>JARUHQ010000019.1:0-511896 GCA_029955515.1 Chrysomela aeneicollis | reverse complement strand
AACAAGCAGATTGGTGTGTTCGAAGTTGAAAATTGGTCAATCTGTTCTGAAATTATGGCGATTTGAAAAATTCGAGATGTTTTTTTTTATATTTCGGTTTTTTCGATTGAACAATCGTATTCTATGGACAAAAACAAGCAGATTGGTGTGTTCGAAGTTGAAAATTGGTCAATCTGTTCTGAAATTATGGCGATTTGAAAATTCGAGATGTTTTTTTTCATATTTTGGTTTTTTCGATTGAACAATCGTATTCTATGGACAAAAACAAGCAGATTGGTGTGTTCGAAGTTGAAAATTGGTCAATCTGTTCTGAAATTATGACGTTTTGAAAAATTCGAGATGTTTTTTTTTCATATTTCGGTTTTTTCGATTGAACAATCGTATTCTATGGACAAAAACAAGCAGATTGGTGTGTTCGAAGTTGAAAATTGGTCAATCTGTTCTGAAATTATGGCGATTTGAAAAATTCGAGATGTTTTTTTTATATTTCGGTTTTTTCGATTGAAAAATCGTATTCTATGGACAAAAACAAGCAGATTGGTGTGTTCGAGGTTGAAAATTGGTCAATCAGTTCTGAAATTATGGCGATTTGAAAAATTCGAGATGTTTTTTTTCATATTTCGGTTTTTTCGATTGAACAATCGTATTCTATGGACAAAAACAAGCAGATTGGTGTGTTCGAAGTTGAAAATTGGTCAATCTGTTCTGAAATTATGGCGATTTGAAAAATTCGAGATGTTTTTTTCATATTTTGGTTTTTTCGATTGAACAATCGTATTCTATGGACAAAAACAAGCAGATTGGTGTGTTCGAAGTTGAAAATTGGTCAATCTGTTCTGAAATTATGGCGATTTGAAAAATTCGAGATGTTTTTTTTTTATATTTCGGTTTTTTCGATTGAACAATCGTATTCTATGGACAAAAACAAGCAGATTGGTGTGTTCGAAGTTGAAAATTGGTCAATCTGTTCTGAAATTATGGCGATTTGAAAATTCGAGATGTTTTTTTTTATATTTCGGTTTTTTCGATTGAACAATCGTATTCTATGGACAAAAACAAGCAGATTGGTGTGTTCGAAGTTGAAATTGGTCAATCTGTTCTGAAATTATGGCGATTTGAAAAATTCGAGATGTTTTTTTTCATATTTTGGTTTTTTCGATTGAACAATCGTATTCTATGGACAAAAACAAGCAGATTGGTGTGTTCGAAGTTGAAAATTGGTCAATCTGTTCTGAAATTATGGCGATTTGAAAAATTCGAGATGTTTTTTTTTTTATATTTCGGTTTTTTCGATTGAACAATCGTATTCTATGGACAAAAACAAGCAGATTGGTGTGTTCGAAGTTGAAAATTGGTCAATCTGTTCTGAAATTATGGCGATTTGAAAATTCGAGATGTTTTTTTTTATATTTCGGTTTTTTCGATTGAACAATCGTATTCTATGGACAAAAACAAGCAGATTGGTGTGTTCGAAGTTGAAAATTGGTCAATCTGTTCTGAAATTATGGCGATTTGAAAAATTCGAGATGTTTTTTTTTTATATTTCGGTTTTTTCGATTGAACAATCGTATTCTATGGACAAAAACAAGCAGATTGGTGTGTTCGAAGTTGAAAATTGGTCAATCTGTTCTGAAATTATGGCGATTTGAAAAATTCGAGATGTTTTTTTTCATATTTCGGTTTTTTCGATTGAACAATCGTATTCTATGGACAAAAACAAGCAGATTGGTGTGTTCGAAGTTGAAAATTGGTCAATCTGTTCTGAAATTATGGCGATTTGAAAAATTCGAGATGTTTTTTTTCATATTTCGGTTTTTTCGATTGAACAATCGTATTCTATGGACAAAAACAAGCAGATTGGTGTGTTCGAAGTTGAAAATTGGTCAATCTGTTCTGAAATTATGGCGATTTGAAAAATTCGAGATGTTTTTTTTTATATTTCGGTTTTTTCGATTGAACAATCGTATTCTATGGACAAAAACAAGCAGATTGGTGTGTTCGAAGTTGAAAATTGGTCAATCTGTTCTGAAATTATGGCGATTTGAAAAATTCGAGATGTTTTTTTTATATTTCGGTTTTTTCGATTGAACAATCGTATTCTATGGACAAAAACAAGCAGATTGGTGTGTTCGAAGTTGAAAATTGGTCAATCTGTTCTGAAATTATGGCGATTTGAAAAATTCGAGATGTTTTTTTTATATTTCGGTTTTTTCGATTGAACAATCGTATTCTATGGACAAAAACAAGCAGATTGGTGTGTTCGAAGTTGAAATTGGTCAATCTGTTCTGAAATTATGGCGATTTGAAAAATTCGAGATGTTTTTTTTATATTTCGGTTTTTTCGATTGAACAATCGTATTCTATGGACAAAAACAAGCAGATTGGTGTGTTCGAAGTTGAAAATTGGTCAATCTGTTCTGAAATTATGGCGATTTGAAAAATTCGAGATGTTTTTTTTATATTTCGGTTTTTTCGATTGAACAATCGTATTCTATGGACAAAAACAAGCAGATTGGAGTGTTCGAAGTTGAAAATTGGTCAATCTGTTCTGAAATTATGGCGATTTGAAAAATTCGAGATGTTTTTTTTTATATTTCGGTTTTTTCGATTGAACAATCGTATTCTATGGACAAAAACAAGCAGATTGGTGTGTTCGAAGTTGAAAATTGGTCAATCTGTTCTGAAATTATGGCGATTTGAAAAATTCGAGATGTTTTTTTTTATATTTCGGTTTTTTCGATTGAACAATCGTATTCTATGGACAAAAACAAGCAGATTGGTGTGTTCGAAGTTGAAAATTGGTCAATCTGTTTTGAAATTATGGCGATTGAAAATTCGAGATGTTTTTTTTTATATTTCGGTTTTTTCGATTGAACAATCGTATTCTATGGACAAAAACAAGCAGATTGGTGTGTTCGAAGTTGAAAATTGGTCAATCTGTTCTGAAATTATGGCGATTTGAAAAATTCGAGATGTTTTTTTTCATATTTCGGTTTTTTCGATTGAACAATCGTATTCTATGGACAAAAACAAGCAGATTGGTGTGTTCGAAGTTGAAAATTGGTCAATCTGTTCTGAAATTATGGCGATTTGAAAAATTCGAGATGTTTTTTTTTCATATTTCGGTTTTTTCGATTGAACAATCGTATTCTATGGACAAAAACAAGCAGATTGGTGTGTTCGAAGTTGAAAATTGGTCAATCTGTTCTGAAATTATGGCGATTTGAAAAATTCGAGATGTTTTTTTTTTATATTTCGGTTTTTTCGATTGAACAATCGTATTCTATGGACAAAAACAAGCAGATTGGTGTGTTCGAAGTTGAAAATTGGTCAATCTGTTCTGAAATTATGGCGATTTGAAAAATTCGAGATGTTTTTTTTTATATTTCGGTTTTTTCGATTGAACAATCGTATTCTATGGACAAAAACAAGCAGATTGGTGTGTTCGAAGTTGAAAATTGGTCAATCTGTTCTGAATTATGGCGATTTGAAAAATTCGAGATGTTTTTTTTCATATTTCGGTTTTTTCGATTGAACAATCGTATTCTATGGACAAAAACAAGCAGATTGGTGTGTTCGAAGTTGAAAATTGGTCAATCTGTTCTGAAATTATGGCGATTTGAAAAATTCGAGATGTTTTTTTTTATATTTCGGTTTTTTCGATTGAACAATCGTATTCTCTGGACAAAAACAAGCAGATTGGTGTGTTCGAAGTTGAAAATTGGTCAATCTGTTCTGAAATTATGGCGATTTGAAAAATTCGAGATGTTTTTTTTTATATTTCGGTTTTTTCGATTGAACAATCGTATTCTATGGACAAAAACAAGCAGATTGGTGTGTTCGAAGTTGAAATTGGTCAATCTGTTCTGAAATTATGGCGATTTGAAAAATTCGAGATGTTTTTTTTTTATATTTCGGTTTTTTCGATTGAACAATCGTATTCTATGGACAAAAACAAGCAGATTGGTGTGTTCGAGGTTGAAAATTGGTCAATCTGTTCTGAAATTATGGCGATTTGAAAAATTCGAGATGTTTATCTTCATATTCGGTTTTTTCGATTGAACAATCGTATTCTCTGGACAAAAACAAGCAGATTGGTGTGTTCGAAGTTGAAAATTGGTCAATCTGTTCTGAAATTATGGCGATTTGAAAAATTCGAGATGTTTTTTTTTATATTTCGGTTTTTTCGATTGAACAATCGTATTCTATGGACAAAAACAAGCAGATTGGTGTGTTCGAAGTTGAAAATTGGTCAATCTGTTCTGAAATTATGGCGATTTGAAAAATTCGAGATGTTTTTTTTTTATATTTCGGTTTTTTCGATTGAACAATCGTATTCTATGGACAAAAACAAGCAGATGGTGTGTTCGAAGTTGAAAATTGGTCAATCTGTTCTGAAATTATGGCGATTTGAAAATTCGAGATGTTTTTTTTCATATTTCGGTTTTTTCGATTGAACAATCGTATTCTATGGACAAAAACAAGCAGATTGGTGTGTTCGAGGTTGAAAATTGGTCAATCTGTTCTGAAATTATGGCGATTTGAAAAATTCGAGATGTTTTTTTTTTATATTTCGGTTTTTTCGATTGAACAATCGTATTCTATGGACAAAAACAAGCAGATTGGTGTGTTCGAAGTTGAAAATTGGTCAATCTGTTCTGAAATTATGGCGATTTGAAAAATTCGAGATGTTTTTTTTATATTTCGGTTTTTTCGATTGAACAATCGTATTCTCTGGACAAAAAACAAGCAGATTGGTGTGTTCGAAGTTGAAAATTGGTCAATCTGTTCTGAAATTATGGCGATTTGAAAAATTCGAGATGTTTTTTTTTATATTTCGGTTTTTTCGATTGAACAATCGTATTCTATGGACAAAAACAAGCAGATTGGTGTGTTCGAAGTTGAAAATTGGTCAATCTGTTCTGAAATTATGGCGATTTGAAAAATTCGAGATGTTTTTTTTTATATTTCGGTTTTTTCGATTGAACAATCGTATTCTATGGACAAAAACAAGCAGATTGGTGTGTTCGAAGTTGAAAATTGGTCAATCTGTTCTGAAATTATGGCGATTTGAAAAATTCGAGATGTTTTTTTTTATATTTCGGTTTTTTCGATTGAACAATCGTATTCTATGGACAAAAACAAGCAGATTGGTGTGTTCGAAGTTGAAAATTGGTCAATCTGTTCTGAAATTATGGCGATTTGAAAAATTCGAGATGTTTTTTTTCATATTTCGGTTTTTTCGATTGAACAATCGTATTCTATGGACAAAAACAAGCAGATTGGTGTGTTCGAGGTTGAAAATTGGTCAATCTGTTCTGAAATTATGGCGATTTGAAAATTCGAGATGTTTTTTTTCATATTTCGGTTTTTTCGATTGAACAATCGTATTCTCTGGACAAAAACAAGCAGATTGGTGTGTTCGAAGTTGAAAATTGGTCAATCTGTTCTGAAATTATGGCGATTTGAAAAATTCGAGATGTTTTTTTTTATATTTCGGTTTTTTCGATTGAACAATCGTATTCTATGGACAAAAACAAGCAGATTGGTGTGTTCGAAGTTGAAAATTGGTCAATCTGTTCTGAAATTATGGCGATTTGAAAAATTCGAGAAGTTTTTTTTTATATTTCGGTTTTTTCGATTGAACAATCGTATTCTCTGGACAAAAACAAGCAGATTGGTGTGTTCGAAGTTGAAAATTGGTCAATCTGTTCTGAAATTATGGCGATTTGAAAAATTCGAGATGTTTTTTTTCATATTTCGGTTTTTTCGATTGAACAATCGTATTCTCTGGACAAAAACAAGCAGATTGGTGTGTTCGAAGTTGAAAATTGGTCAATCTGTTCTGAAATTATGGCGATTTGAAAAATTCGAGATGTTTTTTTTTATATTTCGGTTTTTTCGATTGAACAATCGTATTCTATGGACAAAAACAAGCAGATTGGTGTGTTCGAGGTTGAAAATTGGTCAATCTGTTCTGAAATTATGGCGATTTGAAAAATTCGAGAAGTTTTTTTTATATTTCGGTTTTTTCGATTGAACAATCGTATTCTATGGACAAAAACAAGCAGATTGGTGTGTTCGAAGTTGAAAATTGGTCAATCTGTTCTGAAATTATGGCGATTTGAAAAATTCGAGATGTTTTTTTTTATATTTCGGTTTTTTCGATTGAACAATCGTATTCTATGGACAAAAACAAGCAGATTGGTGTGTTCGAGGTTGAAAATTGGTCAATCTGTTCTGAAATTATGGCGATTTGAAAAATTCGAGAAGTTTTTTTTTATATTTCGGTTTTTTCGATTGAACAATCGTATTCTCTGGACAAAAACAAGCAGATTGGTGTGTTCGAAGTTGAAAATTGGTCAATCTGTTCTGAAATTATGGCGATTTGAAAAATTCGAGATGTTTTTTTTATATTTCGGTTTTTTCGATTGAACAATCGTATTCTATGGACAAAAACAAGCAGATTGGTGTGTTCGAAGTTGAAAATTGGTCAATCTGTTCTGAAATTATGGCGATTTGAAAAATTCGAGATGTTTTTTTTATATTTCGGTTTTTCGATTGAACAATCGTATTCTATGGACAAAAACAAGCAGATTGGTGTGTTCGAAGGTTGAAAATTGGTCAATCTGTTCTGAAATTATGGCGATTTGAAAAATTCGAGATGTTTTTTTTATATTTCGGTTTTTTCGATTGAACAATCGTATTCTATGGACAAAACAAGCAGATTGGTGTGTTCGAAGTTGAAAATTGGTCAATCTGTTCTGAAATTATGGCGATTTGAAAAATTCGAGATGTTTTTTTTTATATTTCGGTTTTTTCGATTGAACAATCGTATTCTATGGACAAAAACAAGCAGATTGGTGTGTTCGAAGTTGAAAATTGGTCAATCTGTTCTGAAATTATGGCGATTTGAAAAATTCGAGATGTTTTTTTTCATATTTCGGTTTTTTCGATTGAACAATCGTATTCTATGGACAAAAACAAGCAGATTGGTGTGTTCGAAGTTGAAAATTGGTCAATCTGTTCTGAAATTATGGCGATTTGAAAATTCGAGATGTTTTTTTTTATATTTCGGTTTTTTCGATTGAACAATCGTATTCTATGGACAAAAACAAGCAGATTGGTGTGTTCGAAGTTGAAAATTGGTCAATCTGTTCTGAAATTATGGCGATTTGAAAAATTCGAGATGTTTTTTTTTATATTTCGGTTTTTTCGATTGAACAATCGTATTCTATGGACAAAAACAAGCAGATTGGTGTGTTCGAAGTTGAAAATTGGTCAATCTGTTCTGAAATTATGGCGATTTGAAAATTCGAGATGTTTTTTTTTATATTTCGGTTTTTTCGATTGAACAATCGTATTCTATGGACAAAAACAAGCAGATTGGGTGTGTTCGAAGTTGAAAATTGGTCAATCTGTTCTGAAATTATGGCGATTTGAAAAATTCGAGATGTTTTTTTTTATATTTCGGTTTTTTCGATTGAACAATCGTATTCTATGGACAAAAACAAGCAGATTGGTGTGTTCGAGTTGAAAATTGGTCAATCTGTTCTGAAATTATGGCGATTTGAAAATTCGAGATGTTTTTTTTTATATTTCGGTTTTTTCGATTGAACAATCGTATTCTATGGACAAAAACAAGCAGATTGGTGTGTTCGAAGTTGAAAATTGGTCAATCTGTTCTGAAATTATGGCGATTTGAAAAATTCGAGATGTTTTTTTTCATATTTCGGTTTTTTCGATTGAACAATCGTATTCTATGGACAAAAACAAGCAGATTGGTGTGTTCGAAGTTGAAAATTGGTCAATCTGTTCTGAAATTATGGCGATTTGAAAAATTCGAGATGTTTTTTTTATATTTCGGTTTTTTCGATCGATCAATCGTATTCTATGGACAAAAACAAGCAGATTGGTGTGTTCGAAGTTGGAAATTGGTCAATCTGTTCTGAAATTATGGCGATTTGAAAAATTCGAGATGTTTTTTTTTCATATTTCGGTTTTTTCGATTGAACAATCGTATTCTATGGACAAAAACAAGCAGATTGGTGTGTTCGAAGTTGAAAATTGGTCAATCTGTTCTGAAATTATGGCGATTTGAAAAATTCGAGATGTTTTTTTTTATATTTCGGTTTTTTCGATTGAACAATCGTATTCTATGGACAAAAACAAGCAGATTGGTGTGTTCGAGGTTGAAAATTGGTCAATCTGTTCTGAAATTATGGCGATTTGAAAAATTCGAGATGTTTTTTTTTATATTTCGGTTTTTTCGATTGAACAATCGTATTCTATGGACAAAAACAAGCAGATTGGTGTGTTCGAAGTTGAAAATTGGTCAATCTGTTCTGAAATTATGGCGATTTGAAAATTCGAGATGTTTTTTTTCATATTTCGGTTTTTTCGATTGAACAATCGTATTCTATGGACAAAAACAAGCAGATTGGTGTGTTCGAAGTTGAAAATTGGTCAATCTGTTCTGAAATTATGGCGATTTGAAAAATTCGAGATGTTTTTTTTATATTTCGGTTTTTTCGATCGATCAATCGTATTCTATGGACAAAAACAAGCAGATTGGTGTGTTCGAAGTTGAAAATTGGTCAATCTGTTCTGAAATTATGGCGATTTGAAAAATTCGAGATGTTTTTTTTTATATTTCGGTTTTTTCGATTGAACAATCGTATTCTATGGACAAAAACAAGCAGATTGGTGTGTTCGAAGTTGAAAATTGGTCAATCTGTTCTGAAATTATGGCGATTTGAAAAATTCGAGATGTTTTTTTTTATATTTTGGTTTTTCGTTTGAACAATCGTATTCTATGGACAAAAACAAGCAGATTGGTGTGTTCGAAGTTGAAAATTGGTCAATCTGTTCTGAAATTATGGCGATTTGAAAAATTCGAGATGTTTTTTTTTATATTTCGGTTTTTTCGATTGAACAATCGTATTCTATGGACAAAAACAAGCAGATTGGTGTGTTCGAAGTTGAAAATTGGTCAATCTGTTCTGAAATTATGGCGATTTGAAAAATTCGAGATGTTTTTTTTTATATTTCGGTTTTTTCGATTGAACAATCGTATTCTATGGACAAAAACAAGCAGATTGGTGTGTTCGAAGTTGAAAATTGGTCAATCTGTTCTGAAATTATGGCGATTTGAAAAATTCGAGATGTTTTTTTTCATATTTCGGTTTTTTCGATTGAACAATCGTATTCTATGGACAAAAACAAGCAGATTGGTGTGTTCGAGGTTGAAAATTGGTCAATCTGTTCTGAAATTATGGCGATTTGAAAAATTCGAGATGTTTTTTTTGATATTTCGGTTTTTTCGATTGAACAATCGTATTCTATGGACAAAAACAAGCAGATTGGTGTGTTCGAAGTTGGAAATTGGTCAATCTGTTCTGAAATTATGGCGATTTGAAAAATTCGAGATGTTTTTTTTCATATTTCGGTTTTTTCGATTGAACAATCGTATTCTATGGACAAAAACAAGCAGATTGGTGTGTTCGAAGTTGAAAATTGGTCAATCTGTTCTGAAATTATGGCGATTTGAAAAATTCGAGATGTTTTTTTTCATATTTCGGTTTTTTCGATTGAACAATCGTATTCTATGGACAAATACAAGCAGATTGGTGTGTTCGAAGTTGAAAATTGGTCAATCTGTTCTGAAATTATGGCGATTTGAAAAATTCGAGATGTTTTTTTTTATATTTCGGTTTTTTCGATTGAACAATCGTATTCTATGGACAAAAACAAGCAGATTGGTGTGTTCGAAGTTGAAAATTGGTTAATCTGTTCTGAAATTATGACGTTTTGAAAAATTCGAGGTGTTTTTTTTCATATTTCGGTTTTTTCGATTGAACAATCGTATTCTATGGACAAAAACAAGCAGATTGGTGTGTTCGAAGTTGAAAATTGGTCAATCTGTTCTGAAATTATGGCGATTTGAAAAATTCGAGAGGTTTTTTTTATATTTCGGTTTTTTCGATTGAACAATCGTATTCTATGGACAAAAACAAGCAGATTGGTGTGTTCGAGGTTGAAAATTGGTCAATCTGTTCTGAAATTATGGCGATTTGAAAAATTCGAGATGTTTTTTTTTATATTTCGGTTTTTTCGATTGAACAATCGTATTCTATGGACAAAAACAAGCAGATTGGTGTGTTCGAAGTTGAAAATTGGTCAATCTGTTCTGAAATTATGGCGATTTGAAAAATTCGAGATGTTTTTTTTTATATTTCGGTTTTTTCGATTGAACAATCGTATTCTATGGACAAAAACAAGCAGATTGGTGTGTTCGAAGTTGAAAATTGGTCAATCTGTTCTGAAATTATGGCGATTTGAAAATTTCGAGATGTTTTTTTTGATATTTCGGTTTTTTCGATTGAACAATCGTATTCTATGGACAAAAACAAGCAGATTGGTGTGTTCGAGGTTGAAAATTGGTCAATCTGTTCTGAAATTATGGCGATTTGAAAAATTCGAGATGTTTTTTTTATATTTCGGTTTTTTCGATTGAACAATCGTATTCTATGGACAAAAACAAGCAGATTGGTGTGTTCGAAGTTGAAAATTGGTCAATCTGTTCTGAAATTATGACGTTTTGAAAAATTCGAGATGTTTTTTTTCATATTTCGGTTTTTTCGATTGAACAATCGTATTCTATGGACAAAAACAAGCAGATTGGTGTGTTCGAAGTTGAAAATTGGTCAATCTGTTCTGAAATTATGGCGATTTGAAAAATTCGAGATGTTTTTTTTATATTTCGGTTTTTTCGATTGAAAAATCGTATTCTATGGACAAAAACAAGCAGATTGGTGTGTTCGAGGTTGAAAATTGGTCAATCAGTTCTGAAATTATGGCGATTTGAAAAATTCGAGATGTTTTTTTTTATATTTCGGTTTTTTCGATTGAACAATCGTATTCTATGGACAAAAACAAGCAGATTGGTGTGTTCGAGGTTGAAAATTGGTCAATCTGTTCTGAAATTATGGCGATTTGAAAATTTCGAGATGTTTTTTTTGATATTTCGGTTTTTTCGATTGAACAATCGTATTCTATGGACAAAAACAAGCAGATTGGTGTGTTCGAAGTTGAAAATTGGTCAATCTGTTCTGAAATTGTGGCGATTTGAAAAATTCGAGATGTTTTTTTTATATTTCGGTTTTTTCGATTGAACAATCGTATTCTATGGACAAAAACAAGCAGATTGGTGTGTTCGAAGTTGAAAATTGGTCAATCTGTTCTGAAATTATGGCGATTTGAAAAATTCGAGAAGTTTTTTTTTATATTTCGGTTTTTTCGATTGAACAATCGTATTCTATGGACAAAAACAAGCAGATTGGTGTGTTCGAAGTTGAAAATTGGTCAATCTGTTCTGAAATTATGGCGATTTGAAAAATTCGAAAAGTTTTTTTATATATTTCGGTTTTTTCGATTGAACAATCGTATTCTATGGACAAAAACAAGCAGATTGGTGTGTTCGAAGTTGAAAATTGGTCAATCTGTTCTGAAATTATGGCGATTTGAAAAATTCGAGATGTTTTTTTTTATATTTCGGTTTTTTCGATTGAACAATCGTATTCTATGGACAAAAACAAGCAGATTGGTGTGTTCGAAGTTGAAAATTGGTCAATCTGTTCTGAAATTATGGCGATTTGAAAAATTCGAGATGTTTTTTTTCATATTTCGGTTTTTTCGATTGAACAATCGTATTCTATGGACAAAAACAAGCAGATTGGTGTGTTCGAAGTTGAAAATTGGTCAATCTGTTCTGAAATTATGGCGATTTGAAAAATTCGAGAAGTTTTTTTTTATATTTCGGTTTTTTCGATTGAACAATCGTATTCTATGGACAAAAACAAGCAGATTGGTGTGTTCGAAGTTGAAAATTGGTCAATCTGTTCTGAAATTATGGCGATTTGAAAAATTCGAGAAGTTTTTTTTTATATTTCGGTTTTTTCGATTGAACAATCGTATTCTATGGACAAAAACAAGCAGATTGGTGTGTTCGAAGTTGAAAATTGGTCAATCTGTTCTGAAATTATGGCGATTTGAAAAATTCGAGATGTTTTTTTTATATTTCGGTTTTTTCGATTGAAAAATCGTATTCTATGGACAAAAACAAGCAGATTGGTGTGTTCGAGGTTGAAAATTGGTCAATCAGTTCTGAAATTATGGCGATTTGAAAAATTCGAGATGTTTTTTTTTATATTTCGGTTTTTTCGATTGAACAATCGTATTCTATGGACAAAAACAAGCAGATTGGTGTGTTCGAGGTTGAAAATTGGTCAATCTGTTCTGAAATTATGGCGATTTGAAAAATTCGAGATGTTTTTTTTGATATTTCGGTTTTTTCGATTGAACAATCGTATTCTATGGACAAAAACAAGCAGATTGGTGTGTTCGAAGTTGAAAATTGGTCAATCTGTTCTGAAATTGTGGCGATTTGAAAAATTCGAGATGTTTTTTTTTATATTTCGGTTTTTTCGATTGAACAATCGTATTCTATGGACAAAAACAAGCAGATTGGTGTGTTCGAAGTTGAAAATTGGTCAATCTGTTCTGAAATTATGGCGATTTGAAAAATTCGAGAAGTTTTTTTTTATATTTCGGTTTTTTCGATTGAACAATCGTATTCTATGGACAAAAACAAGCAGATTGGTGTGTTCGAAGTTGAAAATTGGTCAATCTGTTCTGAAATTATGGCGATTTGAAAAATTCGAAAAGTTTTTTTATATATTTCGGTTTTTTCGATTGAACAATCGTATTCTATGGACAAAAACAAGCAGATTGGTGTGTTCGAAGTTGAAAATTGGTCAATCTGTTCTGAAATTATGGCGATTTGAAAAATTCGAGATGTTTTTTTTTTATATTTCGGTTTTTTCGATTGAACAATCGTATTCTATGGACAAAAACAAGCAGATTGGTGTGTTCGAAGTTGAAAATTGGTCAATCTGTTCTGAAATTATGGCGATTTGAAAAATTCGAGATGTTTTTTTTCATATTTCGGTTTTTTCGATTGAACAATCGTATTCTATGGACAAAAACAAGCAGATTGGTGTGTTCGAAGTTGAAAATTGGTCAATCTGTTCTGAAATTGTGGCGATTTGAAAAATTCGAGATGTTTTTTTTTATATTTCGGTTTTTTCGATTGAACAATCGTATTCTATGGACAAAAACAAGCAGATTGGTGTGTTCGAAGTTGAAAATTGGTCAATCTGTTCTGAAATTATGGCGATTTGAAAAATTCGAGAAGTTTTTTTTTATATTTCGGTTTTTTCGATTGAACAATCGTATTCTATGGACAAAAACAAGCAGATTGGTGTGTTCGAAGTTGAAAATTGGTCAATCTGTTCTGAAATTATGGCGATTTGAAAAATTCGAAAAGTTTTTTTATATATTTCGGTTTTTTCGATTGAACAATCGTATTCTATGGACAAAAACAAGCAGATTGGTGTGTTCGAAGTTGAAAATTGGTCAATCTGTTCTGAAATTATGGCGATTTGAAAAATTCGAGATGTTTTTTTTTTATATTTCGGTTTTTTCGATTGAACAATCGTATTCTATGGACAAAAACAAGCAGATTGGTGTGTTCGAAGTTGAAAATTGGTCAATCTGTTCTGAAATTATGGCGATTTGAAAAATTCGAGATGTTTTTTTTCATATTTCGGTTTTTTCGATTGAACAATCGTATTCTATGGACAAAAACAAGCAGATTGGTGTGTTCGAAGTTGAAAATTGGTCAATCTGTTCTGAAATTATGGCGATTTGAAAAATTCGAGAAGTTTTTTTTTATATTTCGGTTTTTTCGATTGAACAATCGTATTCTATGGACAAAAACAAGCAGATTGGTGTGTTCGAAGTTGAAAATTGGTCAATCTGTTCTGAAATTGTGGCGATTTGAAAAATTCGAGAAGAGTTTTTTTTTATATTTCGGTTTTTTCGATTGAACAATCGTATTCTATGGACAAAAACAAGCAGATTGGTGTGTTCGAAGTTGAAAATTGGTCAATCTGTTCTGAAATTATGGCGATTTGAAAAATTCGAGAAGTTTTTTTTTATATTTCGGTTTTTTCGATTGAACAATCGTATTCTATGGACAAAAACAAGCAGATTGGTGTGTTCGAAGTTGAAAATTGGTCAATCTGTCCTGAAATTATGGCGATTTGAAAAATTCGAGAAGTTTTTTTTTATATTTCGGTTTTTTCGATTGGACAATCGTATTCTATGGACAAAAACAAGCAGTTTGGTGTGTTCGAAGTTGAAAATTGGTCAATCTGTTCTGAAATTATGGCGATTTGAAAAATTCGAGAAGTTTTTTTTATATTTCGGTTTTTTCGATTGAACAATCGTATTCTATGGACAAAAACAAGCAGATTGGTGTGTTCGAAGTTGAAAATTGGTCAATCTGTTCTGAAATTATGGCGATTTGAAAAATTCGAGAAGTTTTTTTTTATATTTCGGTTTTTTCGATTGAACAATCGTATTCTATGGACAAAAACAAGCAGATTGGTGTGTTCGAAGTTGAAAATTGGTCAATCTGTTCTGAAATTATGGCGATTTGAAAAATTCGAGAAGTTTTTTTTTATATTTCGGTTTTTTCGATTGAACAATCGTATTCTATGGACAAAAACAAGCAGATTGGTGTGTTCGAAGTTGAAAATTGGTCAATCTGTTCTGAAATTATGGCGATTTGAAAAATTCGAGATGTTTTTTTTTATATTTCGGTTTTTTCGATTGAACAATCGTATTCTATGGACAAAAACAAGTAGATTGGTGTGTTCGAAGTTGAAAATTGGTCAATCTGTTCTGAAATTATGGCGATTTGAAAAATTCGATATGTTTTTTTTATATTTCGGTTTTTTCGATTGAACAATCGTATTCTATGGACAAAAACAAGCAGATTGGTGTGTTCGAAGTTGAAAATTGGTCAATCTGTTCTGAAATTATGGCGATTTGAAAAATTCGAGATGTTTTTTTTTTTATATTTCGGTTTTTTCGATTGAACAATCGTATTCTATGGACAAAAACAAGCAGATTGGTGTGTTCGAAGTTGAAAATTGGTCAATCTGTTCTGAAATTATGGCGATTTGAAAAATTCGAGATGTTTTTTTTTATATTTCGGTTTTTTCGATTGAACAATCGTATTCTATGGACAAAAACAAGCAGATTGGTGTGTTCGAAGTTGAAAATTGGTCAATCTGTTCTGAAATTATGGCGATTTGAAAAATTCGAGAAGTTTTTTTTTATATTTCGGTTTTTTCGATTGAACAATCGTATTCTATGGACAAAAACAAGCAGATTGGTGTGTTCGAAGTTGAAAATTGGGTCAATCTGTTCTGAAATTATGGCGATTTGAATAATTCGAGAAGTTTTTTTTCATATTTCGGTTTTTTCGATTGAACAGTCGTATTCTATGGACAAAAACAAGCAGATTGGTGTGTTCGAAGTTGAAAATTGGTCAATCTGTTCTGAAATTATGGCGATTTGAAAAATTCGAGAAGTTTTTTTTTATATTTCGGTTTTTTCGATTGAACAATCGTATTCTATGGACAAAAACAAGCAGATTGGTGTGTTTGAAGTTGAAAATTGGTAAATCTGTTCTGAAATTATGGCGATTTGAAAAATTCGAGAATTTTTTTTTTATATTTCGGTTTTTTCGATTGAACAATCGTATTCTATGGACAAAAACAAGCAGATTGGTGTGTTCGAAGTTGGAAATTGGTCAATCTGTTCTGAAATTATGGCGATTTGAAAAATTCGAGATGTTTTTTTTCATATTTCGGTTTTTTCGATTGAACAATCGTATTCTATGGACAAAAACAAGCAGATTGGTGTGTTCGAAGTTGAAAATTGGTCAATCTGTTCTGAAATTATGGCGATTTGAAAAATTCGAGATGTTTTTTTTCATATTTCGGTTTTTTCGATTGAACAATCGTATTCTATGGACAAATACAAGCAGATTGGTGTGTTCGAAGTTGAACATTGGTCAATCTGTTCTGAAATTATGGCGATTTGAAAAATTCGAGATGTTTTTTTTTATATTTCGGTTTTTTCGATTGAACAATCGTATTCTATGGACAAAAACAAGCAGATTGGTGTGTTCGAAGTTGAAAATTGGTTAATCTGTTCTGAAATTATGACGTTTTGAAAAATTCGAGGTGTTTTTTTTCATATTTCGGTTTTTTCGATTGAACAATCGTATTCTATGGACAAAAACAAGCAGATTGGTGTGTTCGAAGTTGAAAATTGGTCAATCTGTTCTGAAATTATGGCGATTTGAAAAATTCGAGAGGTTTTTTTTATATTTCGGTTTTTTCGATTGAACAATCGTATTCTATGGACAAAAACAAGCAGATTGGTGTGTTCGAGGTTGAAAATTGGTCAATCTGTTCTGAAATTATGGCGATTTGAAAAATTCGAGATGTTTTTTTTTATATTTCGGTTTTTTCGATTGAACAATCGTATTCTATGGACAAAAACAAGCAGATTGGTGTGTTCGAAGTTGAAAATTGGTCAATCTGTTCTGAAATTATGGCGATTTGAAAAATTCGAGATGTTTTTTTTTATATTTCGGTTTTTTCGATTGAACAATCGTATTCTATGGACAAAAACAAGCAGATTGGTGTGTTCGAAGTTGAAAATTGGTCAATCTGTTCTGAAATTATGGCGATTTGAAAAATTCGAGATGTTTTTTTTCATATTTCGGTTTTTTCGATTGAACAATCGTATTCTATGGACAAAAACAAGCAGATTGGTGTGTTCGAGGTTGAAAATTGGTCAATCTGTTCTGAAATTATGGCGATTTGAAAAATTCGAGATGTTTTTTTTATATTTCGGTTTTTTCGATTGAACAATCGTATTCTATGGACAAAAACAAGCAGATTGGTGTGTTCGAAGTTGAAAATTGGTCAATCTGTTCTGAAATTATGACGTTTTGAAAAATTCGAGATGTTTTTTTTCATATTTCGGTTTTTTCGATTGAACAATCGTATTCTATGGACAAAAACAAGCAGATTGGTGTGTTCGAAGTTGAAAATTGGTCAATCTGTTCTGAAATTATGGCGATTTGAAAAATTCGAGATGTTTTTTTTATATTTCGGTTTTTTCGATTGAAAAATCGTATTCTATGGACAAAAACAAGCAGATTGGTGTGTTCGAGGTTGAAAATTGGTCAATCAGTTCTGAAATTATGGCGATTTGAAAAATTCGAGATGTTTTTTTTTATATTTCGGTTTTTTCGATTGAACAATCGTATTCTATGGACAAAAACAAGCAGATTGGTGTGTTCGAGGTTGAAAATTGGTCAATCTGTTCTGAAATTATGGCGATTTGAAAATTTCGAGATGTTTTTCTTGATATTTCGGTTTTTTCGATTGAACAATCGTATTCTATGGACAAAAACAAGCAGATTGGTGTGTTCGAAGTTGAAAATTGGTCAATCTGTTCTGAAATTGTGGCGATTTGAAAAATTCGAGATGTTTTTTTTTATATTTCGGTTTTTTCGATTGAACAATCGTATTCTATGGACAAAAACAAGCAGATTGGTGTGTTCGAAGTTGAAAATTGGTCAATCTGTTCTGAAATTATGGCGATTTGAAAAATTCGAGAAGTTTTTTTTTATATTTCGGTTTTTTCGATTGAACAATCGTATTCTATGGACAAAAACAAGCAGATTGGTGTGTTCGAAGTTGAAAATTGGTCAATCTGTTCTGAAATTATGGCGATTTGAAAAATTCGAGAAGTTTTTTTTTATATTTCGGTTTTTTCGATTGAACAATCGTATTCTATGGACAAAAACAAGCAGATTGGTGTGTTCGAAGTTGAAAATTGGTCAATCTGTCCTGAAATTATGGCGATTTGAAAAATTCGAGAAGTTTTTTTTTATATTTCGGTTTTTTCGATTGGACAATCGTATTCTATGGACAAAAACAAGCAGTTTGGTGTGTTCGAAGTGGAAAATTGGTCAATCTGTTCTGAAATTATGGCGATTTGAAAAATTCGAGAAGTTTTTTTTATATTTCGGTTTTTTCGATTGAACAATCGTATTCTATGGACAAAAACAAGCAGATTGGTGTGTTCGAAGTTGAAAATTGGTCAATCTGTTCTGAAATTATGGCGATTTGAAAAATTCGAGAAGTTTTTTTTTATATTTCGGTTTTTTCGATTGAACAATCGTATTCTATGGACAAAAACAAGCAGATTGGTGTGTTCGAAGTTGAAAATTGGTCAATCTGTTCTGAAATTATGGCGATTTGAAAAATTCGAGAAGTTTTTTTTTATATTTCGGTTTTTTCGATTGAACAATCGTATTCTATGGACAAAAACAAGCAGATTGGTGTGTTCGAAGTTGAAAATTGGTCAATCTGTTCTGAAATTATGGCGATTTGAAAAATTCGAGATGTTTTTTTTATATTTCGGTTTTTTCGATTGAAAAATCGTATTCTATGGACAAAAACAAGCAGATTGGTGTGTTCGAGGTTGAAAATTGGTCAATCAGTTCTGAAATTATGGCGATTTGAAAAATTCGAGATGTTTTTTTTTATATTTCGGTTTTTTCGATTGAACAATCGTATTCTATGGACAAAAACAAGCAGATTGGTGTGTTCGAGGTTGAAAATTGGTCAATCTGTTCTGAAATTATGGCGATTTGAAAAATTCGAGATGTTTTTTTTGATATTTCGGTTTTTTCGATTGAACAATCGTATTCTATGGACAAAAACAAGCAGATTGGTGTGTTCGAAGTTGAAAATTGGTCAATCTGTTCTGAAATTGTGGCGATTTGAAAAATTCGAGATGTTTTTTTTTATATTTCGGTTTTTTCGATTGAACAATCGTATTCTATGGACAAAAACAAGCAGATTGGTGTGTTCGAAGTTGAAAATTGGTCAATCTGTTCTGAAATTATGGCGATTTGAAAAATTCGAGAAGTTTTTTTTTATATTTCGGTTTTTTCGATTGAACAATCGTATTCTATGGACAAAAACAAGCAGATTGGTGTGTTCGAAGTTGAAAATTGGTCAATCTGTTCTGAAATTATGGCGATTTGAAAAATTCGAAAAGTTTTTTTATATATTTCGGTTTTTTCGATTGAACAATCGTATTCTATGGACAAAAACAAGCAGATTGGTGTGTTCGAAGTTGAAAATTGGTCAATCTGTTCTGAAATTATGGCGATTTGAAAAATTCGAGATGTTTTTTTTTTATATTTCGGTTTTTTCGATTGAACAATCGTATTCTATGGACAAAAACAAGCAGATTGGTGTGTTCGAAGTTGAAAATTGGTCAATCTGTTCTGAAATTATGGCGATTTGAAAAATTCGAGATGTTTTTTTTCATATTTCGGTTTTTTCGATTGAACAATCGTATTCTATGGACAAAAACAAGCAGATTGGTGTGTTCGAAGTTGAAAATTGGTCAATCTGTTCTGAAATTATGGCGATTTGAAAAATTCGAGAAGTTTTTTTTTATATTTCGGTTTTTTCGATTGAACAATCGTATTCTATGGACAAAAACAAGCAGATTGGTGTGTTCGAAGTTGAAAATTGGTCAATCTGTTCTGAAATTGTGGCGATTTGAAAAATTCGAGAAGAGTTTTTTTTTATATTTCGGTTTTTTCGATTGAACAATCGTATTCTATGGACAAAAACAAGCAGATTGGTGTGTTCGAAGTTGAAAATTGGTCAATCTGTTCTGAAATTATGGCGATTTGAAAAATTCGAGAAGTTTTTTTTTATATTTCGGTTTTTTCGATTGAACAATCGTATTCTATGGACAAAAACAAGCAGATTGGTGTGTTCGAAGTTGAAAATTGGTCAATCTGTCCTGAAATTATGGCGATTTGAAAAATTCGAGAAGTTTTTTTTTATATTTCGGTTTTTTCGATTGGACAATCGTATTCTATGGACAAAAACAAGCAGTTTGGTGTGTTCGAAGTTGAAAATTGGTCAATCTGTTCTGAAATTATGGCGATTTGAAAAATTCGAGAAGTTTTTTTTATATTTCGGTTTTTTCGATTGAACAATCGTATTCTATGGACAAAAACAAGCAGATTGGTGTGTTCGAAGTTGAAAATTGGTCAATCTGTTCTGAAATTATGGCGATTTGAAAAATTCGAGAAGTTTTTTTTTATATTTCGGTTTTTTCGATTGAACAATCGTATTCTATGGACAAAAACAAGCAGATTGGTGTGTTCGAAGTTGAAAATTGGTCAATCTGTTCTGAAATTATGGCGATTTGAAAAATTCGAGAAGTTTTTTTTTATATTTCGGTTTTTTCGATTGAACAATCGTATTCTATGGACAAAAACAAGCAGATTGGTGTGTTCGAAGTTGAAAATTGGTCAATCTGTTCTGAAATTATGGCGATTTGAAAAATTCGAGATGTTTTTTTTTATATTTCGGTTTTTTCGATTGAACAATCGTATTCTATGGACAAAAACAAGTAGATTGGTGTGTTCGAAGTTGAAAATTGGTCAATCTGTTCTGAAATTATGGCGATTTGAAAAATTCGATATGTTTTTTTTATATTTCGGTTTTTTCGATTGAACAATCGTATTCTATGGACAAAAACAAGCAGATTGGTGTGTTCGAAGTTGAAAATTGGTCAATCTGTTCTGAAATTATGGCGATTTGAAAAATTCGAGATGTTTTTTTTTTTATATTTCGGTTTTTTCGATTGAACAATCGTATTCTATGGACAAAAACAAGCAGATTGGTGTGTTCGAAGTTGAAAATTGGTCAATCTGTTCTGAAATTATGGCGATTTGAAAAATTCGAGATGTTTTTTTTTATATTTCGGTTTTTTCGATTGAACAATCGTATTCTATGGACAAAAACAAGCAGATTGGTGTGTTCGAAGTTGAAAATTGGTCAATCTGTTCTGAAATTATGGCGATTTGAAAAATTCGAGAAGTTTTTTTTTATATTTCGGTTTTTTCGATTGAACAATCGTATTCTATGGACAAAAACAAGCAGATTGGTGTGTTCGAAGTTGAAAATTGGGTCAATCTGTTCTGAAATTATGGCGATTTGAATAATTCGAGAAGTTTTTTTTCATATTTCGGTTTTTTCGATTGAACAGTCGTATTCTATGGACAAAAACAAGCAGATTGGTGTGTTCGAAGTTGAAAATTGGTCAATCTGTTCTGAAATTATGGCGATTTGAAAAATTCGAGAAGTTTTTTTTTATATTTCGGTTTTTTCGATTGAACAATCGTATTCTATGGACAAAAACAAGCAGATTGGTGTGTTTGAAGTTGAAAATTGGTCAATCTGTTCTGAAATTATGGCGATTTGAAAAATTCGAGAATTTTTTTTTTATATTTCGGTTTTTTCGATTGAACAATCGTATTCTATGGACAAAAACAAGCAGATTGGTGTGTTCGAAGTTGGAAATTGGTCAATCTGTTCTGAAATTATGGCGATTTGAAAAATTCGAGATGTTTTTTTTCATATTTCGGTTTTTTCGATTGAACAATCGTATTCTATGGACAAAAACAAGCAGATTGGTGTGTTCGAAGTTGAAAATTGGTCAATCTGTTCTGAAATTATGGCGATTTGAAAAATTCGAGATGTTTTTTTTCATATTTCGGTTTTTTCGATTGAACAATCGTATTCTATGGACAAATACAAGCAGATTGGTGTGTTCGAAGTTGAACATTGGTCAATCTGTTCTGAAATTATGGCGATTTGAAAAATTCGAGATGTTTTTTTTTATATTTCGGTTTTTTCGATTGAACAATCGTATTCTATGGACAAAAACAAGCAGATTGGTGTGTTCGAAGTTGAAAATTGGTTAATCTGTTCTGAAATTATGACGTTTTGAAAAATTCGAGGTGTTTTTTTTCATATTTCGGTTTTTTCGATTGAACAATCGTATTCTATGGACAAAAACAAGCAGATTGGTGTGTTCGAAGTTGAAAATTGGTCAATCTGTTCTGAAATTATGGCGATTTGAAAAATTCGAGAGGTTTTTTTTATATTTCGGTTTTTTCGATTGAACAATCGTATTCTATGGACAAAAACAAGCAGATTGGTGTGTTCGAGGTTGAAAATTGGTCAATCTGTTCTGAAATTATGGCGATTTGAAAAATTCGAGATGTTTTTTTTTATATTTCGGTTTTTTCGATTGAACAATCGTATTCTATGGACAAAAACAAGCAGATTGGTGTGTTCGAAGTTGAAAATTGGTCAATCTGTTCTGAAATTATGGCGATTTGAAAAATTCGAGATGTTTTTTTTTATATTTCGGTTTTTTCGATTGAACAATCGTATTCTATGGACAAAAACAAGCAGATTGGTGTGTTCGAAGTTGAAAATTGGTCAATCTGTTCTGAAATTATGGCGATTTGAAAAATTCGAGATGTTTTTTTTCATATTTCGGTTTTTTCGATTGAACAATCGTATTCTATGGACAAAAACAAGCAGATTGGTGTGTTCGAGGTTGAAAATTGGTCAATCTGTTCTGAAATTATGGCGATTTGAAAAATTCGAGATGTTTTTTTTATATTTCGGTTTTTTCGATTGAACAATCGTATTCTATGGACAAAAACAAGCAGATTGGTGTGTTCGAAGTTGAAAATTGGTCAATCTGTTCTGAAATTATGACGTTTTGAAAAATTCGAGATGTTTTTTTTCATATTTCGGTTTTTTCGATTGAACAATCGTATTCTATGGACAAAAACAAGCAGATTGGTGTGTTCGAAGTTGAAAATTGGTCAATCTGTTCTGAAATTATGGCGATTTGAAAAATTCGAGATGTTTTTTTTATATTTCGGTTTTTTCGATTGAAAAATCGTATTCTATGGACAAAAACAAGCAGATTGGTGTGTTCGAGGTTGAAAATTGGTCAATCAGTTCTGAAATTATGGCGATTTGAAAAATTCGAGATGTTTTTTTTTATATTTCGGTTTTTTCGATTGAACAATCGTATTCTATGGACAAAAACAAGCAGATTGGTGTGTTCGAGGTTGAAAATTGGTCAATCTGTTCTGAAATTATGGCGATTTGAAAATTTCGAGATGTTTTTCTTGATATTTCGGTTTTTTCGATTGAACAATCGTATTCTATGGACAAAAACAAGCAGATTGGTGTGTTCGAAGTTGAAAATTGGTCAATCTGTTCTGAAATTGTGGCGATTTGAAAAATTCGAGATGTTTTTTTTTATATTTCGGTTTTTTCGATTGAACAATCGTATTCTATGGACAAAAACAAGCAGATTGGTGTGTTCGAAGTTGAAAATTGGTCAATCTGTTCTGAAATTATGGCGATTTGAAAAATTCGAGAAGTTTTTTTTTATATTTCGGTTTTTTCGATTGAACAATCGTATTCTATGGACAAAAACAAGCAGATTGGTGTGTTCGAAGTTGAAAATTGGTCAATCTGTTCTGAAATTATGGCGATTTGAAAAATTCGAAAAGTTTTTTTATATATTTCGGTTTTTTCGATTGAACAATCGTATTCTATGGACAAAAACAAGCAGATTGGTGTGTTCGAAGTTGAAAATTGGTCAATCTGTTCCGAAATTATGGCGATTTGAAAAATTCGAGATGTTTTTTTTTATATTTCGGTTTTTTCGATTGAACAATCGTATTCTATGGACAAAAACAAGCAGATTGGTGTGTTCGAAGTTGAAAATTGGTCAATCTGTTCTGAAATTATGGCGATTTGAAAAATTCGAGATGTTTTTTTTCATATTTCGGTTTTTTCGATTGAACAATCGTATTCTATGGACAAAAACAAGCAGATTGGTGTGTTCGAAGTTGAAAATTGGTCAATCTGTTCTGAAATTATGGCGATTTGAAAAATTCGAGAAGTTTTTTTTTATATTTCGGTTTTTTCGATTGAACAATCGTATTCTATGGACAAAAACAAGCAGATTGGTGTGTTCGAAGTTGAAAATTGGTCAATCTGTTCTGAAATTGTGGCGATTTGAAAAATTCGAGAAGAGTTTTTTTTTATATTTCGGTTTTTTCGATTGAACAATCGTATTCTATGGACAAAAACAAGCAGATTGGTGTGTTCGAAGTTGAAAATTGGTCAATCTGTTCTGAAATTATGGCGATTTGAAAAATTCGAGAAGTTTTTTTTTATATTTCGGTTTTTTCGATTGAACAATCGTATTCTATGGACAAAAACAAGCAGATTGGTGTGTTCGAAGTTGAAAATTGGTCAATCTGTCCTGAAATTATGGCGATTTGAAAAATTCGAGAAGTTTTTTTTTATATTTCGGTTTTTTCGATTGGACAATCGTATTCTATGGACAAAAACAAGCAGTTTGGTGTGTTCGAAGTTGAAAATTGGTCAATCTGTTCTGAAATTATGGCGATTTGAAAAATTCGAGAAGTTTTTTTTATATTTCGGTTTTTTCGATTGAACAATCGTATTCTATGGACAAAAACAAGCAGATTGGTGTGTTCGAAGTTGAAAATTGGTCAATCTGTTCTGAAATTATGGCGATTTGAAAAATTCGAGAAGTTTTTTTTTATATTTCGGTTTTTTCGATTGAACAATCGTATTCTATGGACAAAAACAAGCAGATTGGTGTGTTCGAAGTTGAAAATTGGTCAATCTGTTCTGAAATTATGGCGATTTGAAAAATTCGAGAAGTTTTTTTTTATATTTCGGTTTTTTCGATTGAACAATCGTATTCTATGGACAAAAACAAGCAGATTGGTGTGTTCGAAGTTGAAAATTGGTCAATCTGTTCTGAAATTATGGCGATTTGAAAAATTCGAGATGTTTTTTTTATATTTCGGTTTTTTCGATTGAAAAATCGTATTCTATGGACAAAAACAAGCAGATTGGTGTGTTCGAGGTTGAAAATTGGTCAATCAGTTCTGAAATTATGGCGATTTGAAAAATTCGAGATGTTTTTTTTTATATTTCGGTTTTTTCGATTGAACAATCGTATTCTATGGACAAAAACAAGCAGATTGGTGTGTTCGAGGTTGAAAATTGGTCAATCTGTTCTGAAATTATGGCGATTTGAAAAATTCGAGATGTTTTTTTTGATATTTCGGTTTTTTCGATTGAACAATCGTATTCTATGGACAAAAACAAGCAGATTGGTGTGTTCGAAGTTGAAAATTGGTCAATCTGTTCTGAAATTGTGGCGATTTGAAAAATTCGAGATGTTTTTTTTTATATTTCGGTTTTTTCGATTGAACAATCGTATTCTATGGACAAAAACAAGCAGATTGGTGTGTTCGAAGTTGAAAATTGGTCAATCTGTTCTGAAATTATGGCGATTTGAAAAATTCGAGAAGTTTTTTTTTATATTTCGGTTTTTTCGATTGAACAATCGTATTCTATGGACAAAAACAAGCAGATTGGTGTGTTCGAAGTTGAAAATTGGTCAATCTGTTCTGAAATTATGGCGATTTGAAAAATTCGAAAAGTTTTTTTATATATTTCGGTTTTTTCGATTGAACAATCGTATTCTATGGACAAAAACAAGCAGATTGGTGTGTTCGAAGTTGAAAATTGGTCAATCTGTTCTGAAATTATGGCGATTTGAAAAATTCGAGATGTTTTTTTTTTATATTTCGGTTTTTTCGATTGAACAATCGTATTCTATGGACAAAAACAAGCAGATTGGTGTGTTCGAAGTTGAAAATTGGTCAATCTGTTCTGAAATTATGGCGATTTGAAAAATTCGAGATGTTTTTTTTCATATTTCGGTTTTTTCGATTGAACAATCGTATTCTATGGACAAAAACAAGCAGATTGGTGTGTTCGAAGTTGAAAATTGGTCAATCTGTTCTGAAATTATGGCGATTTGAAAAATTCGAGAAGTTTTTTTTTATATTTCGGTTTTTTCGATTGAACAATCGTATTCTATGGACAAAAACAAGCAGATTGGTGTGTTCGAAGTTGAAAATTGGTCAATCTGTTCTGAAATTGTGGCGATTTGAAAAATTCGAGAAGAGTTTTTTTTTATATTTCGGTTTTTTCGATTGAACAATCGTATTCTATGGACAATAACAAGCAGATTGGTGTGTTCGAAGTTGAAAATTGGTCAATCTGTTCTGAAATTATGGCGATTTGAAAAATTCGAGAAGTTTTTTTTTATATTTCGGTTTTTTCGATTGAACAATCGTATTCTATGGACAAAAACAAGCAGATTGGTGTGTTCGAAGTTGAAAATTGGTCAATCTGTCCTGAAATTATGGCGATTTGAAAAATTCGAGAAGTTTTTTTTTATATTTCGGTTTTTTCGATTGGACAATCGTATTCTATGGACAAAAACAAGCAGTTTGGTGTGTTCGAAGTTGAAAATTGGTCAATCTGTTCTGAAATTATGGCGATTTGAAAAATTCGAGAAGTTTTTTTTATATTTCGGTTTTTTCGATTGAACAATCGTATTCTATGGACAAAAACAAGCAGATTGGTGTGTTCGAAGTTGAAAATTGGTCAATCTGTTCTGAAATTATGGCGATTTGAAAAATTCGAGAAGTTTTTTTTTATATTTCGGTTTTTTCGATTGAACAATCGTATTCTATGGACAAAAACAAGCAGATTGGTGTGTTCGAAGTTGAAAATTGGTCAATCTGTTCTGAAATTATGGCGATTTGAAAAATTCGAGAAGTTTTTTTTTATATTTCGGTTTTTTCGATTGAACAATCGTATTCTATGGACAAAAACAAGCAGATTGGTGTGTTCGAAGTTGAAAATTGGTCAATCTGTTCTGAAATTATGGCGATTTGAAAAATTCGAGATGTTTTTTTTTATATTTCGGTTTTTTCGATTGAACAATCGTATTCTATGGACAAAAACAAGTAGATTGGTGTGTTCGAAGTTGAAAATTGGTCAATCTGTTCTGAAATTATGGCGATTTGAAAAATTCGATATGTTTTTTTTATATTTCGGTTTTTTCGATTGAACAATCGTATTCTATGGACAAAAACAAGCAGATTGGTGTGTTCGAAGTTGAAAATTGGTCAATCTGTTCTGAAATTATGGCGATTTGAAAAATTCGAGATGTTTTTTTTTTATATTTCGGTTTTTTCGATTGAACAATCGTATTCTATGGACAAAAACAAGCAGATTGGTGTGTTCGAAGTTGAAAATTGGTCAATCTGTTCTGAAATTATGGCGATTTGAAAAATTCGAGATGTTTTTTTTTTATATTTCGGTTTTTTCGATTGAACAATCGTATTCTATGGACAAAAACAAGCAGATTGGTGTGTTCGAAGTTGAAAATTGGTCAATCTGTTCTGAAATTATGGCGATTTGAAAAATTCGAGAAGTTTTTTTTTATATTTCGGTTTTTTCGATTGAACAATCGTATTCTATGGACAAAAACAAGCAGATTGGTGTGTTCGAAGTTGAAAATTGGGTCAATCTGTTCTGAAATTATGGCGATTTGAATAATTCGAGAAGTTTTTTTTCATATTTCGGTTTTTTCGATTGAACAGTCGTATTCTATGGACAAAAACAAGCAGATTGGTGTGTTCGAAGTTGAAAATTGGTCAATCTGTTCTGAAATTATGGCGATTTGAAAAATTCGAGAAGTTTTTTTTTATATTTCGGTTTTTTCGATTGAACAATCGTATTCTATGGACAAAAACAAGCAGATTGGTGTGTTTGAAGTTGAAAATTGGTCAATCTGTTCTGAAATTATGGCGATTTGAAAAATTCGAGAAGTTTTTTTTTATATTTCGGTTTTTTCGATTGAACAATCGTATTCTATGGACAAAAACAAGCAGATTGGTGTGTTCGAAGTTGAAAATTGGTCAATCTGTTCTGAAATTATGGCGATTTGAAAAATTCGAGATGTTTTTTTTTATATTTCGGATTTTTCGATTGAACAATCGTATTCTATGGACAAAAACAAGCAGATTGGTGTGTTCGAAGTTGAAAATTGGTCAATCTGTTCTGAAATTATGGCGATTTGAAAAATTCGAGATGTTTTTTTTTATATTTCGGTTTTTTCGATTGAACAATCGTATTCTATGGACAAAAACAAGCAGATTGGTGTGTTCGAAGTTGAAAATTGGTCAATCTGTTCTGAAATTATGGCGATTTGAAAAATTCGAGAAGTTTTTTTTTATATTTCGGTTTTTTCGATTGAACAATCGTATTCTATGGACAAAAACAAGCAGATTGGTGTGTTCGAAGTTGAAAATTGGTTTTTTCGATTGAACAATCGTATTCTATGGACAAAAACAAGCAGATTGGTGTGTTCGAAGTTGAAAATTGGTCAATCTGTTCTGAAATTATGGCGATTTGAAAAATTCGAGAAGTTTTTTTTTATATTTCGGTTTTTTCGATTGAACAATCGTATTCTATGGACAAAAACAAGCAGATTGGTGTGTTCGAAGTTGAAAATTGGTCAATCTGTTCTGAAATTATGGCGATTTGAAAAATTCGAGAAGTTTTTTTTTATATTTCGGTTTTTTCGATTGAACAATCGTATTCTATGGACAAAAACAAGCAGATTGGTGTGTTCGAAGTTGAAAATTGGTCAATCTGTTCTGAAATTATGGCGATTTGAAAAATTCGAGAAGTTTTTTTTATATTTCGGTTTTTTCGATTCTATGGACAAAAACAAGCAGATTGGTGTGTTCGAAGTTGAAAATTGGTCAATCTGTTCTGAAATTATGGCGATTTGAAAAATTCGAGAAGTTTTTTTTTATATTTCGGTTTTTTCGATTGAACAATCGTATTCTATGGACAAAAACAAGCAGATTGGTGTGTTCGAAGTTGAAAATTGGTCAATCTGTTCTGAAATTATGGCGATTTGAAAAATTCGAGATGTTTTTTTTTATATTTCGGTTCTTTTGATTGAACAATCGTATTCTATGGACAAAAACAAGCAGATTGGTGTGTTCGAAGTTGAAAATTGGTCAATCTGTTCTGAAATTATGGCGATTTGAAAAATTCGAGAAGTTTTTTTTTATATTTCGGTTTTTTCGATTGAACAATCGTATTCTATGGACAAAAACAAGCAGATTGGTGTGTTCGAAGTTGAAAATTGGTCAATCTGTTCTGAAATTATGGCGATTTGAAAAATTCGAGATGTTTTTTTTTTATATTTCGGTTTTTTCGATTGAAC
Organism: Chrysomela aeneicollis; assembly: GCA_029955515.1. Lineage (NCBI taxonomy): Eukaryota > Metazoa > Arthropoda > Insecta > Coleoptera > Chrysomelidae > Chrysomela > Chrysomela aeneicollis. Next base: position 482,838 of record JARUHQ010000019.1, on the reverse strand, counting down.
AATCGTATTCTATGGACAAAAACAAGCAGATTGGTGTGTTCGAAGTTGAAAATTGGTCAATCTGTTCTGAAATTATGGCGATTTGAAAAATTCGAGATGTTTTTTTTTTTATATTTCGGTTTTTTCGATTGAACAATCGTATTCTATGGACAAAAACAAGCAGATTGGTGTGTTCGAAGTTGAAAATTGGTCAATCTGTTCTGAAATTATGGCGATTTGAAAAATTCGAGATGTTTTTTTTTTATATTTCGGTTTTTTCGATTGAACAATCGTATTCTATGGACAAAAACAAGCAGATTGGTGTGTTCGAAGTTGAAAATTGGTCAATCTGTTCTGAAATTATGGCGATTTGAAAAATTCGAGATGTTTTTTTTTATATTTCGGTTTTTTCGATTGAACAATCGTATTCTATGGACAAAAACAAGCAGATTGGTGTGTTCGAAGTTGAAAATTGGTCAATCTGTTCTGAAATTATGGCGATTTGAAAAATTCGAGATGTTTTTTTTTTTATATTTCGGTTTTTTCGATCGAACAATCGTATTCTATGGACAAAAACAAGCAGATTGGTGTGTTCGAAGTTGAAAATTGGTCAATCTGTTCTGAAATTATGGCGATTTAAAAAATTCGAGATGTTTTTTTTTATATTTCGGTTTTTTCGATTGAACAATCGTATTCTATGGACAAAAACAAGCAGATTGGTGTGTTCGAAGTTGAAAATTGGTCAATCTGTTCTGAAATTATGGCGATTTGAAAAATTCGAGAAGTTTTTTTTTATATTTCGGTTTTTTCGATTGAACAATCGTATTCTATGGACAAAAACAAGCAGATTGGTGTGTTCGAAGTTGAAAATTGGTCAATCTGTTCTGAAATTATGGCGATTTGAAAAATTCGAGATGTTTTTTTTATATTTCGGTTTTTTCGATTGAACAATCGTATTCTATGGACAAAAACAAGCAGATTGGTGTGTTCGAAGTTGAAAATTGGTCAATCTGTTCTGAAATTATGGCGATTTGAAAAATTCGAGAAGTTTTTTTTTAAATTTCGGTTTTTTCGATTGAACAATCGTATTCTATGGACAAAAACAAGCAGATTGGTGTGTTCGAAGTTGAAAATTGGTCAATCTGTTCTGAAATTATGGCGATTTGCAAAATTCGAGAAGTTTTTTTTTATATTTCGGTTTTTTCGATTGAACAATCGTATTCTATGGACAAAAACAAGCAGATTGGTGTGGTCGAAGTTGAAAATTGGTCAATCTGTTCTGAAATTATGGCGATTTGAAAAATTCGAGAAGTTTTTTTTTATATTTCGGTTTTTTCGATTGAACAATCGTATTCTATGGACAAAAACAAGCAGATTGGTGTGTTCGAAGTTGAAATTTGTCAATCTGTTCTGAAATTATGGCGATTTGAAAAATTCGAGATGTTTTTTTTTTATATTTCGGTTTTTTCGATTGAACAATCGTATTCTATGGACAAAAACAAGCAGATTGGTGTGTTCGAAGTTGAAAATTGGTCAATCTGTTCTGAAATTATGGCGATTTGAAAAATTCGAGATGTTTTTTTTTATATTTCGGTTCTTTTGATTGAACAATCGTATTCTATGGACAAAAACAAGCAGATTGGTGTGTTCGAAGTTGAAAATTGGTCAATCTGTTCTGAAATTATGGCGATTTGAAAAATTCGAGATGTTTTTTTTATATTTCGGTTTTTTCGATTGAACAATCGTATTCTATGGACAAAAACAAGCAGATTGGTGTGGTCGAAGTTGAAAATTGGTCAATCTGTTCTGAAATTATGGCGATTTGAAAAATTCGAGATGTTTTTTTTTTATATTTCGGTTTTTTCGATTGAACAATCGTATTCTATGGACAAAAACAAGCAGATTGGTGTGTTCGAAGTTGAAAATTGGTCAATCTGTACTGAAATTATGGCGATTTGAAAAATTCGAGATGTTTTTTTTTATATTTCGGTTTTTTCGATTGAACAATCGTATTCTATGGACAAAAACAAGCAGATTGGTGTGTTCGAAGTTGAAAATTGGTCAATCTGTTCTGAAATTATGGCGATTTGAAAAATTCGAGATGTTTTTTTTATATTTCGGTTTTTTCGATTGAACAATCGTATTCTATGGACAAAAACAAGCAGATTGGTGTGTTCGAAGTTGAAAATTGGTCAATCTGTTCTGAAATTATGGCGATTTGAAAAATTCGAGAAGTTTTTTTTTATATTTCGGTTTTTTCGATTGAACAATCGTATTCTATGGACAAAAACAAGCAGATTGGTGTGTTCGAAGTTGAAAATTGGTCAATCTGTTCTGAAATTATGGCGATTTGCAAAATTCGAGAAGTTTTTTTTTATATTTCGGTTTTTTCGATTGAACAATCGTATTCTATGGACAAAAACAAGCAGATTGGTGTGTTCGAAGTTGAAATTTGTCAATCTGTTCTGAAATTATGGCGATTTGAAAAATTCGAGATGTTTTTTTTTTATATTTCGGTTTTTTCGATTGAACAATCGTATTCTATGGACAAAAACAAGCAGATTGGTGTGTTCGAAGTTGAAAATTGGTCAATCTGTTCTGAAATTATGGCGATTTGAAAAATTCGAGATGTTTTTTTTTATATTTCGGTTCTTTTGATTGAACAATCGTATTCTATGGACAAAAACAAGCAGATTGGTGTGTTCGAAGTTGAAAATTGGTCAATCTGTTCTGAAATTATGGCGATTTGAAAAATTCGAGATGTTTTTTTTATATTTCGGTTTTTTCGATTGAACAATCGTATTCTATGGACAAAAACAAGCAGATTGGTGTGGTCGAAGTTGAAAATTGGTCAATCTGTTCTGAAATTATGGCGATTTGAAAAATTCGAGATGTTTTTTTTTTATATTTCGGTTTTTTCGATTGAACAATCGTATTCTATGGACAAAAACAAGCAGATTGGTGTGTTCGAAGTTGAAAATTGGTCAATCTGTTCTGAAATTATGGCGATTTAAAAAATTCGAGATGTTTTTTTTTATATTTCGGTTTTTTCGATTGAACAATCGTATTCTATGGACAAAAACAAGCAGATTGGTGTGTTCGAAGTTGAAAATTGGTCAATCTGTTCTGAAATTATGGCGATTTGAAAAATTCGAGAAGTTTTTTTTTATATTTCGGTTTTTTCGATTGAACAATCGTATTCTATGGACAAAAACAAGCAGATTGGTGTGTTCGAAGTTGAAAATTGGTCAATCTGTTCTGAAATTATGGCGATTTGAAAAATTCGAGATGTTTTTTTTTTATATTTCGGTTTTTTCGATTGAACAATCGTATTCTATGGACAAAAACAAGCAGATTGGTGTGTTCGAAGTTGAAAATTGGTCAATCTGTTCTGAAATTATGGCGATTTGAAAAATTCGAGATGTTTTTTTTTTTATATTTCGGTTTTTTCGATTGAACAATCGTATTCTATGGACAAAAACAAGCAGATTGGTGTGTTCGAAGTTGAAAATTGGTCAATCTGTTCTGAAATTATGGCGATTTGAAAAATTCGAGATGTTTTTTTTTTATATTTCGGTTTTTTCGATTGAACAATCGTATTCTATGGACAAAAACAAGCAGATTGGTGTGTTCGAAGTTGAAAATTGGTCAATCTGTTCTGAAATTATGGCGATTTGAAAAATTCGAGATGTTTTTTTTTATATTTCGGTTTTTTCGATTGAACAATCGTATTCTATGGACAAAAACAAGCAGATTGGTGTGTTCGAAGTTGAAAATTGGTCAATCTGTTCTGAAATTATGGCGATTTGAAAAATTCGAGATGTTTTTTTTTTTATATTTCGGTTTTTTCGATTGAACAATCGTATTCTATGGACAAAAACAAGCAGATTGGTGTGTTCGAAGTTGAAAATTGGTCAATCTGTTCTGAAATTATGGCGATTTAAAAAATTCGAGATGTTTTTTTTTATATTTCGGTTTTTTCGATTGAACAATCGTATTCTATGGACAAAAACAAGCAGATTGGTGTGTTCGAAGTTGAAAATTGGTCAATCTGTTCTGAAATTATGGCGATTTGAAAAATTCGAGAAGTTTTTTTTTATATTTCGGTTTTTTCGATTGAACAATCGTATTCTATGGACAAAAACAAGCAGATTGGTGTGTTCGAAGTTGAAAATTGGTCAATCTGTTCTGAAATTATGGCGATTTGAAAAATTCGAGATGTTTTTTTTATATTTCGGTTTTTTCGATTGAACAATCGTATTCTATGGACAAAAACAAGCAGATTGGTGTGTTCGAAGTTGAAAATTGGTCAATCTGTTCTGAAATTATGGCGATTTGAAAAATTCGAGAAGTTTTTTTTTAAATTTCGGTTTTTTCGATTGAACAATCGTATTCTATGGACAAAAACAAGCAGATTGGTGTGTTCGAAGTTGAAAATTGGTCAATCTGTTCTGAAATTATGGCGATTTGCAAAATTCGAGAAGTTTTTTTTTATATTTCGGTTTTTTCGATTGAACAATCGTATTCTATGGACAAAAACAAGCAGATTGGTGTGGTCGAAGTTGAAAATTGGTCAATCTGTTCTGAAATTATGGCGATTTGAAAAATTCGAGAAGTTTTTTTTATATTTCGGTTTTTTCGATTGAACAATCGTATTCTATGGACAAAAACAAGCAGATTGGTGTGTTCGAAGTTGAAATTTGTCAATCTGTTCTGAAATTATGGCGATTTGAAAAATTCGAGATGTTTTTTTTTTATATTTCGGTTTTTTCGATTGAACAATCGTATTCTATGGACAAAAACAAGCAGATTGGTGTGTTCGAAGTTGAAAATTGGTCAATCTGTTCTGAAATTATGGCGATTTAAAAAATTCGAGATGTTTTTTTTTATATTTCGGTTTTTTCGATTGAACAATCGTATTCTATGGACAAAAACAAGCAGATTGGTGTGTTCGAAGTTGAAAATTGGTCAATCTGTTCTGAAATTATGGCGATTTGAAAAATTCGAGAAGTTTTTTTTTATATTTCGGTTTTTTCGATTGAACAATCGTATTCTATGGACAAAAACAAGCAGATTGGTGTGTTCGAAGTTGAAAATTGGTCAATCTGTTCTGAAATTATGGCGATTTGAAAAATTCGAGATGTTTTTTTTTTATATTTCGGTTTTTTCGATTGAACAATCGTATTCTATGGACAAAAACAAGCAGATTGGTGTGTTCGAAGTTGAAAATTGGTCAATCTGTTCTGAAATTATGGCGATTTGAAAAATTCGAGATGTTTTTTTTTTTATATTTCGGTTTTTTCGATTGAACAATCGTATTCTATGGACAAAAACAAGCAGATTGGTGTGTTCGAAGTTGAAAATTGGTCAATCTGTTCTGAAATTATGGCGATTTGAAAAATTCGAGATGTTTTTTTTTTATATTTCGGTTTTTTCGATTGAACAATCGTATTCTATGGACAAAAACAAGCAGATTGGTGTGTTCGAAGTTGAAAATTGGTCAATCTGTTCTGAAATTATGGCGATTTGAAAAATTCGAGATGTTTTTTTTTATATTTCGGTTTTTTCGATTGAACAATCGTATTCTATGGACAAAAACAAGCAGATTGGTGTGTTCGAAGTTGAAAATTGGTCAATCTGTTCTGAAATTATGGCGATTTGAAAAATTCGAGATGTTTTTTTTTTTATATTTCGGTTTTTTCGATTGAACAATCGTATTCTATGGACAAAAACAAGCAGATTGGTGTGTTCGAAGTTGAAAATTGGTCAATCTGTTCTGAAATTATGGCGATTTAAAAAATTCGAGATGTTTTTTTTTATATTTCGGTTTTTTCGATTGAACAATCGTATTCTATGGACAAAAACAAGCAGATTGGTGTGTTCGAAGTTGAAAATTGGTCAATCTGTTCTGAAATTATGGCGATTTGAAAAATTCGAGAAGTTTTTTTTTATATTTCGGTTTTTTCGATTGAACAATCGTATTCTATGGACAAAAACAAGCAGATTGGTGTGTTCGAAGTTGAAAATTGGTCAATCTGTTCTGAAATTATGGCGATTTGAAAAATTCGAGATGTTTTTTTTATATTTCGGTTTTTTCGATTGAACAATCGTATTCTATGGACAAAAACAAGCAGATTGGTGTGTTCGAAGTTGAAAATTGGTCAATCTGTTCTGAAATTATGGCGATTTGAAAAATTCGAGAAGTTTTTTTTTAAATTTCGGTTTTTTCGATTGAACAATCGTATTCTATGGACAAAAACAAGCAGATTGGTGTGTTCGAAGTTGAAAATTGGTCAATCTGTTCTGAAATTATGGCGATTTGCAAAATTCGAGAAGTTTTTTTTTATATTTCGGTTTTTTCGATTGAACAATCGTATTCTATGGACAAAAACAAGCAGATTGGTGTGGTCGAAGTTGAAAATTGGTCAATCTGTTCTGAAATTATGGCGATTTGAAAAATTCGAGAAGTTTTTTTTATATTTCGGTTTTTTCGATTGAACAATCGTATTCTATGGACAAAAACAAGCAGATTGGTGTGTTCGAAGTTGAAATTTGTCAATCTGTTCTGAAATTATGGCGATTTGAAAAATTCGAGATGTTTTTTTTTTATATTTCGGTTTTTTCGATTGAACAATCGTATTCTATGGACAAAAACAAGCAGATTGGTGTGTTCGAAGTTGAAAATTGGTCAATCTGTTCTGAAATTATGGCGATTTGAAAAATTCGAGATGTTTTTTTTTATATTTCGGTTCTTTTGATTGAACAATCGTATTCTATGGACAAAAACAAGCAGATTGGTGTGTTCGAAGTTGAAAATTGGTCAATCTGTTCTGAAATTATGGCGATTTGAAAAATTCGAGATGTTTTTTTTATATTTCGGTTTTTTCGATTGAACAATCGTATTCTATGGACAAAAACAAGCAGATTGGTGTGGTCGAAGTTGAAAATTGGTCAATCTGTTCTGAAATTATGGCGATTTGAAAAATTCGAGATGTTTTTTTTTTATATTTCGGTTTTTTCGATTGAACAATCGTATTCTATGGACAAAAACAAGCAGATTGGTGTGTTCGAAGTTGAAAATTGGTCAATCTGTTCTGAAATTATGGCGATTTGAAAAATTCGAGATGTTTTTTTTTATATTTCGGTTTTTTCGATTGAACAATCGTATTCTATGGACAAAAACAAGCAGATTGGTGTGTTCGAAGTTGAAAATTGGTCAATCTGTTCTGAAATTATGGCGATTTGAAAAATTCGAGATGTTTTTTTTATATTTCGGTTTTTTCGATTGAACAATCGTATTCTATGGACAAAAACAAGCAGATTGGTGTGTTCGAAGTTGAAAATTGGTCAATCTGTTCTGAAATTATGGCGATTTGAAAAATTCGAGAAGTTTTTTTTTATATTTCGGTTTTTTCGATTGAACAATCGTATTCTATGGACAAAAACAAGCAGATTGGTGTGTTCGAAGTTGAAAATTGGTCAATCTGTTCTGAAATTATGGCGATTTGCAAAATTCGAGAAGTTTTTTTTTATATTTCGGTTTTTTCGATTGAACAATCGTATTCTATGGACAAAAACAAGCAGATTGGTGTGTTCGAAGTTGAAATTTGTCAATCTGTTCTGAAATTATGGCGATTTGAAAAATTCGAGATGTTTTTTTTTTATATTTCGGTTTTTTCGATTGAACAATCGTATTCTATGGACAAAAACAAGCAGATTGGTGTGTTCGAAGTTGAAAATTGGTCAATCTGTTCTGAAATTATGGCGATTTGAAAAATTCGAGATGTTTTTTTTTATATTTCGGTTCTTTTGATTGAACAATCGTATTCTATGGACAAAAACAAGCAGATTGGTGTGTTCGAAGTTGAAAATTGGTCAATCTGTTCTGAAATTATGGCGATTTGAAAAATTCGAGATGTTTTTTTTATATTTCGGTTTTTTCGATTGAACAATCGTATTCTATGGACAAAAACAAGCAGATTGGTGTGGTCGAAGTTGAAAATTGGTCAATCTGTTCTGAAATTATGGCGATTTGAAAAATTCGAGATGTTTTTTTTTTATATTTCGGTTTTTTCGATTGAACAATCGTATTCTATGGACAAAAACAAGCAGATTGGTGTGTTCGAAGTTGAAAATTGGTTTCCGCACAATTTGGTTTTCAGATTCGTGATCAGGAAGCCAAAATACGTAAGTTAGGCCAACAATTCAAAAAAAAATAAGACATCGTCACCTAACGGAAGAATTACCCAAGCTATACCGAAAATAAAGCAGAATATTCAAGAAAAAATCTGACAGTTGGCATATATGATACTAAAAACACAGATAAGTTGACATGTGACATTGTAAACAATGTTGTTTCGAATAAATAATAGTTTTTTCGCTAAAAAGTGTTGAAAACAAGTGAAATATGAGCGTGTGGTGTGGTAGTTGAGAAAAGGATGAATTTTTTGTGTTTTCAACAGCAGAAATTCGAAATTTCAAATGGTGTTTTCCGAAATCCTGAAATACTTGATCAGGATGCCAGTATATACAACTTTTTTTTTGACTCATAGAAGTGCGGTAAACGAAAATCTCTCACATCAGTCATGGAAACTCCAGTGTGCATATAGTTTCGCCTCCACCTCTCGTGATTAGACAACAAATCCCGTAAACATCACTTAACCCAATGGTAATAATTATCGTGAACACCATCGCGATTCTCGGTGGATAAAAAGTCCGCGGATCCTCATCATCGGCGCCAGCAACGGTTCGAAAGATGTGGGCGAAAAACGAGAGACGCACGAGAGTCAGCGCCACCTTCTCGGCCGATTGTCGCTTTTTCCGTTCCTCTTTTGCTGCGCTCACTGATGTGAAGTCTGCTCACCCACACTGTCGTCAGGTGAGACAGGCGGCTGAATGATGAACCAGGAGCGGATTCTGATGGAGAAATGGTTTTTCGATTTTTAAATAAAAATCCGACACCCTCTGAAGAAGGCTTTTAGAATAGGCAATACACTATTTTTCAAAAATTATATATGTGAAACGCGGGCCTCCAGAGAATACGTCGATATTTTTTTGAAATTTTTATTTTCAAGGGTTTTTCCAACATCGGCATTCAAAAATCGAAAATTCTCCATCCTTTTCTAAAAACGTGACGTCACCTGGTAGGTTGGTTTAGGTTCTGTTCCATTAATCGAAGTGGAAGAACAATTGACAATCTCTGTCATCTTTGACAGATGGCGGTAAAAAATTACTGGGCGATTTCAATTCTTCCTGCGAAAATATATTCGGATGATTAAAGGTAAGTTACTATTGAGTTTTATTTCATTGTTAAGCGTTCATTATACTGACTTGTTAAGCGTTCATTATACTGACCCCTTTTTTAAGACAGTTTAAGCATTCAAGACTTGTGCTTCATGTAGCAACACTAATGTGGATGCTCGAAAGACATATTTGTACTCCAAACTTGGTGTTTTCCAGTAGGACAACACATCAGGTACATCTGCAAGTAATTGCTGTGATGATAATTTTGATCCAAGTTAAAATTCTTATTCTTTGAATCTATGTACATGAACATCATGAGAACCTGTGAAGTGTAAGCACAAAGTATTTTAGTAATAGGAATAAGCTAATAAACCAAATCTTTATTGTCATGCACTTCTGTAAATAATAAATGTATTTTCCTAAATCCTCAGTTATTCTTAGTACATACTCTATCTATGATGTGAGTTTGAATATGAGATTTCTTCTTCACATTATATTGTGAATATGTAATAATAATATCAACTTGTGTTGTTTATTAAATATATTATCAGATGCACCACTACACTTGCCTACTTTTCCCAGACAATGAAGTTATTAATTGAATTAATTCTTCATTTTCATTTCTCTATTTTATGGTGTCTCTGAGTTCAATCGTCTCATTGACTTTGCTGAGGTGGTATTGAAAATTCTATAGAAATATTATTAACTCATATAAAATACCTGACTTGTGACTTGCGTTATATAGACGATAAACAATCAATTGATGCGCCCTTTTGAATTAGTTTTGTTATCGAAAAAAATTTGAATTAAAAATTGACATATTGTCGTCTGACTTATCTGCCATCACTTTTATGTCAAAAATTCTTCTTCCCTATTATTTTCGATATTTTTACGATACCATCCAGATCTACCAGGTGACGTCAGCAGAAATATGGTGCTGTCAAATAATTATTTTTGATTTCGATTTTCTCGAGCATAAAAGAATATTCCGATTTAATTTTGATGGCATATCGGTAGTAGTTTAGTAAGGTATCGGAAAATGACCATCAATTCTGCTGAAGCTTTAGAGGTTTATGACGAACCACGACTTTGAGTAATTTGCGGGGATGGAAGGTTCCAACAATTTACTAATTACTAAAAAACTTTCGGAATCAGAATCAGAGTTCAGATGATTCAGATAGTTAATGATTCGAGATTAGAGTTGTCTGTCAGTTAGTAGTGCAGCAATGGATGCTCAGACAAAGTTCCTGTGTTCGTTATCTCAGTGCCGTTCTCGTGAGGTGTAAAACAACTGAACGTGAATTCATAAAACATTGAACGATAGATTCTCTTCAAACAGTTCGGTTTTCGTCCAATAAATATGTCATCTTGTTGTGCCGGTATTCATTTCAATGGTCGAAATAGTTATATAGCTGAAGAAATCATCTATAAAGATACTAAAATTATTGTGGTCACCCACCGAACATGTGAGAAATGCTATTTATATTTTCCAAGTCTGCTTGTCTAAGGATAAATAGATATTTTTACTATCAGATAATTGTCTTAATTTCTGCACCTACCATTGTTTCTCCTGCTCAAATATTCATGAACTCAGTAAAAGAAGTAATATTGTTACGATCCTGTATAGGTCAATTTGAATCGCCAAAATCGATGTTCATCAGGAAACTCTTGAAAGGATGAAGGATGAAGGATGAAGGATGAAGGATGAAGGATGAAGGATGAAGGATGAAGGATGAAGGATGAAGGATGAAGGATGAAGGATGAAGGATGAAGGATGAAGGATGAAGGATGAAGGATGAAGGATGAAGGATGAAGGATGAAGGATGAAGGATGAAGGATGAAGGATGAAGGATGAAGGATGAAGGATGAAGGATGAAGGATGAAGGATGAAGGATGAAGGATGAAGGATGAAGGATGAAGGATAAAGGATGAAGGATGAAGGATGAAGGATGAAGGATGAAGGATGAAGGATGAAGGATGAAGGATGAAGGATGAAGGATGAAGGATGAAGGATGAAGGATGAAGGATGAAGGATGAAGGATGAAGGATGAAGGATGAAGGATGAAGGATGAAGGATGAAGGATGAAGGATGAAGGATGAAGGATGAAGGATGAAGGATGAAGGATGAATGATGAAGTATCAAGGATCAAGGATCGAGGATGAAGGATGAAGTATCAAGGATCAAGGATGAAGGATCGAGGATCAAGGATTAAGGATCGAGGTGTGTCTGAAGGATAAGATGAATTGCTGTCAATAAGACGGCTTTCTTTCTGAACGCAATACAACGAGTTTATTGGAAAAAACAATGAGTGTATTATCTGAAGATGGAGCAATGAAAGACAAGTACACCCAGAAATTTATCGCTGAAGAAGAAAGTGTAATTGAACAAGCACCAGATTCTAAACAAGAAATGAATCTTTTTTTGCGGTCATGCTGGATCATGTATCGAAGTTGACTTATGACACGAAGCACAAATGTCTGTTCTGGCGTCCAATATATTCCGTGGTCTTCATTTTTTGAGACAACAATTGAATCTACTATCGAAATTCTCCTAAGGGAAATACTACCATTCCACACTTATGGTGATGAATAATATTGAATATATTATGTTTGAACACGCTGTGGAATGATATCAACACTTGGTGAGCATCCCCAATATCGACCTTTTCTGAGTAGCTGGCCCCCTACGATGTGGAGAATTTATGTTATGTAAAAATATGGTAATGTTAGTCTAAGTTATTGTCATTTTCGTTCCTGAATAATTAAGAATGGCGGCCATCCTCAAAAATGTTTTTCTAAAGGGTTTCGAATTGTTGCAGGGTGTGGCCAAATCCTTTATTTCACTGAAAAGGGTACAATGAGTTGAAAATATCAAAATTGAAACGTTCTTGTTTTGCTATTCCAAACTTGGTAACATTGCCTAGAAATAATCGGTACCTTACGCACGAAAACAACGCTCATAAAACAACACAATCGACAATGACATTGACATTATTGACAGCACAAGATCTGAGGCCTACTCAAAATGATTCTTTGAAGAAACAATCGATATATCCGATGTGATAGTAATGATGATCGGTTGTTGAATATAATTCGATTCATTTGAGAAATAATATTTCAAAGGATACTACGGTGGTAGAAATCTTCAAAAGAGGCAACTACAATGTATTAAATTTATGGAAGAATTGTAGCCAAAACAACCGACCCCAAATTGAATTTTGAATTTATTGAAAGCCGAATTTCGAAAGGAATTCCGCCAATGTTGATATCATTATTGTCCATAAATAATAATAAAAGTGATGAAAATATATAAATATGTCGACAGCGCCTCTATAATAATTAATAACTTCCAAAATACATATTGTGATAAATGTAGACAAAAAACCATAATGGTTTCTCGAGGCGATGAATATTAATGCATTTTCATAAGTGTTGTTCATTATCACAAAGGCGCCGCTATGCCAAAATTCGGCGGTAAATAATAAAATCCATAAGGCATTTCGGAGCGAGACGTGGGGCTCAAATGATTTACATTTTCGGCACTGCAGGCCGTCTTCACAAACTTTATTAGGTAGGTATACGTTCGCGAGATGGATCCACTCACCTCATACTAGTTTTTTTTTGATGCGTCAGGCATTTGACTGGAATACGGGGTGGATTATAATGTTCTAGAGGCGGCTGTTACACAAACTTTACCGAAAATGAACCATATACTACTAAAACCGCAATAAAATAAACGTGACATAATAGTATGTTATGATACAAGTTCTCCAAGGGAACAAGTGCGACAACGTGTCTTATAAAACGTATCTCATAAACGATTTTTTTCTATTTTGCATTAATTTGAAGTCTTTAATTAAAAGATATAAACAGAAACATCTTCGATTGGTAACAATGATGGCATTGAAATATTTAAAATCTGACGCACAAGTCCAGCGATTTTGATTTATGCGATATCAGCGATGGAAAATGCAATGTTGTTAGTGTTTCTATTGGTCAATTCAAATCAAATCACACTCTGAATAGAAATATACCAATGAAAATATTTGGTTTTCCACTGCTAGTATCCCCAATTCAAAATCGCTCAGAAGGAAACTTTGTCAGAAGTAAGCTGGGCCTAATACTTCTGACTTTCATTTGACAGCTCGATCATACCAACCTCCGAATAATAAAAAATGCGTATCGAAAAGAGGCTATTTCGATACGCATTTGCGTTTCTTAATGACTTCATTATACAACAAAAATAGAAAAATTAATTATGCACACACCTATATTAGATAGATTCTTCGAATGGCAACCCTACATATATCTTTATACACGACTGAGTGTAAAATGATACTTTATCGCCCGGTTGTGCGGGCGTAAAATAGCACTTTACCGCCCTCGGACTACTTTCCCGCCCGCCGGGCGTAAAATGTCTGTATTGACAGCAAATATGGCTACTAGCCTATTTATTTAACCACCAGTCTGGAACATGAGCAAATTGTAAACCCTTAGTAACTTCCTTATTATAAGAGATAGGGAAAAAGTAAAAACACTCTCATGTAATGCTTTTTCCAGAGGAACATCATGGGCGTAGCAAAAATTATTTTAAAGGGGGTTAAAAGGCATTTAATAATAGTTTTATTCTTATCATGCTTGAGAGGTGAAATGGTATTTACAATACAAATACTGGTCGTGCATAAAAAGATGTATGTATATCTGGCGTAACTTGCTTTCATGGACCTAGGCATATTAATATAGCCCTATAAATGTTTTTCAAATAAACAACCCTTAACAACCCCTTCAATGTTTCCATGGCAACTGCATAGAAGCTCAGTTGCCGACCAGAACGCAGTAAATACTATGAGATGAAATTTATGAAGTAAACAACGTCTAAGATAATTTTTTCGTGAAAAATGAAATCTTGTATGCACCACGAGCGTTACCAGATACTAACGCGTTAGGATCTATATAACGCACTTGGTGAATAAATAACTATCAAAGTGCACATAGAGTTACAGAAATAATAAAAATAAGACCTGGTGGCATTACTCTTCAATTGTTTTAGCAGAAAAATCCTTGATTTGAAACAATTGAATTTCACCTCCCTACATTATCATATTTGAAACCAACATCTATCCACCTTGTATCTAGCAGTTCTTTCAAATCTGCATGCAGAGAATAATTCAAATATCTGGGCCCATTTAACTGTCATAAATCATCTGGAGGATCGGCCCATGCGTTGGAACTCGCGATCCTGTCTTGAAGTTGCAGATAACTCAGTTACAGAGATATGCAATACAAATCAATCGGATTTTCTTTTGTGTTGTCACTTGAGGTCGTCATAAGTTGTATCTGAATCATTATGCACGACGTTCAGGCCAACAGGTGATAAATTTGGGCGAAATGAAATCTGATACCAAAGACTTTGGCATGATGGCATTGTACGGCGCTGAAGATGAATGTACAAAGCAGCTATAGAGGTCAAATTAACTATTGAATATTTGTTAGCAACGAGCAGAATAGCTCAACTCAGGCATCTTGACAATAATTGTAACATATGTTTACTCATAATATCTAACGTATGTACAGGTTGTTAACAATGTTGCTAACCTAACCCAACATTGATAATAAACTCGATCGGTATTTGAGTACGTAACTACTGTCAAAATTCAACGGCAGATCTCATCAAAATCTTGTCCAGAATATCGCACTGAAATGCACCTCAACATCAGATCACTCTTATACATAGATTACTCAAACATGGATAACTCAATGACAGTATAGACCAATCAACTCTTTGGCCTCATTGGTTGTTATAAGGTTCTAGAGGGGAAGGCGGTGTGAGGTGTAAGATCATCCAAGAAGCTGTGGACAGAACAAGAGATTACCTACTTCGAACAAGTTTTTGATTTCTATAGAAGGAACAAAAGTTGGTGCCAAAACTGATCCTTGTGGAACGCTGGTGTTGATAACTATTCTTCAGATGAGTTGCCGTGTGACTGTTTCTGGAGAAAACCGAACATTGGCTAGATTGTTTTTGTTCTTTCGGAGCTGTGGTGAAATCTCTGGAATGCTTTTCTTCTATCTAGGATGGTGTAGCATTACACTCACACGATTTTCTGTCAATAACTAACGAAAAACAATAACGTTCATCACCATCACCGTTTTATTTTTCCTGTGATTTGGAAGATGAAACCTGTGAAACGTCCATTGCCATCAATCGTCCATCGAGCTGTCCAAAAATAATTGCCTCTGAAAAATTCACAGCATCGCTCAGACGGGCGGCCAGAATCTTCTCTTCTCAATGATAAAAGTTGCTGACATACATCAAGTTAGCGCTGCATTATTTATCGCTCGATAAAAGTTGAATGCTGCTTCGAAGGTAGACCACACTCCTGACAGCTTGACGATTGTCATCCATCAACTGGTTGTTCGTCATCGGAGAACACAGAAGAAGAACGCCGCGTGCCATTAGTGGTGAGTGATTGTGAAGAAGACAATGAGGGTGTGGAAAAAAAAGTGTATGCTGATTTGTTTTCCTCATTTGGTGGGAATACAATTATTATCAGTTTTGTTCCTTGATGGAATATTTCTTCTTTTTGATGTATTTTTTCTTCGGGTGAAATAATGATACTTTGAAATAAGTTAGAGTTTTATTCGGTAAGAAAATTTTACACCAAAATGTGGCTTGTTATCTTAGAGATAATTTACAAGGAACTCAAAGTGGTACGTGTTACAATCCCAAGAAGAACAGTCAATGTTGAAACTTTCACTGATAATTTCATAACATAGAATAATATATGAAATTGAATTCATATTATTTATGGGTCCCAACTCCCAATCACTCTGTAAATAATATGAATCCAAGAATATTTAGTGATCTCAATAGTGGAAGGACCGATACATAAAGATCACCAATATTTTCTTTCAACTAACTGCAAACCGAACTAAACAAATCAATGCATTTTTGTTAGACCTATTCCGAGGTGACTGTAATTAAAACCTTCATTAAAAGCGCTACAATTTCCTTGGTGGCGTTTTTTTTGTGCGGATCATCCTCAGACCACCCTCTGAAGTTCCAACAAGAGGAAAAATAATTATCTCTCCATACAAAAGGTGCAAGAGTAATAGCGCCTTTTGTGCGGCTGCAGAGCATTTATTTTAGTGAAATTTATGACCTTCGTATTTGTTGAATAAATGAGAAGGCCTTGCATTAAATGAAAAACAATAAATTAAGGAAAGGAGTTATACCTACCTGAGGTCATAATATCTGTTCCGAAGAAAACATCAACAGCGCTTCTCATTTAGTCGAAGGAATACTTTCCCCTTTCCACTAGGGGTTGTCTGCTTGGGGTCCATTGCTGTTTTAAACTTTTTGGGGTTTATTTATTTTCTGAAAAAAAAAAAACATCCAGTATTGTCAATAAGAGGAGGATATGTTCAAGTGAACGAAATAATCTACTAAACTATATAGTATATATCATCCATTGCTTACAAGATTTTCAACAGTTGATGACAGTCATTACTATGGTAAATTCTGTAATAATGACATTACGATGGTGTAATATTGGGACATCCCATCGTCTTGTTAAATTCACGTAGAGGAATCTAGCCATCATACTAGATCTAGTAAAACACAGTACAACCGTTTTTGAAATACACGCTAATTCAACAGATACATAGCTTAACTAAACTATGATTACTTAAGTTATCATAGTTTTAATCGCTCGCTCGTGTACAAATAAGAGAAACATTTTTTTTCCTCAACCGTTGGATGCAAAAACACATCTTAGTTGCACAGTAGCAATAGCTTTGTTGAAGACTTAATTTTCTGAAAATCTGCAATAACAGGATATTTCGCATAGATAATATTTTTCTAAAGCTATATTCTGCATAAATATTATGATACATTTCGCATATCATTTTTATAAACTGGCATGATACCTAGATAAACTGTTTTGAAAAGTGTTTTTAACCGCCAACTTAGTTGCAAAGCAACCCTCGAAGTCTCATTGAGACTTGTATGAGTAAGGGAGACGGGGATCTTGGCTTTTTCCGCTCCTCCCGCTAAACGATAAATAATTATTTCCAATATCCACCGCGGGATTTGAACCAGGGCCCTCTAGACTATAAGCCAGCGATTCAACGCACTCCACCAGCCCAGTTGACAACACTGGTTGATTGTGGCATGCGCACGACTTTTTGAACCTTCAAAGTTGTTCAGATAGTTGTAGGAAAAAGTATAGTATTCTACTCGCGCATTTACCCACACATATGATTACAGCACTGGCTTTCGGCTCGTACTGCATTTTTCATCTTATGGGGTAATAGCCATCATTATGATGCGCTCATTGAATAAAATACTATTATTATTGAGATAGGTACCTTCTTGATTCCTAAAGTATCATCCCGATATGTTGTATATATGTCTAATAATAATTATTTTGTGGAAAAATTTAACGAAACAATGCTTTATTTTGAGACACGAAGAATAACCAACCCTCTACAGGATTATGTTTTCGGGAGTAGACGCGTCAGGGTGCTTCTGGGATCTGTGAGGCCGATGATAATTGTTTTTAGGCGAGAAGCCTGTGCTTCTGAAGGAGGATGGTGTTAATTTTGAAACAAAAATAAATGTGTTTTATGTCGAGTCATAAAAACAAGATGTAACTGAAAGAAGTACACCAGAGGTGAGTTGGTGGAATGCATGATGGATGGCCATAGTCGGGATCAACTGGAACATACTAACGTGGGTATCTTTTTTTAATTTATTTCTTCAACACACTTTTCAGTCCTGAGACTGAAAGGTAAAATAATTGATAATGATTGAAGGCGATGTGAACATACATCTTAACATGTTGACTATCCAAAATGCTCCAGTGACACTTCAAAATTGAATTTATAAAGACGCTTATGCCATTTTCTGCAACAAAAACTGTCTATATGTGGGGTACTTATTATTAGTCAAGTCTTCGAACTTCTTTCTCCTTGTAGAAATTGAGTGAGTATACTTATTTCAATATATACGATATGGAAAATCAATTATCAACAGCTAATACCTCATGAAGATCTTGTTAGTTCACTTCTGAAAAACTTTTGATCTGAGCTGACTTCAATGTGGAGGTAGGTACAGGGATGTTTCCCTTAAAAATCACCCGGTATTTCCAGTGTTATTAGTTCTATATCAGACTGTACCTGCGTTATAGACCATTCCGTTACAGTAGAAAGGTGAAACACGACTGGCATTCTGCTGAAATTTGTTAGGTCTTTAAGACACAGTGGGAGTTCGAACATTTATTATTTTTGTTGGTTTTCCTAGAGAGGTAGACAAAAGTCATGAAGGAACAGCGATATTTGAATGTTTGAATGAAGTTTTATCAGACACTCAAAATCTTCTACTAATATGTATTGTAGGGTTCATATGTTAAGAGTTCAACAATTAGACAATTAGTACCTAACAAAAATTATCCAGTAATATCAGATCTACATGAGTCCCAATTGTACCAATCAAAAATCGCCATTACTCACTGAAACTATGAAAAGAATCGGTACCTTCTCTAGAATATTTCATTGACAGTTGAATTCACTGACAAGTGATAAGATTGACATTGAATTATACCATTACTATACGTCGCTGCAGGTGAAGAAATTCAGAGCTTTAGTTGCTTATCTTCAAAGCTCAAGGTACTAAGAGTTGGTCGAATTTGTTTCAAACAGAGGAGGCGAATTTTTATATCTGAAACTCGTGTGAATTGTACATTTCGGGAGAGGATAATAGTATAGCAGGTGTTTTCCTTTTCAAATTTGCTAGTTGAGATAATACCTATAATTTATAATAATATCATCAACTTAAATTAAACCGATTGCAAATACATTCCCATTTCTAATTAGGAAACGCAAGGTGACTATTCCTGATTATAACGAATAATCATTACCTAACGGTGGATCCATTCGTATCCAACATAATTATGCAAAATGCACCAGAATCTACATGCAACAATATCTGTGGTGCTCTTTAGAACTGGACTAATCTGCAATAGGTTAGTATACAACCATAGTCCAGGCCTCAGAGGATATTTTTTCAAACAACACCATCCTTGGTTTCGATTTTGGACTCAGTGATACAGTATAATTAGATCCGCAGCAAAACTATTCGGAAAATCAGTGCTCTTCAACAAAATAACTTCTTCATTTCCCAGATACTCTTGAATCGTATCGATATAACCTCAAAAGTCAGAAATCCGCTCAAGACATCCTTCTGAAAGGGTGTATAATATGATCTTTTGTTTCTTAATTTTCTTGAGGTTTGGTCCATCCTTTACTTCTTTGCTATTAGTCTAGATTTCCTGACATTGAAAAATTTTCCAAAGGTGGAGGTCTTAGTCCAGTTTCATCGCAATGGATCTTGAAAACTTCTGATGAGAGAAAGGCTTACAGCACGAAGCTAAATCTAGATCTAGATTCAAAACACTTTTCAAAACACTTTTCGAAACACTTTTCAAAACACTTTTCAAAACACTTTTCAAAACACTTTTCAAAAAACACTTTTCAAAACACTTTTCAACACTTTATCACTCACTGAGCTTATCAGAACATCTAGAATTACACTGCAAATTTCATCTACATGAACTGTGAATCTTATTCTTTTTTACTGAAGATAATAATGAAACAGACATCTATCAAGAATGGTCTAGTGGTGTTTGTTTGAGTTCTATTGGTTCATACAAAATCGGTTGAAGTATTTGAAACAAATGACTACTGGACTATTTCGACATGTATTTTCCTCTTGCGAAGCCCACCTAGGCATCGAATGCCGTCCTGGGAAATCCGAAACATCGTTTAATAGTAATTTCATATAACTTGTTGCTTGATTAAGAACGATTAAAAGCAATTTAGCGATATGAATATGTAAAGCTTCAAGTAAATATAAATTAATTTATGGCCGATTAAGATACGTTCGTGAAAATTTATAGTACGCTATAGCAAGCTAGAGTGAGGACTGAGGATGAAATTTGTCATAATTATCATGATTATTGTTGGAGGTAATCAATATCGCTAAATAACATACAGTTTAATGATGATTTAATCGGAGTGTCGTATACACGGTGTTCGGAAGTTATTGGAACTTTTCTGAAATGTTTGGAAGTTATAGGAATCAGGAAAAACGTCATGAGTTCTTCAACTTCAAGGTGCAATTAAAAAATTGATGCTGGAGGGAATTTATGTCATTTTCTAGAGAGTTCAATGAATTTGGGTCATCAACCAGAACAAATCAGGATCCAGAAGCCTATGTTTGGGGAACAGTACTCAATGACAGATCGAATGTGTGCTTTGTAAAATAATGAGATGCTATTGAGGTATGGAATAGCACGAAACAAAAAACATATATTTTGTGAAGCAGTTTCTGCTATTGACCCCACAAGATCGTCCCATGATAGGATGGTTTGTCATTATATTGCATTGATCTCATAGATTATCAGATTTTCATCTAAAAATCTTGGCTGAATTTTCGCATTGCACCTCTGGTTTCTTTGGATGACGTAGAAGCTCTAAAAAAGGAGAAAGCAGTATACCATCATCAGCAAAGCTGTGAACAGGACAGGAGATCATCTCAAACTAGCTCGTTGATGTGTAGCAGGAATCAAGTTGGTGTCAAAAGAGATCCCTGTGGAACACCTATTCGAAAGAAAGCTTGTTAGTAAACGACACAGTTGTGAAGGCAAACCATATGATGCTAAATGTTTCAAATTTCCAATGCTATAGCCACTAAGTTTCCACTGGCAAGTGAATCTCCAGGTGATCTTTGGTCCTCTTCCAATATACCTACTTTTAACACGATATTTCACGAAGATTATGAGTTTTTCTTCTGTGAACTCAAGCGATAAAAAAATCAACAGATTTTTTGATTGCTTCAACTTTTCCTGATTAAAGCGGAGGAATCTGAAGGATATGAACGGGTTTATGTGTTTCGAGTTATACGGCAGCTTGCTTTTGACCCTTCTGGGCCTGACCCTAGGGGAAAGTAGCCCAAACACTCGCGCAATTTTCACGCCTGTAATTCGATCATTTAATCCACACCCAAAAATGGTTGTCAACAATCAATCAGCTGAGCTGCCAGAGTGCCAATTCGGCGATGATCGCCCCCCACTCATTACATAATTCGCCGTATAACCAAAACTTCAACATCATCAATCCCGGTGCCCCCAAAACGTAGTAGATATTAAATACACCGCATTAACAGGCTTTTTATCGGATTCGATTTTTTTATCGTTCGTCATTTGACTCGGAGGCATCGAGTGGGCCGCGAAATGCTCATCTCTGATGATGGCGCAGACTCGTCTTGCCCAAATATGGCGGATCAGCCAGCGCCACTCGGCTAGGAGACTATTGCAACAACATTAAATTATATTTATTGCTCATGAGAGAAAATTCAATGACAGACGATGTATGCAAAGTGATGACTGTTCGTGGAAAGGCATACAAAAAGAATTCGCGAAATGACTCAAGGTATTGAAGAGGTTGAAAGCTAAATGAATGATATTTTTTGTAACAGACTCGAAAGTTGTCTGATTTCAGCTCTTCAAGCTGAAGTTTCTCTTACTGACATAATAATTACTATACATTGTTTTAAAAGGAGCAGATGAGACGCAAAATCACACGCAGATACACTTTTGATCCGCTATATTTTCTGCAACCAAAATAATCGATATTCAATTGACAATGCTGCACTATGGATGATAGTATTTTCTCTGATGAGTAATGTAGTTTGGCTGTATAATAGTGTTTCTAGTGGTCATATCAATGAAATGGTGGCCAAATATACTCATCAGCACAAGTCCAGCTGCAGAAAGTGCAGCGGCTAGCTGGTCTGACAGCTTTAAGCTCAATTTATAAACTCCGCTGCCGTAGCTACAGTTGACGCTGCAGTTACTGTTCTTAGATGGAATATGCTAAGAATGAACATAATGTTCATAAACATCGCAGATGACGTAGGTGCCGTCGGATATCTCCTCAATACATTTTGGAACGGCAGCGCCAACTGTAGTTACGGCAGCGGAGTTTATAAATTGGGCTTTAGTCATGACGCTCAACCTTCCACCATTGCAGCAAACATGAGGAAATCGGTTTGGACATCTGAAGAATTTGGAAATCATTTCCCGAGAGATTGCCAGTTATATAGGTACGAGTTCGAAATGCAGTTTGAAGTAGTCATAAATATCCACTGAATATGCACAGAGAACGGACCTAAACTGGGTAAGGATTCATCAATGTGTTACTCTGATTGATCATTGTTGTTCTAAATGGAAAACTAGTAGGTTGGAACTATATAATTTTCTGTTTAATCAAGTCCCAAACGTCTGCCAAGTTGAGGTCGCTACTTTTCGATGCTCATTTGTTTCAGTTTGTTCTCTGTCAGCGATCCAATTTTAGGTTGAAGTTGTTCTTCTTTTTTTCCAACTTCAGCACTAGCATAATCTGATGTATTCTTTCATTCATATTTTTACTCAGTTTGGTCCAATACGAGCTTTTAGGAATGATAATGTTACGTTATTTCTACTTGGATTCGTGAATTTAAAACACTCAGTACAAAACTGAACAATTTATTTCACTAAACACACTAAATACAACTCAATAAACACTTAGTTAAATCACAACGATATTCGCTTTACAAATCTCATTGGTCACTGAACTAGCTTTCTTTCTAATCTCAACTATTTCCAAACTATAACTGACTTGTCCGCGAAACCGCGGCTCCTATATTGGCAAAGACATCACTGTCCAGAAAGAACAGGAACAAACTGAAAGTATTTTTCATATTCGACGGCAATGAATCATCGGCTAATTATAGCGGTGCGTCTGCGACTGATACATCCGCTGTGAGTCACGCGTCGAGCGGATGCTTTTTGACCTTCTCGGAAATGCCAGCGGTTCGTAACAATAATAACGCATTTCATGGAGAAGAAAACATATTTTTGGGTACTCACGTATGGCTTACTGAACAAGTTTCATGGGCTCAAAATCTTCAACCATCTTTAAAGCAATATAGAGATAATATTATGTGTCCAGAAAAGAATCGAAAAGGGCATTTGGAGGACAGGAATCTAGGTCCTATCATTTACTTCGATGTGTGTACCCGGTTACAAGGGAGATGAAGATTTTTGACGCTGGGAAACAGATAAGATGAAATCTAACTAGAATAAAGGCTAGTGACTATACAAATACTGATAGAAAAATAATTTGAATGTATTGAAATATATAAATTTTCTCCTGCTTCAATCAATCTCTATTTCGTTTTAAATATTCCCAATTATCTATTGATTTAGTTGTTTGATCAGGGTTTATCAGTCTCAAAATCAGGCTTCTAAATGACATCGAATGGAAATTCTCCGGAAAATCTTGAATTGCATGTAGTACATCCTGATTCAATTGAACCCACCCTGTATGATAATTATACGACTTCACGCTGCGGGTTGAGGAAGACGTCATTGTAGGTCTGTCGGTCGTTTCTTCTTCTTTTTCTTCGCATCGAACTCGTAGGTTTCTACTTCGAAATGGGCAGCGCGATTAAAAGATAAGATCAAATTCGATATTTCAAGGCGCTGTGACGTAATCGTAAATAATAGTATATATGGGAGAGTATGAGTTTTGGAGGAATTTTAATTCATCGTGCTGGGACCGCACTTCTTTGCGGCCTCCACCCTGTGGTCGATGGACTTTCGGTTCCAAAAAGGATACCCACAGTCAAGATCGTGCCTATGGAGGAATTTATCAGATGTCAACTGCGACGGCCTCAACAAACTGTTTTTTTTTATTTGTACTATTGTGCAATCGGAATTGGGGCTGCCATTTTGTAGGAAGGAGAAAGTTTTGTGTGCTGGTATTGAGGTTCATCACCTTGGTTTTAGGTTTCTGATTGAGCGAGGTCAAGAAAAACAGAAGAAGCTGTTATTATCTGTGATAGATTGAGAGTTTGTAATACTTGTAATTGATCTTTTCCTACGACCCCGTATAAAATAGTATATTACACAACAAGTGTGGAAAGTGACATATTTCACACGAGTAGTCGTTTAGCACGAGCCGCGTAGCGGTGAGTGCGGAAACGTAACTAGTGAAGGAAATGCACTTTCCAACGACTTTTGTACACTATTTTTCCTACGACTCCGAATACATTCATTTCGCGGAAAGTCTTGTAAAAAATGTTAACTTGAGCGGTCTCTATAATTTCAGGTAGTTTTGATTCAATATCAAGTACTGTTTATTTCCATATTCAAGATTATATTTTAATACTTCTCAGACAATTCCTCATTATGTGAATTACTGATTGATTGAGTTAGTTTGGTTTGGACACATTTTATTGATATTGACACAGCGTACATAAACAAACGTGACACCATACGCCTACTAGCGCCAGTAATCACGCAACCAGGAATACAGAACCATTGAAGTACGTAGTTCGCAAGCGCGTACGAGTAACTCGAGTTAGTGCGTCCTTAACTCTTGGCAAACATCTGTGATACCAAAGAATCTTCTCGTTGGTGATACTGTGATATCAAACTGATGCAAGCAGCAAGCCGCGCATAAAACTCTAGCCGTACTCTTTTGAATGATCTAACCCTCTGTCATCAACATCGAAATAGTTCCAGCAAAGAGTATAGGTTCCAGTTTTGAAGTGAATTCAGAGGTTATGGACACATTGAAATTAATAGATAAAGAGTTCTCGGTATAATTCAAAACAAGACAGAAGTTTCAATAAATAATATGAATTTGATTTGAGAACGCTTATATATTGACAGTGAGTACCTTCACAATATACCCAATTATTTCTATATCAATTCAGGCGACCGTTGTGATATTTTTCATATCAATACTAGTGCTTTTTTTCTTTCAAATAAACAATACCATGGTGATATGAGCTACTTTCTGAATAACAAAACAGTGTGATTATTGACGTTTTCATAGGTGGTCGTAGGAAAACGTCATATAGCACACTGTTTTGTTATTTGGTAAGTAGCTCATATCACCATGGTGTTGTTATTTGAAATAAAAAAGCACACGTGTTGAAATGAAAAATATCACACGTCAATATAAAAGCGTTCTCAAATCAAATTCATATTATTTATTGTTACGTTTCGAATTATACCGAGAATTCTTTAGGTATCTATTAATTTCAATGTGTCAGTGATACATAACCTCTGAATTCAATTCGATAACTGGACATGTAATGTCTGATGTTGTAGATGGCAGCGTGTGATGAGATCATCCACAATTTGCTACGAAAGAGTACGGCTACGGCAAGGTTATATATTAGTATTCTACTAATCTTTTGACTATTTACATTTGACTATTTGACAAGGAGTCAAGGTCGCAGAAACCTGGACGCGCTTGCGCACTACGTACGTCTGTGGTTCTGTATTCCTAATCAGGTCTTCTAGCTCAAGTTTATGAAGACTTTGTTATTCGAGGAAAGGAAGAGAGGTGAGGGAAGTGAATGTTTGAATGATTGAACCTGAGTCTGAACAAAATTGCAAAGCTCAACATTAATCGATATGTGATGATTTTTCTCAGAATCAAATTGGGCTCAGCTGTCATCTAAAAACACATGCATTTTTTTGGTTTGAATAGATCTTATCTGACAATTCGTTTTGAATGATATACCTATTGGTGTATAACAAACTTTGCCTATGGGCACTTAAATAATTAACTTTTATCAGTCGAGAAAAACGGCTTTTAAGTGTGAACCTCATCGAGAAACAATAATCATGCTTCGAATTTGATAGTGCTTCCTATATTCAACGACGATTATTGGTATTTGGTAATCTATACGACTGGCGGTTCAATAGCTGTTTATCGAAATATCCAATAGCCCAGAAATGCATTAGTGCATTAATACATGGTGGCCAGTTTGAACCTAGAGCACACCCTACTAAGTAATAATATTCTTCCGATTATAGCACTTTCAGTCAAACCGCGACACACGATATTTCGCTATTTTTTTCATTAGTGTATTCGCCAAAAGGCTACAAATTGGATATGTTTCGGTATATGTTTATGCAGTTTATTTTTGAAATTTTTTAAAATGAGATAGTATTTTTTTTACATCGATTCCTTATCTAGATGAAAAAATTGAATGGTTCCCAAATGACTAGTCAAGAGCGAGAGTGGTCTATTCAGTATTCACCACTCAAGAGGACACAAGCAGCTGTAAACTGAGATGTAAAATGCAAAATGAAAGATAATAAAATTGGGTTTCATTCTTGATTATATACACTCACAAGGGTTTTATTTATAATGATATCGAAATCGCCTTTTTGCCTTCATCGCAGATATTGCTCAGTTTGATTTTATCTCGCTAATCAGTACCTTTTTGTGGGCCCTAATCAAATCATGCGACCCTATAAAATGCATCATATTGTCACCGATTATATCCATTGGGTTTTTCTAGCATCAATAAAGTTTTATTAATTACAACACTATACTCACGAGTATTTATAATAGTCAATTAAAAGGTGATTATTGTTTTAATTGGCCATTAAAATATTAAATATTAACTTTTACTTCACCACTCGACCAAATGAATTGATTATGCTTTACAGGCGTTGCATATAGGGTGATCAATTCTCTAAGTGCCCTAGGCAATACATATTTTAACTAAAAGTGTTGATGATGATCTAATAGATACATTTCGTAAACAATTCTGTGTGGAAGCTGTTTCATAAAAAAACACAGCACGCTATGCAATCGCCATTTTCATCTAATTTTAATAATAAAAAACCACTATGAACTCAATGTGTATTTTTTCAACGACAATCGAAGTCTTAGGAACACTTCATGAGTAGCTTGTTTGTAGGAAAAAAGTCTTAATCTATCCCCAGAATATTTGCATATATAATATTTCGTAACACATTTAAAAAAAAAATCAGCAAATCTTCAGACATTTTTTCCACATTTGCCTGTGGTTGTTTTTATTACGTCTCATCGGAGTTGTAGGTAAATTTTCCATTGATTCTCTGCATATACCTAACTCCTTCAGTGTGTGTAAATTAGGCTATAATATAATGAATGATAACAACTGAGTTGTCACTAATTATTTTGATGACAGTCGTCTGGCTAACGGTGATAAATTTCGACGTCCCATTTTGAGATTTGACAACACCGTTCTGATGGTTCCAAACTCTAAGAAACATTAAATGCGATAGGGCTTTCAGATAATTAAAGAGTAGAAAGATAAGTAAGTGTTTAGCTGTGGTCCGCCTACGTGGAAATTCTTGCAGCGTCGAATCTTCTCTTTTCAAGTTCATATTCGATAAATTTCACTTGGACAGTTACCTTAATACTGCCGATCAATAATAATCGAATAAAAAATATTACGAAACGGTGTGAGAGATTACTACAAGATGAAATATTACCTCATGGAAAACACTGCAGGAAGAAACCGAGAATGGTTTTGACTTTCATGCTGAAAAAAATTACTATCATCAGACTGATGGTTCGGTTCAAATCTACTTTGTCATTAGCTCCTTGTCAGTAGCAGAATATTGGGAAAATTCAGTTACCTACAATTTTTTATCTTTCCTCGGAAATAGGCCTTTTCGCTTGTATTTGTCCTGATACCTTCATTTTTGTTTTTGCTATACTTCTTTGGCAAGGCAGTATCTGCTTCTTCGTTTCCTCTAACTTCCTTGTAACCTGGAACCCAATTCAAAGTGGCCTTGTTGGTTGCTGTCAGTTGTCTCAGAGATTGTTAACAGTCCAAAGTCAGCTTAGACTTCAGAGCTTTCAGTACTGCTCGGCTATTTTATAGGATATACATTTTTGGAAACATATATCTATAGCATGTGGATATTGAATTCCAAATAGTCGGGTAATTTGATGTCTACTTGATTGAATTTGTGTCAAAATTATTGATGATCAACAAAAAACATCTCTTGGCAAAAATTCTTTCCTCGTGTGTTTTTGACTTGACCTTTTCACCAAGGTAACGAACATTGTCCCCTTTACAAAAATTTCCTATAACGAGAATACCACCGCATTTGACTAGTTGGTAGCTGATTTTTTTCTCTGGATTATATTTGTTTCGTAGTAGGCAGTAGAGTATTATCAAGTTTTTTTTTGAGGATATACCATTCTATTTTTATGACAAGCATTCCCCACAATGCTGCCTATGGTCCGATACACCACTGTGAACCCAATATAATCTTTCTGTTGTTTTACTTAAACTCTGGGATTCAATAGAAAAGCGGTCACTGGAAAAAGCTTCAAATCCTTCACACATGTAACATATCAGAGAAAAGTTATCTGAAATACTAATACCTGCTTGGATAAAATTAACAGAATGCTCCTATGGTATTTGTGTATTCACAAGACTAGTACCTACTGCACTATTTATTTAGTCAAACATCTTTTTTTCGAATGTTTACAGATGCACTTATAGAAGTTCAGTGTACGCGATGCTCAAATAGGACAGGTTATTCGTTTGTTATTACAAGGTGGAACGATTGAATTTACCTTTGGAGTATCGGGAATTTACTGGTTTCAATTAATTAAATGGCTTTTATTGGACTGGATTGGAAGCTATCGATTCGAGAACATTCTTATTGCACGGGTTATCATCAATTCACACATGAAAAAAATAGAGCACACATAAGCACACTCAGACTGGTAAGCGTTACCAGATTATAGATCTCCGAGTATAGCATCGTTCTCTATTCCATATTTGTTCGACTTGAAATGAAACGTTACTCTCAAAAAGAGTTATGTAGTGCTCATGATTATTATATGTTGGATGCCAAATAAAGACGACGTCATGGTAATTTATTATAATAATAATAAATAAACTGTGGATAAATAGGCAAGATATACAATGGAATAGGTGTTCCAAGGATTGGTTCGTTACAATTCTCTAATAACATCAAATATCTAGAATATTGTTTGAAAGCAGCTAATTCTGAGAATGTTCAAGCATGATTTTTGGTTATATCAAAGATGATTAGATTTCCAGAGCTGCAAATGGATGATAAGGCATACAGTACTGAGAAACTTGAAAGCCAAAAATATGTCAAATAATAGGAAAATAAAACGAAGATAGAGTTCGTAGCAGCTACTAATCGTATATATATCAAGTCAGATAGTAATTTGAGGAAAATATGTATTCTTATACTATCTTTTTGGTAAATTCACTGAGGTATCTCTTCATAATTTCTCAATTTTCACATGAAATTAGTTATTTCATAGTTTATAGAAGATCCAGATCCATTCTATCGAGTCTGTTGGCACTCACTCTTCCATTTTTTGTTGCATTCATTAAAACGTCTGCTCACTATTTCGAATTGGTTAAGCTATTACAGGGACCTACTTATATTTTTTATCTTCATTCGATAAATTATTCATTACTTTTTTGTAAGGTTGATTTGGATTTTCATCGACAATAAAAGCACTTTTAATTGCCATTATCATTATTGCGAAGAAACTGTATCTTCTTTATAGTCGACATCGTTGAATTCATCATTGTCCTTGACTGATTCAACCCTTCTTCCCTTGTATTGATGATGGTGAGTCTCGTATTCCATGCTAAAAAGTATCGGTCTCCTTCCTGGAAATAAAAGAACATTTTGTAGTCAACAGTGCAACTCGAAGCACCACAAATCGTGTCAGTTTATTATCAGCAGAAATTGTTTTTATCGGAAGCAGAATACGTTAACCCAGCTCTAAAGCGAACAGTCGAAGTTGCACCGCTTAATTTTATTAGGGCCCCGTCTCGAGCCATATACAAGGCGTTATTTATGCTCGGGTATTCGGAAAGTTCAGCTTCCCGTAGAGATATTGTGTCGTAAATTAAAGAAAATTGCGAAATCATTATGCTACGGGTGGTTTCTTTTTTGAGTATCGCGTTCTCACGTAGGGCACCGCTGTCTGCAGGATATTATTCAAGTTATTTGAGCTCACGGGGGCACCGATGTCTTCATCAGCTTTCATAAAATACAAATTGGTATTCGATCTACATTCCATAGCATCGAAATCGGTCCTTGGAGCATTGTGAAGATATAGAATGCTTCGATGATGCATCGTTTAAACCGAAACGGTCCGAAATTTGGGTTCTCTTGAAGTACCTACTCAAGAAATTTCTATGAATTGTCGAAGAATACTTGAGACTTCCCGCATGGGTTCTTTTTTTAATCTCCTGTATAAAAAGAGAACCTTATAGGGTTTTTCTCTGGTATTTTCTATCTGGTTACATTCAGCTATTTATGTTTACTTCATTCGACAAATTATTATTGCCTCTTGATCTGAAATACGAATTTCAATACCGGGATAAAATGGTTTGGAATAAAAAAAAACTGAAATCAGGTTCGAATTAGTACATTATATACCGCGGGACTCCCTGCGGTCGGGCCATAAACTTTACCTTCAGGATTAAATGTACTTCAGTCGCAAGGTATATACGATACTTTTCGTACTTCCGGTATGATTTTATTAATTATTTCAATAATTTCAATCAGTTTTTTCTCTCTTCAACTCATTTAATAAACTGTCTTTAAAATAAGTTACCATAGTAACATTGCGTTGTGACAGTTATAATTTAGAAACATTGTCATTACTAGTGTCATTGTAAAGAAACATTGTTATTGATAATTATTGGTATCATGAGTGAAGAAGGTGTATCTGATATTGATAAAAGAGCAGCCGAAGTAGGTGAAGAATTGTTACCACCGAAATCTAGAAAACTATACGAGCAGCAGTACGATGCTTTTAAAAAGTGGTGCCGCTTAAAAAATGTGAGACAACCTACTGAAAATGCGCTGTTAGTCTACTTCGATGATAAATCAAAAGCGGTTTGTGCCTCAACTCTCTGAGACTGGTCAATATGACGAACTGTCACAATATTAATTTGAATATTAACGTTAATTACCATTCTAATTAATTATATTTTTCAATAAAATATCCCTTAAATTCGTTTGTTTGTGATTTAATCGTTCCGGGAGTTTCGTCAATATTTAATCCCGGAGGGATTAAATGTGACACTTTAGTACCTGTCACAAGGGAGTGAAGTTGTCACTTTAGGCCCGGAAGTACGAAAAATATTTTTCTGCCTATTTTCGAATAGCTATCATCAGTTTTGAAGCGACACCTCTGTTAGAAGATGCGACCATAGTAAAAACTGTTAGATATCTGTATTAAATGAGGTATTCATTTTGTAAACAGTTACCTACTTTCCAATATTATATTTTGTTTCTTTTATAGTAGATGGCAGGAATGTATTTTTCATTTGTCAATTGAAGGGTGTCGTCTGTCACTGATGTCTATGTAGTTCTGAGAATCTTTGTTGTTTTTCTAATATAAGTTTTCTGGGTATTATTGGAACAATGAGGTTTTGATAGTAAATGTTTTGTAATCAAAACAGTTATTTTATTCAAACAATATTTATCAGGTCATGGGCCCAGAAGTCTGCGAAAACTAAACTGCACACAGTTTATAAAATATAAAAGACTCATATTATATTAGTATATAAAGGAAACTAGTTGGACATTTTTTTTTGAAACAAGCGAATTTTTATAAATGACAAGATGGCGGCAGTAAACAATATTTCGGTTCCAATCCTAGAGGCCAATAACTACAATAATTGGGAGTTCAGAATGAAACTAATTCTCAAAAGAGAAAACTGCAATGAAGCTCTAAATGACCCACCACAAGTTACAGCAACAGTTGAGGTCAAGAATAAATTTTACAAGGAAGATACAAAAGCACAATCTATCATTGTTCAAGGAATATCTGATAAACATCTAGATATTATAAAGGACTGCAAAACTGCAAAAGAACAATTAGAAAAGCTGAAAGGTGTTTTTGTAAGAACAAGTTCCTTCACAAAGCTATCATTATGGCGAAAGCTGTTGAATTTGAAACATGGAGGAGAGGAAAGCCTAGAAGACCATTTTCTCAAATTTGAGACTATAATTAGAGAGCTCAAGGACCAAGGATCTAGTATTAATGGAAGTGACCAAGTTTGTCATCTTCTTCTGTCTCTACCATCAAAATATGATACAGTGGTTACAGCTCTAGCGACTATTTCTGAGGTGAAGATGGACTTTGTAAAATCAAGATTATTGGATGAAGAAATAAAATTCCATTCAAAAGGAGAAAGTAATGACAGAGAAGTTGTTTTCAAAGCCAGCACATCAAAAGGATGTTTTACATGTGGAAGTATGCTTCACATAAAAATGTATTGCCCAAAGAAAAATATTGGACAAAATAGCTTGAGGGTCACCAAGAGGAACTTTCAGACCAAATTATAGAGGCCGTTATACAAGGTCAAGAGGAAGCTCAAGAGGAAATAATAATAACCAAACAACTACAAAGAATGAACATAGGAATGAAAGATATCAAGAAGCAAATGTAGCAAGAGATAGCATAGTGTTATATGCAGCAAATGTTTGTAAAGAAAATAAAAACAAGATTTCTTTTGTAATAGATTCAGGGGCCAGCAACCATTTCATACAAGAGAACATGGAAAAAGATATGTTTGATATTGAAAAACTGCAAAAACCTGTTGAAATTCATATGGCAAATGGGCAAATTCTGAAAGCAAGCAAGATTGGAAAATTAGAAGCAAGTTGTCAAGGTCAAACAGTCACCATTGAAGCCCTTATAGTTCCTGGAATAAAACATAATCTGATCTCAGCATCAAAATTGACATCAAAAGGATACAAAATAATTGTAGATAAAGACAAAACATTAATCATTGGAAAGCATTTTGAGTTGAAATGTGAGAAAAACAATGGTCTGTATGTGTTGATACTTGATGAAATCATGACACAAAATGATGAATGTAATATCCAGTGTAATATATCTACTGAAGATATATGGCATAGACGCTTAGGCCATGCAAATAAACAAGCAATGGCAAAGCTAGGGCTAAAACCAATAAGTGGAATATGTTCATCTTGTGTTGAAGGGAAGGCAACTAGATCACCCTTCCAGGCTAATGAAAGCTACACCAAAAACATTGGAGAGCTGGTTCACAGTGATATATGTGGCCCAATTACACCAAACACATTTGATGAAGCAAAATACTTTCAAGTAATCTTGGATGATTTTTCTCATTTTTTGATTGTTAAACTTCTCAAGAACAAAAATGAAGCAGAAGTAAATCTCAAAGAATTTGTGCAAGAATTGGAGAGACAATACAGTACAAAAGTAAGAAGATTTAGACTTGATAATGGAGGTGAATTTTCTTCAAGAAATTTTCAAACTTTTTGCAATCAAAAAGGAATCAAGTTAGAATATACCATGCCCTATAGTCCCCAATCCAATGGGAAATCTGAAAGGATAAATAGGACACTACTTAATATGATTCGAACAAAAATTATTGAATCAGGTAGTCCTAAGTTTTTATGGGGAGAAGCTCTCAGATGTTCTGCTTATGAACTCAACAGAACCCCAACATCAGCATTGACCAATGGTCAAACTCCATCAAAAATATGGAATGGCAGGAATGATATTAGCAAGCTAAGAATATTTGGTTGTAGAACATGGTACACTGTAATTCCAAAAGAGAATAAATTAGCACCAAAAGCAAAAAAGGCAGTTATGGTGGGCTACTGTGGTGGTGGATATAGATTATGGTTGCCAGAGGAGAATAAGATAATCAGATCTAGAGATGTTCGTTTTAATGAGAACATTATGGAATTCAAAATGAACCAGATAGAAAATGAAAAACCAGCAAAAAAATCACTTCAAAAGCTCAGACAAGTTTGAAGATGATGCAGAACATGTAGCAGATTGCCCAAGTGACACAGAAAATATAGAACAAGAGGAAGAAAGTCAAGTACATGAGGAGAGTGACCAAAGTGAATCTGAAGGTATGAAACTACCAACACAAATTACAAGATCTGGAAGAAATGTAGCAAGACCTGAAAAACTAAATGATTATGAGATATATGTAGCTTATTGTTTACTCTCTGCATCAGAAGAACCACAAACATATAAAGAGGCTATAAAATTACCAGAGTGGCAGCAGGCAATTAATAATGAACTAGAATCACACAAAAATCTAGAAACTTGGACACCAGCTGATTTACCAGAAGGGAAAGTGGCCATTGATACACGTTGGATATTTAAAATCAAGGATGATGGTCAAAAGAAAGCTCGACTAGTAGCAAAAGGCTTCCAAGTGCCCAATGAAGGTGAAGAATTTAGCTACTCACCTGTATGTAGACTTCCCACTGTTAGAATCTTATTGTCAGTCTCAGTGCAAAACAACTGGACTTTGAGACAAATTGATGTGCCAACAGCATTCTTAAATGGCTTGTTGGACAATGAGGTGTTCATTAAAAAACCACAAGGACTAAAGTGCAACTCAAAATATTTAAAATTGAGTAGAGCATTGTATGGTTTAAGAAATGCACCAAAATGCTGGAATATTAAATTCACTGAAATTATGTTAAAACTTCAGTTTAGGAGGTCAGAATATGACTATTGTCTATATATCAAGGAAGACCTATACTTAGTACTTTTTGTTGATGATGCCTTAATTACTGGACCAGATTTCAAGGTGGAAAAATTAGTACAAGACTTATACCATGAATTCAAGGTGAAAAACATCAGTGAAGTCAAATCATTCATAGGAATGGAGATAACAAAGACAGAAAATAGACTAAAAGTGAGTCAGACAAGGATGATATTAAGATTGTTGAAAGAATTCAATATGACAGAATGTCGTAGTGTTGAAACTCCAATGGAGAAAAATTTTCAAGTTAATGAAAATGAACCTATCTTAGAAAACAGTCAATACAGAAGACTTATTTGTTGTCTGATGTATTTGTCTGTAGTTAGCAGACCAGACATTACATATAGTGTATCATATTTAAGTCGGTTTCTTGACAAACCAACAATGCAGCTTTGGAAGGCAGGTCAAAGAATTCTGCGCTACCTGAATAGTACCAAACATCATAGTTTGACATATACAAGAGGATCCAGTGGTTTGGAAGGAGTATGTGATGCTGACTGGGGTGGTGACAAACAAACTAGGAAAAGCATAAGTGGTTTTGTTGCTTTTCATGCTGGGAATCCAATTGCTTGGCACTCCAGAAAACAGAATTGTGTAGCCATGTCTTCAATGGAGGCTGAGTATGTGTCAGCAGGTGTTGCAGCTCAAGAACTTTTAAATCTGAAGGGTATTTTGTCCGAATTCGGTGAATCCGGTCAGACTACTCTGAACATGGACAATCTTAGTGCCATTTCATTGGTGAAAAATTTCGAAAACTCTAAACGTAGTAAACACATAGAAATAAAGTATCATTTCATCAAAGATTTGTGTCTCAAGAAACAAATTATTATTCAATATGTGTGTTCAACTGATAATTGCTCAGACATTTTTACCAAAGCATTAGGAAAGGAAAAATTTCAGAAATTTAGACTAAGTTTGTTGAGTGATCGAAATTAAATTGATTTAATTAATTATATGAAATCAAATTGATTCAATTAATTTCATACAATTAAAATGTGATAAATGAAATTTTCACAATATCACATTTTAATTGAGAGGGCGTGTTAGATATCTGTATTAAATGAGGTATTCATTTTGTAAACAGTTACCTACTTTCCAATATTATATTTTGTTTCTTTTATAGTAGATGGCAGGAATGTATTTTTCATTTGTCAATTGAAGGGTGTCGTCTGTCACTGATGTCTATGTAGTTCTGAGAATCTTTGTTGTTTTTCTAATATAAGTTTTCTGGGTATTATTGGAACAATGAGGTTTTGATAGTAAATGTTTTGTAATCAAAACAGTTATTTTATTCAAACAATATTTATCAAAAACTTCCTACATAACATGCTCCTCTAATTATGATCGAGGAGAGAAAACATTACAGAAACAGATTTTTCCAGTTAATGTTTTGGGAAAATGATAATGTCTAGTTACGATAGTACTAGCGATAGAATCTGAGATCAAGGCGGTGATCCTATTTGAAACAATATTACCTGAAGTTCCAATAACATTTTTTCGAAAACTCACTAATGATAGAGTTATAGAAAATCGAAGTAGATTTTTTGAAAATTATACTCGATTTTATAAATATCAAAGAGTCTTTACTACCCTTAATCATCAGAAAAGGCGAATAACTTTTTTCTACGTATTTTTTCTGGATTTCAAAGATCATTATTGTAGAATATAAGAAAATAATATGCGAGGAAGGCCCCTTGTTCTATCACGATATAATGAGTTTTTTCTGATAAATGCTTGAAAAAATTAACGAGTTTCTAATGGAAATACAAAAACAACAATGGCAACAGTTGTATATCTCACCTGGATCTCAATACTGAATTCACACGTGAACTATAACCTCAAGAAGTTGGTCTTATTCTGCGACTTCATCCTAATGAATCTACATGCCATCAAACCACAAGAACCTCCACGTAGCTGAAGAATCAATAATGAAATTCAATATAAGTCTGTATAAATTCTTTGGAACGAGTCATTCTCATATACTTTCAGACTTCAATGATGACATTCGATTATCGTTTTGTCGAGTAAAAATATAAATTGTCGACTAAACGCATAATCTGATACGCTAAACGACTTTTGGATTTGCATACATTCAAGCCTTGCACACAAATTAAATCCCCTCACATTCTATAAGATTTATGAAAGTATCATTATCCTCTACGGGACATATTTTATTTAACACCTTTCAACAACCTCAGATATACGATTCCGTGAAAAAATATATAATTACATGCAAATGTCGCATGTGGTGTTATCTTTGATTTATCGTGTTTTGAATGAAGTAGCCTTTTTTATCTGAACAATTTTCATCGAAAGCAGTTCCCAAAACTGGTTAACAAATTGCTTCATGTTCAACAGCACTTGGACTATAGGGTGTTGACGAAGATCAAACAAATACTTGCATATCAATGCCAAGCACTTCAGAGTTATTGGTTACGAGATTTTCATCGAATCTTTGTTAGACGAAGAATTTCCTTGGATTAGACTGCAGAATTCATCAGGATCAGATAATATGATAGTTAAAGTAGGACATTCTACTTCCAACTGTCATAATATTATGAATAGAGGCGTTCCTCAGGTATCTGTACAAATATTTTTCATAAGTGACTTACATATAGTTCATCTTCACATATTTCAATGGTGATCTCTGCACATTCTTCAGAGGAACACATAGTGTGAAAGGTATCTATCAAAGGGACAGAATGTCTGTGTTTTCATTTTCACAGTATTCTATCCATCAGTTTCCCTTTTCTAACCTAATACAACTTGAGATTTAAATATACAGAAATACATATTCACGATAAACTTCTACTGATCATTAATATTATATAGATACCTCCATTGAATTCGTTGAAACTGTTGATGAATGAATGCCACTAAATATATTGCAGAAAAACACGTCCATGATGATAGCTCAAATGAGGACGTTTCAATTTTTACAGCAGATTTTTATGAATTCCTTTATGAAATGAAGGTACTGCCATCTTAATCGATGAATATTTGGAAAAATATAGGTGGTCTCAATTTGAAAATTTTGCGATATCTAAATTCTTGATGGGGGTTCTATCCTGCTCAAATATCAACAAGAATGTGACACTTCTGGTTTCATCGGATTATCTCCAATTGAAGCCGTTCACCTCTCAGACATTTTTTACATATCACTAAGAATTTTGGATGCGTCGGTCTTCATATTGAACAGGGATTGAGATCAATAATGGCAGTTATGTTGGTACAATAATAGATTTTTGGCCACGATTTTGATCTCATTTTGTTGAAATGAGCGATTGATCGATTTTTTTATTGACTTGTAGCGGAACGTACCCAGTGATAAATATTGTCATTTCTAAGGTGAGATTTTTCTAGAATAACTAACGTTACAGACGAGTCCACTTCTACGAATGGAGAGCCTATCCGAAGCCAAGTTAAAAGCTAAGGCGCTTGAACGACTTCAAAGAAAGTTTACACCTCACCGTATGGAATGACACGTACTGCAGTGGTCAACAATGCCGTTTTATTAAAAACACATTCGCATTGTTGGGTCTACAATCGATTTTATGTATCACTCGGTAAAAATGTAAATGCTTTCGATGTCGGTATAACTCGGTAGAACCATTATAATCTGAAGAATGCCGTTTGTCGAGCCGAATCACATTTCTTGAGTAATGGTTGTTGCATGGCGATTTTCCATCGCTATCATTATTGGGATCTTCGAAATGAAAGCCGAAGGACTCTTCGACAGCTTGTTACTTGTTCGTTTCGATAAAAAATCTAACTATGAGCTTAAAATGACATTATTCTCCACATAGCAGAACAGTGGCGAATCCTAAGAGGAGCGGCCATGGAACTGTAATGGCCACAAGAAACGAGCTTCCAATTCATTATTACATGCAAAATAAAAAGCCATTAATTGGACGAAATTGAAAATATCAAACACAGTTTGAATGACTGATCGACCACAAGCAGAAAACAACTACTTTCCTGGCAAATACCATGCAACGATTCACGCTGTGAATGCGAATCGCAAATATTTCTTTATTTCTAACACGTGACAACCTACAGACCGGTTTCGGGCTTATTGGCCCTCATCAGTGCAGGTTAATCAACGCCCATTTTACCACAGTAAGCTGCGTTCCAAGAGACACTTGGAGGTAGCGACACCATGCGGCGGAAGATAGAAACACTCCGTAACAACCCTGCACTGATGAGGACCACCTATTTTAACGGCCATCAATTTTAAGCCCAATGATCCTATAAAATATTGGATATCGACTGTTCTTCTGACCTGAATTGCGATTTTTTGAAAACAAAAAAGAATAATTTGATCCACAAAGAGGTAAGGTACTCAGCCGAGTTTGGAATCATAGACCTTATTGGAAAACTTCCGTCAAATGAACAAAATGTCAAAAGCTTTATTTTGAACAGTGTAGTGATCAAAGGCTTCTCTATCAACGCCAGTGTTCCACAAGGATCTGTTTTGTCCTCAATATCCATATGCTCGGTAGTACTATGATTGAACAAGGCCCAATGCAAAAACAGCTTCACAGTAATGAGTTCTGAGCGGCACTCAAACATTTCATCATAATCTACAAAGCACAGAGTCGACCTATCCTAGACTATTCTTCAGTTGTTTGGTTGGTTATCCTGCACTTGCAAAAGTGACCTGAAAAGTTGTTTGCTAGGTTGGTATCCGCTAGTTTTCTGATAATTTCAACCTCCAGTTTCATTCACTTATCCGATTCCTTCCGATGGGTGGTCTACATCTCCTCAGCAAAAAATCTCCAGGTGTGTAACACGAGCAGAGGAAGAGAAACCTCGCTTCCCGACAATGAAAAGATCGAAGCACACAGCTACTTATCACAGCCACCAGCAACAACATCATGATAAATCGATGTTTTGAATGCGATCGATCTCGATCGACAGACGAATTCATCATTATTCCCCTGTTCAATTATCGAAACCCATTGGTTCTCCGTTTGGTAAGTAGCCTTTATAGTCCAGTCATTTGGTAGTTTTACCTGGAAAGTTTTCTGGGAGTTTCGAAAATTGGTGATTTCATAGATTTCGATGTGCTTTTTTGGAACTTCAACTTTGCCACCTCGTATATTTGCCGCTTGAGCCGTCATATTGGAAACATGGCGTCTGATAGCATTTTTTTCGCAATATCTCCTTTCCTACTCCTTTAAAGATTAAATAAATTTGCTACAATTTATGTATCAACAATTTTTTTTCTGAAACAAATAGTTTTGGCGTTATAGCGCTGCAAAGTATACTTACTAGCAATTTTTTCACAATATATGCGACTCACTTTACGATGAAAACATCCATATATAAGATTAAAGCATGGAATATTTACTACACTTTATGTATTAACAATGTTTTTTTTCTTAAAATCAATAATTTTGGCGTTATAGCGCCACCAACTTCGATATGCGTTATGGCGGAATAACTGAATTCCACATCAACTTGGCGCCTAAGAGCAGTTTTCTTACAATATCTTCTTTTTGACTCATTTCACGATAAAAACATTTATATACAAAATTGAACTGAAGAAAATTGACTACAATTTATGTATAAACCATGTTTTTCTAAAATCAATAATTTTGGCGTTATAGCGCCACCAATTTCGATATGAGTTTTGGCGGAATAACTCAATTCTATACCACCTTGAGGACTGAGGTAGCCCTATAGGCCTAATTCTCATATAATGCCTAATTTAGAAATTTAGCGCAATCTTTTTCGCTTTGTGATGGACCAGGCGTTGCGAGTTCGGAATCGATCGAGACGTCAAAGACCGAAATTTCATCCGCATCATCTTCAATGGGTTAATCAGACTCATCGCATCACAGTCCTCTATCTTTCCTATTTCATTTGACGCCCCCTCAAGAATAGTCTTCCTTTTCATCGCTATCATGTGATGAAACTTGCGAATTATCACAAACACCCCTACAATTCTTGCATATGAAGGATCATTTCAATCCAGCTTTTCTGCTTCCTCAGGCTTTCTGACATTAAATGTACAATAGATACGTTTCAATAAGGTTTTTGAAATCAAATTTATGAGTTCATTCAATATTGCATCGCTACCACTAATAGAAGCAGCAGCAAGACAACATTCATTCCGAACCTATAACCAGGTTCAACAGTGATATGGGAATGAACAAAATGCAGAGCAATGGGGATGGAACAGAAACAGAAATGGAATAATTCCAGTTATGACACTCGAGCGTCCAGCTCCAGAAACCTTCTAAATTAGGCATTACATGTGGATTAGACCTACAGGTCACCGCTTATTCTACATCAGTCTACAAGATGGTGTGAAATTGAGTTATTCCGCCAAAAAGCATATCGAAGTTGGTGGCGGTCTAACGCCAAAACTATTGATTTTAGAAAAAATATGGTTAATACATAAATTGTAGTCAATTTTCTTCAGTTAATATTGTATATAAATGTTTTTCTATTTTGGTTGTATAATGAAGTCATTGTGCAACGCAAATGCGTGTCGAAATAGCCTCTATTTCGATACGCATTTTTTATTATTCGGAGATTGGTACAATCGAACTGTCAAATAAAAGTCAGGAGAGTTAGACCCAGTTTACTTCTGAGCGATTTTGATTGGGTGATATTAGCGGTGAAAAACTCAATGTTGCAATTGCTGATTTTTAATTCAGAGTGTAATTTGATTTAAATTGGCCAATAAAAAATATAACATTATTGAATTTTTCACCGCTGATATTGCAAAAATCAAAATCTCTCAACTGTGAACTGGGCTTTACACTTGTGCATGAGATTTTGATTATTTCAACGTCATCATTGTTACCAATCGAAGATGTTTCTGTTATTCATCGATATTAAATCAATTTGTTTCTTCAAATCAATTCAAAATAGAAAAAATTGCATATGACACACGTTTTATAAGACACGTTGTCGCGTCTTATAAAACTTGTATCATAATATACTATTTTATCGTGAAATGAGTCAAAAAGGAGATATTGTAAGAAAACTGCTCTTAGGCGCCAAGTTGTTGTGGAATTGAGTTCTTCCGCCAAAATGCATATTTGCGGCACTATAACGCCAAAACTACTGATTGTAGTGAAAACAACGCTTAAACATAAATTGTAGTAAATTTCCTGTAGTTTAATTTTTTGTATGAATGTTTTGATCGTAAAATGATTGTGAAATGAGATATTGTGGAAAAACTGCTATTAGGCGCCATTTTTTCAAAATGACGGCTCGAGCGACACCGATACGAGGTGGCAAAGTAGAAATTCAAAA
Source organism: Chrysomela aeneicollis (assembly GCA_029955515.1). Taxonomy (NCBI): domain Eukaryota; kingdom Metazoa; phylum Arthropoda; class Insecta; order Coleoptera; family Chrysomelidae; genus Chrysomela; species Chrysomela aeneicollis. Next base: position 440,858 of record JARUHQ010000019.1, on the reverse strand, counting down.
AGAGCACATCGAAATCTATAAAATCAGCAAGTTCAAAATCTCCCGGAAAATTTTCCTAATTTGAGGATCAAATGACTGGGATATTCAATGGTGGTACGCAACTCAGCATAACGAATGCGTTCGGTACTGACAAGCACCTGTCGAGATATCGAAAATCGAAGTGAATATCGAATCGCAGTGGCCTCTGGGTGGCTTCGATTGTCGCCACCCACAAATCGAGTGTCCTGAGAGGACGTTTTCGATGTTTATAATGATCCACTCGAGACGCGTTTATGCTGAGCGCTGACAGGACTTTGGATAACAAATTAATTGAAAGGATGGCATCGCCATCGGTGAGTGTGACGTTGAGAGGTCGATGCTTATTGCTGGTCGAGTTCGATGATTGGACGAAAAGTTAACAATTGAATTGTGGCGCTCCTCGATATATTATGGTTGAGGTGCCACTGGTGAAATGCTTTTCACGTGTAACAGATGTTGCGAGAAAATTATTTGGTTCTTTAGAAGTACCTTATATTTGGAAACAGCAAGTCTAGTGTCGAGGGTGGATTTATGGAGGGGAGGGGAGGTAAATAGTATATTACACAACAAGTGTGAATTACTGATTGATTGAGTTAGTTTGGTTTGGACAAATTTTATTGATATTGACACAGCGTACATAAACAAACTTGACACCATTCACCTGCTAGCGCCAGTAATCACGCAACCAGGAATACAGAACCATAGAAGTATGTATAGTTCGCAAGCGCGTACGAATTACTCGAATTAGTGCGTCCTTGACTCTTTGCAAACATCTGTGATACCAAAGAATCTTCTCGTTGGTGATACTGTGATATCAAACTGATTGCAAGCAGCAAGCCGCGCAACCCTCTGTCATCAACATCGAAATAGTTCCAGCAAAGAGTATAGGTTCCAGTTTTAAAGTAAATTCAGAGGTTATGTAGAAATTTATAGATGAAGAATTCTCGGTATAATTCAAAACGAGACAGAAATTTCAATAAATAATATGAATTTGATTTGAGAACGCTTATACATTGACAGTGAGTACCTTCACAATATACCTAATTATTTCTATATCAATTCAGGCGACCGTTGTGATATTTTCCATATCAACACTAGTGCTTTTTTTCTTTCAAATAAACAATACCATGGTGATATGAGCTACTTTCTGAATAACGAAACAGTGTGATTATTGACGTTTTCATACGTGGTCGTAGGAAAAATCAATTTAATCATGATGAACATATTCTTCGTTGTTTTTTACAAAATTTCATTCAGCTTAACTATTTGCTTTGCAAGTAATAATGTAATTAAATCTTGCAAGTTGAATTTTACCCACTTCTATTCTCCTAATTGATTTGAAATTTGGCGGGTCTGCAATGAATTATAATTAATTTTATAAAAAAATTATGGTTTCAATATGGCGGACGTTTTGTGATTCGAAATTGGTATCTGAAGGTTTTTGGGGTCGGTATTCATGATTCTTGTGTTGACATTGAAAAATCCTAGATAGCAGATATCAGATTCGATTCAAAATTGGTATTTGGGGATGACAACCCCATGATGCGAACAAGTCTAAAGGATTTCCACCAAACGGATAAAACCGCAACAAAGCAGCAACTTTGTCGATTTCGACAAAACAAAAACTCTTGTCGTCAAAATAAGAAGCATTTTGAAGACTTTGTGAAGTTTTTTGTTTCTGTTTTTGAAACTGAAACTATAGTCGCAAGTGAGTCCGTTTGATGGGAATCCGCCTCATGTCCGAATAATTCAAAATTTTGCACCAGGAATCAAGAACTGATGACAGCTTGACAGCTATTAAAAAACGTTCAAAGGGTTGGACCCTTATATATATTGATGGCTTCGTCTATATATTTATTCACATCATCTTATCATGAACGTTTCGAATATTCCTATACGTATTTTTGAGCTTCTTGATTTTTTTGAAATCTTCAGCTCTAAGAAATCGTTTCGTGTTTGATATGATTTCCCACCTGATAAGATGATCTTTCTGTGACCAACTTTTTCGCTGATGATAAATTGAACCGTCCAAACATGTCCAATGTCTTCCGACTACATTATTATCAAAGATTGTTCATTAGTGGAACCAGAGTCTTCATATTGTAAGTTTCATCCCTACCAAGTTTCATAATGGAGTTGACCATTCTTTTTAAAACATCGATAATTCTTCTTCTTTTCGTTGATTATATGCATACCTATTGTAATACATTCGAATCTGAAATGATATCAGCTGCATTACCAATTATTATTACTCATTATTATAAAATCATCGTTTCAATTATTTTTTACGATGACAGATAACTATTTTCAGGCGCCATACCTTGACACCGGTCAAGTTGTTAAAATCACTGTTTCACACTTTATCTCTTCATCAGTGTCGATAAATCGTTTTGCCTTCTCAAAGGAGAATTTTATGTTTTCCGTAAAAACTGTTAGAGATACTTAATGACTTCTGTAACAGAAGCCTTTTTTTTTACTGAAGCAGAGGTAGCCTCCAGTCAGCTTTCAGTGTGATGTTCAATGATGAATTGATTGTAATCGCATCAGTCGACAGAAAAATGCGTCTGTGATGTAATAGTCCATATCGGCATAACGCATTTTTTGAATAGCTGTGTATTCTTTTTCCAAGAAAGACATTTGAGGAGAACGCGTATCTTCTTCATCTTTTTACCGATATTTCTTCTCAGTGGAATATGAAGTGAATTTTTGCATCCACATTATCAATATTTGAACTGTGGGTGGTAATACAATATTAGTAAACGTATAATCAATTCATGAAATCTGATTCAAATCCCATATCATCTTGAGAGTTTGTATATTGGAATTAAATGTCCGTACATATCAATTCTGACCAATATTAGATAGTTTCGACATGAAAAATTTCTGTTCGAGTTGAAAAATTTTAATTTTTCACATCGTATATATCACTGCAATGAATCATCCTGTATTGTTGATTCAAAAGAATGTCAGAACAATTACGATATTGGAAATATGGTCGCTTTAGTCTGAAATCATGAATTTGACAGAAATGGAAAACAGATACCTTATGCAACTAATAAAATACATACACAGGACCTTCCTATCTCTAATGCATTACATTGTTTGACATAGCAAGATCTAACTATCTCTATTGGTATCGGAGAGAGAGGAGGAGATCAGGCGGTAATGTTGATCCTTTTTGTTAATAGGCGTGTGAAATGAAATTTATAGAGGCAAATATTCAAACTGATGAAACCACAGGAATAAAACACTAATTGATTATTTGAAACATGTTATATCCATTCTTGTTCATCTGCTCTCTATTCTACAGAAAGGAAATCTATGAAATACAATTTTATGATGATGATGAAAGTGCTTTATTGAACATAAATATACAATATAATATATAAAAAAATGCTCAAAAGGCTATTGACCGAGGTCCTTCTGCCTAATATATTAAACCACTATTATAGGATATGTAGTGGTTTAATATATATTTACTGAATATATTTATAATCTTGTATAAATTGAATATTCATCCATTATTCCTTATTATTCTAATCTCGACGTACGACTATGGCACTCACCAATGAAATAACACTATTGACACTTTAAACCCAGAAACCTGCTTTTAACCACAAATGAAACAATTTTTCACCATTTTCAGTGAAGAGCAATATATTCAATACACGAATAGTGAATTGATCGATAAAAAACGCACAAATCAATGCTTTGAGAACGATAACACGAGAACATGAATGACCACGTCAGGAAATCATGAACAATCTGAGAAATTCGCTCGAAACACGACTACGGCGAATTCGTCCGACAAGACCCGAACGATAGATTCTTATCGTGGAAACAAAAAGGTTTGACAGTCGTGTCCACATCATAAAAAGGATGGAAAATACCAGTCTATGTTTTTCATTAGTCTGAGTTCGGAACGAACGCCGCTCTTTACTTTATCTTCATAATATGCTCACGATAGATCCGGCATCATGTAGTATTTGTTTGGTATCAGAGGGGTCTGCCATGGAAAAATTAAAACGACCAATCAATGGCCTAGTACTTTCAACCCCCCGGACCTCTAAACAAATAACCTGGATACCGTATCTAGCGTAAGCAATATGATGATCTAAGTCAAGGTGGATATAGGATGGTGAAAGAGCTCTTCAATTGTTTCTGCGAAAAACTTGTAGACCGTTCGAGAAGGTACTAATATTTCCACGACTTGAAAGAAGATGGCGGTAAGATCGATTATCGAAGAAGATTTCTGTTGCTCATGTATTTATGTGGTTCGCATCTGACAGACATGTGTTGAAATGACATCAAAACACAATATTTTCAGTGAATCTGGAATAATTATCGATATCTTGACTCTTCTCAGTCTTTTTTCATCTAGAACAGATGAAACTGATAAAAAGATGACAGAAGCACAGTTTCTGTTTTACCGACACAAGGTATGTCGCCATCTCTGTTAATTTCAGGAAATATTACTACGGTATGAAATCAAGTAGGCAAAGGTCTACAGTTTATTCTGGTGCTTGTTAATAGGAAGCTGTTTCACCATCCTATATCCACCTTGATCTAAGTCATGGATGTCACGATATCACTCAATCGTACTGTCATTCAGTATTACTCGATTCATGGTGTCATATTAGCTGTTGGAAATCGAGTGAGCAATGAATGATACACTTGATAGTTGTTGATTTTTTTCTGTGGGAATGCCCATTGTCTCTCTCCACTAACATCCTTTCGCGGGAGTACTTCAGACAGTCGCTCACACACCACACCGAAAAAGATTTACATTTCATCGCGAGAGTAGGTACGACGCATATATGATTCACTCCAGCATCTAGGAGGTCATGCAACACACCCATGCCCTTGTAGATGTGCCCGCCGAATGCTTCCCAATAATACAAACACAAACATGATGTGAGTGCAGCAAAAACACGGCCGCTCTCTCTCGAGGTGCGATGCAGGTGGGTACCAAAGACAATGCCTCCCTCATGGTTATGTGGGCCAGCACTTGGGGACGCGCCCTTTGTCGCCTTTGGACCCGGTGTCCTACCCCGAGCCGTCTGCGAAGCATGTGAAAGCTCCTCTGAGCCAACAATGGCCATTGTTGGCCAGCTATATCGGATCTTTATCTCCGCTTAATGACAGGTCTTCATTAATTAATGTGATCGCGGTGGAGTTATTGTCTTATGGGTTGGATGATTTCAACACCACATATCGATGTAGAGGCATGAGTTATAACCCTCCATATCGATTTCATTACCGTTATCGATTGTTGTCATATAGCAGTGAGCATATCGCCAAGGAAAAGCTCAACAGTTGGACAAGAACTGGTTGACACTGTCCTCTTAAAAAAGATGGATACAACAGAGAGTAATAGTTCTGCAACTGAAAAAACTTGTAACTGCAGAATATCTGGGAATGCCCAACGCTTTTCTGCAAGAGGCTCAAGTTCCTGGAAGGGCTCTTCATAAAGCCCTCCGATGTCAGGAACTTGGCTCCCAGGAAAAAACTCCGTATGAAGTCTCGGAATCCCGGGCCTCGAATATAGATTGAGGGTTCTTCATAAAAGATCTAATGGGTCGAGGTGCTTGAGAGGCTGCTAGATTCCAAAAGAGGCAAAAAGACCCTTATGAGTATAAGTATAGACCCATTGCACTACTACAAAGTTGGTACGACCATATTAGCTGAAATTTATCCTCATTAAAATTGCCATCGATAGAAAATAAAGAGTTTCCAATCAATCTCGTTAGAAGGTTGATTTCTAAGATTGTGAGTACCTATGTATGTAATTCATTCATCCGGTGAGAATTTATATTAGCCAGCGATTGTATTTCAAGTCTACCTTCTATTATAGCTTTGCTAATTCATGGGCTACGACTAGGCAATAAAGTACTACGTAAAAAGAGCCTCGTCTTCTACTGGTTGGAAATTTCCAATATACTTGCACCATCGCTAAAAAGACCCACTACGATGTTGAAATAAATGAATAACTTCCAAGCAGATACCTGATGTACCCGTATGTGAGACAATTGGATACTTTGGAGTACCCATTCATTAGCTGAAACTATATCTGAATATTCTGAATGGAATTCCCATAAAGTCTTAGTCGAAATTAAATTATTGGTTTTAGGTTATTGATGCCTGTGAGTAAATGGTTATTCCTAATACGACCATGTATCATAAAGCACACTGGATTTGGAAAGTAGCTCATATCAACATCACCAATCATATTACAAAGAATCAGATCGACCTAATTTTGAAACCGTTGAAAATATTCAGAGGGAAGTCAGTTGTCATCCACCATTTGTCCTTTATTGGCTATAACTGTGAACTGTGAATATTTCCCCAATACCCGGGTATAAGATAAAACAGACAGAAGGCGCCGGAACAAAGTTTAAAGTTAAGTGGCAATTAATTATGTTCAATAGCTACCCTTCCAGGTCGAAGGAAGCCAAATTATGCGGCGACACTACACAAAGGTAGATTTTGCCAGCTTGTTAACTAAATTGCTTTACTTTATTTCGAACGATAAAGAATCCTAGGTTTCTCGATGCTCCCACTGATAACATAAATTAATAGTAGTGGAGATTTTTATGTTGATGCCTGCTTTTCGCTTTTCGATCCAGGGGACACTTCTACTCCGCCAAATCAGTAATCTATGGAATAATCTAATTTAACAGAAGCCGAAATTTGTGCAAGAGGCTCCGTCACTCACTTCTTTGTTGTTTTTTCCCACCAATTATTCAATCTATCAACCCTACTATTCTTGTTGAAGGAAAGAAAAAAAATAACTGAACATGATCCACATAATATGGAATGGAAGAAACCTCGGAAGAAACTGTTTTCTCTCTCTTCCCATTTTCATGGCTTCAGATTTTTTTTAGCAACATCATTATCAAACAGTTTAATGTAAAATCTCACTCGAACTACATTATTGCCAAAAGTTGCAGCCCATTCTCCATCCAGTTCTTTTTTTGTTTCTGATACTTGGTAATTTGAGAAATGAACGCTCTGTTTTGCCAGTGATGGTTACAAGTGATGTCTTTTTTAGTTTACCCATTCGCTTTCTGAAAAGGATTCTCAAATTTTACTTTTGTTATCTTCGCATCTAATTATCAACGTTATTCCGGTATATTTTTTGTACCTATAGGTACGATAAAAAATATCTGCCACCCAACTAGCTCATCAGCAAAACACAGGGTAATTCAAAATTCTGTGTAGATATTTCAAAGACGTATTATTGGGATCAGAATAAGACTTTTTATATAAACATGTATCCCAAAATGCCCCTCCTTCTAGCTATAGTAACTGTAAATTGCGTAAAAAACGATAATTTTGAAATTGTGACTGTAATAACGGATCGAGTTTTTTGAAAATTGGCCAACCCCGGTTTTTAGGCACTCTATTAATTTTTTGCCTTAAAAATTAGGTGAACCTAGTTTTGGTGGAGTTGGAGGAGGTAGACAATATCAATGGCCCAAATTTTATTTTCAAAAAGTGAAACTCTACAAACTAAAACAACATAATCTTGGTGGCTATCGAAAAATATGATAATTTGGCCACCCCAATTTCTTGATACAACCAAAAATATCAGACTAACAAAACTTAGAGGGCTGCAATATCCAAATTTAAGTTAATATCAGTGTTGACACTTATTGTCAGATGTCAGTTTTCACCAGGTTGATTATTTATTGTTATTGCGACCAAGAAATTTGTTCACGTTATAATGTTTACAGTAGCTGTAGCTCTAAGGGTTTGCATTTCAGGTTACATATTCACCTGAAGAAAAATGTCTTACATACTTTGATCCCAGCAATAGGTACGTCCTCAAAATATCTACATGGAATTTTGAATCACCCTGTATATACTTATATCTGTGAGCTAAAATCCTACAACACAGAAGAATATAGTCCAAACTCCAAAGAACCCACCCTTCAAGAATCTAATGCTCTAGTTTACTCGGTGTATATAATTGGACGTTGTTCTGGGATACTTTGTATGTTGAAATTGAAACAAAACCCCACCTATGGTCGGTCCAGCAGTCAACCTTCGTTAGCCATACGTGAAATCGACGACGTCGATTATCGGCAGCTCGTATAGTAAAGTTGAGAGCCATTTCAAAGACACTCCATATCGCGGTGTCATACATTTATAAATTACATTCGGCCTTTAATCGCGGCATTGTTTGTGACAAAGCAGCAGCAACGTCAATTTTATCGTCTGCTACGGACACCGCATTACCATATCTAATCAGGTACAGGCTCATGAAGACTCAGACACCGACAGGCAGGCGTTTGCGGTGTTCTTAGATTTCTCCTGCTTGGCTATCCTGCGGTTTCTTCAGAGGTCGTGTAAAACAGAAAATATCACCTTTCGTTCATATTCGAAACAATTGTTTTTAATTCATATTTTATTTTCTGGAAATATCAACAATCGTTCCTCCATTAACAGTCTCTTCGAGATTTACCCGTCAAGTTCAGTCTTCACACCCCTTCATGGTCACTTTAAAGACCTGCATCAGAACGTCCCTTTCCAAAGATTCGTTCATCCAACGAACATCGAGACTTTGGAACTTATTGCCTATAGGGAGGTGTTCCCCGAGGCATACGATCTCCAGAAATTCAAGAAGAACACCAACTCCTACCTTCTTTCCCTTGGTTCTTACGATGTTCTCTGAACATTACAGGATATCCCTTTTCGTGAGAACCAGAACATAAAAAATACTCTGTGGACGTCCGAATCAATAAGATGGTTGAAATCGAGACATTCAATAAGGATAACCATCATCCAACAATAACTGATTCCATCATACGAAACTACATTTGTCTCTGTCGTCTGAAAGGCGAATCTATAATTGACTTTGAATAATGTACAGGTATCTTCGGGACTTTAAATAACCATTATCAGATTCTTCAATAACTCACTCTCCTGCATTTATTTTTGCATTATCTGATGGGGACCAGAAGACATAGCGTGCGAATTTTTATAAAACCAGAACCATTATGTCCAGCGATTTGCGATAGGTACTCAAGTCCTCTAGTTGAATAAATGTCAAGGAGTCTTTTGCATAAGATATGATTCATCCACAAGGTCTTGGAATTTTCGCGTGTAATACAACAAGTGTATTGATGATTATCGAAACACAAATTCCTTCGATTTTGAGAAACAAATCATGTTGCTTGGAAACTACACGAGCGCACAGCGCGAGTGTGGTTTCCCAAAGCAACATGATTTGTTTCGAAACAGAGAAGGAATTTTCGATAATCATCAATATATAACACGAGTTGTATTTGTTCAGATTATTTCATGAATAAAATCAAGCCATTCTGATGATTTTCTATTTATTGTTTAAATCAATATTAAACGTAGGTACAGACCGTACAGTTTATGGAATTAGTTATTTTGATTATGCATTGTAGAAGATTCGTTATGCAACCAACAATACAACAATGCCATTGTATGATGTAGGCAAGATTACCTATGCACTAGGTACTACTGAGCTAAATTCATTTTGATTGTTGTCACAATTTGTGTGGTTAGGTTACATTAGATTAATTATTGCTGAAACTATCCATAATTTGTGGAAAATGAAGTGGATACATATTAATAGTGTGTGTTTATCATGGTCCAGACTAAAATTTGGTGTGTGGCATTCATTTATTTACCAGGGAATCGGAAAATAATATGAGAGATTGCAACTGGTAAGTCGTTGTTTAATAAAACTACCCTACTGCCTACGAATCAGAAAGCGAAATACAGAAACGAAAACACAGCATGTAGGTATCCAATAGCCAATCAGGAGCCGAAATACAAAATCGAAAACATGGTGTTATTGCTTATCAACACAATCATTTCAACCAATCAAAAACGTGTATTTTAGCATGAATGAAATAATCAGAGAAACGTACCTACATCGATTTTATAGCCAGATGAGTCTGAATTCAATACTTTCATTGGAAATACCTTGACATCGGTTTTTTGTAGGATCCTCATTGAGGAAAATTCCGAAAAACTGTGGTTTGTTGAGTTTGCCTGATGCTCATTTGTTGAATTTGAAGGTAATAAAAAATAACAATGACCGGAATTACGAAGAGAAGAGATGGTGGTATTTAGGATGGCTCAATTTCAGAAGATAAACTTCCAGATTCTTCACCACCCTCTTTTGGAGAATGCAGAAGACTGACTCAAGAGATTTGATTCATGAAAAAAATCAGGATACTACAACTCATAGAAGTGGAAAGAAAACGAAACAAAATGGCAGCCGAAGTTTGATAGGTACTGATAGGTACAATCCTTTCCTACTAACGATGTCGGATATATAGCTTGATTGGAAAATCCCTAATTTTATCAATGATATCCTGAAAACTAATTTTAGCTTAACGATGAAGCCTAACACAGAAATTACACCAAGATATCATTATAAATAACAAATATACCTACTAAATACTTGTTAAGTAATGCATTCAGAACAAATTTATCCATGACTGATGACACTTTCTACAACGGCTACGACCTATGTTAAATGTTATCTCTAACTTATTTATTATTCTGTGCAAGTAATATTTTTCAACTCATATTCAAGAGATCTCTGGTTCCAATTCTATGGAGACGAGTCAACAAGAATTTTTTAATTGCTTTTTCATTTTAGCTCTAAATAAAACACCATCCGGTCCTGAAAGCAAATACATTAATTTCATTAAAAGCATTAAATAGAGTTATTGACTTAGAAAAGGAGTAAATTCATAACAACCTATTTCCAAATTAAAGCACTACCAATTGTTACGTCACACTGCTCGACGTTTAGTCTATCGTATTTCCTTCCAGTTTTTCACCGTTTATCAATTCATTCAATCGTCTATATTATAGTGTACTCTATTTACAATTCTTCGAACGAAACTGACTTCGAAACTTCGTTGAGACGTAACTTATCCGGATTTATAGCTCCAAAACTTCCAAACTGTATTCGAAACGGAATACATCCATTGTTTGCCGACACACTGATAAAAAGTTCACCAGACTGACTGGTTTATAACTCGAAAGGGGAATAACACAGGGTTGAATAACACCTACCTATGAATAGGATTGGGTGCCCCACTTTTCTATCCGAGAGATAACGATATTTTGGGATGAATGATGGATGTTAGGAAGAAGCACTCCTCTTGATTCACTAGGTATACGGGGGACTAGGTTCAGGAAAGTTTTTGGTGTTTTTGAAGCTAGTGGGAAAGGTTGGTTATACGAGTCAAAGGAGAAACCTCACTAGGAAGTGAGTTCCACAATTCCTTAAGATCAAAAACGGTATTTTTTAAAGAGGAGTTCCAAAGGTTTCGAGTTTAACAATAAAAGAATGGCCAGCATGCGTCTGTCTGGTATGCCTGCTCAGAAATGCTCTTGGTGGAATGTTGGACATGATTTTTGAGCATCTACCATAAAGATATATATATATATATATATATAGAAGATCTTCTGAAGAGGTCAATGAGTTTGTTGATGCAGCTTTCCTTTGGATAAAATCCAGAAGCTTCAGCGTATAGGTTCTGGTAGCTTTGAATATGCGAATAATAATCCATGACAGATAGAATTTGTGCTTTGTGAATTATGGGAAGCAGTTGAGATGTGAAGTACCTCTCCTATGATAGGAGATTGTTGATGGTAATAGCCGAGTATGGACGTTGAGGACATCGTAGAAAAAGCCGTGTCCTACATAATCACACCAGTCATTGTGGACTCTTGGATATCATAAGAACAGTCATCAGATCCCCATTTCAAAATCTGCATTAATAGTGTCGACTTGTCTCCGCCTTGCACCTCTGGCTTCCTTTGATGACACAGGGGATCTAGATAGAAAGGCAGTATGAAGTATAACGGAAAAGGAGGTTATGTGTAATGTGATTTTCACGATATCAATGAATATGAAGTGTTCTATCTTCCGCAAAGCTGTGGACAGGACAGGAGTTCACATATAACTGGTTGATACTCATCAGATTACCTATTCAAAAGAAAGCTTTTCAGTGAACGACACAATTGTGATGATGATAGTTTCCCAAGTAGGCAGTTGTGCCAAACTCGGTCGAATGCTTCGGATATATCCAGAGATTCCCGTATTTTTCGATGGACATCTGCTATGTGTGTGTCACGTAGGCAAGTAAATCTCCAGTTGATATCTGTTGACGGGAGCCGTATTGTCGGTCGTTTACAATTCTATATTACTCTAGATATCGCATGAGCTCCATGTTGGTTGCTTCCTTCATCATTTTAGATATGACAGATAGTAGCGCAATGGGTCTGTGGTTACCATGGTCGTTTTGATTTTTTTTTGCTGTGAAATTACATCTATTGAGAGAAAATTCAAAGTTATACATCTTGAAATATCAAAAAAGGATTTATCAAGATGTCTAACTTTGAATTTTCTCTCGATAGATGTAATTTTATGATAGCTGATGATGAGGGATTGATCCCTTGAAACATGTCCTGTTTTTCTTGATGTAAGTCTATGACTACATATTAAATACATTTTTGGTGGAGTTGGAATGTAAGTTCTACCCCTTTTGACCTATAACTTTCACCTCCATTGTAAGTAATGGATCACCTACGTTGGTTGCAATACATAAAAATGCGATATACTGAGGAATGTTATGAAAGAATCAACTTTTTTTTGGATGCCACATTGCAGGAGAATTTATCTAGCTGATGCGTCATGTATCGTGCACATAGTATGTGAAGGGAATAATTTCATCAAATATTTTGTCTGCTTGTAATCCTATGAATGTGGAAATCAATCATATGGAGAATACTTGCACAATCAGTATATTATTGAAGATAGTATTGAAGATACTCAGCACTGATATTAGATGTTATATCGTTGATGACAATATTGAAGAATAATGGTCCCAAAATGGATCCCTGAAGGACTCTAGATTTAGATAATAATGACGTCATTTAAGTTATATATACCGGAAATAGTGGAATCGATCACGGGACGGACATTTCGCGTGCGATGACGACTACCACTTCGAGTGGGGGCGGCCCGTCGCCGTCTTCGAAAGCGTCGCGACGTCGACGTCGCGACGGCGGGTCAGTCAGTGTGCCGCCGCCGATCGAACGACGCGCTTCTGCTCCATTCCCGCAGCCCCGATAAGGGCGCCCGACCACGTGACTAGCGGCACAAATGCGGCCTCCTTAGATTCACATGAACCAGGATAGAAGGTAGGGAAAAGTTCATTGGACATTTTGACCCTTCATCATGTCGATTTTGAGAAATTTTATCCAGACGAGGTGGTAATTGAGTGGACATTTTTTGACAGTCGAGTGAGTAGTCAACTGTAATTGCATTGAAGATTTCAGATGGAAGTTTATTATTTTATTTACAACCATATATGTATCATTACTAACGTCATTGAAGGTTGGGAAGTGTCACATTACATTACACACCTCTACTTCCCGAATTCTTGTGAAACAACAATTCAGTTCATCATTATTTACCGATACCATCTGCATACATTGAATAATCATAACAGAAAAATCCGAACCACTGCTGACGTAAAATTGATTGAAATATATTTACCATTGGAAAACGCTATTAGAATTTGAAGTTAGGTAAATGTGAATGTTTATGGAAATCATCCATGCTCAAAGTGGCCCAAATTCGAATCAAATCAAAATAAAAACTCAAAGTTGATCGACCACACAACGTAATGAAAAAACTGTGCAAAATTTCGGAATTTTCAAAAGGATCCCAAACAAAGAAAAATAGTTTTTTTGTCAACTTTAACAGCAGAGGCATAAAGGTGATCTCATCAACTTGAGCCATCCCCAGAATTGTCTTTTTATCTCTTTTATTTACAGCGTGACCTCAAAAAATCAGTTTTTTGGTTTTGCAGTCATAACTTTTTTCCTCTTCAACCGATTTTCGAAATCTCATGATCATTTTGAAGCTGAAACCTTATATGAGAAGATATGAAGATCAGAATCAACATTCAAGATCGAGGGTTTCCTCAAAGATGACCCAAATCTGAAACACCCTGTAAATCACGACTGGGAAGAGAATTAAATGAAAATAACTTGTGTTCGGAAGGATCTTTCATTCATGTCCAGATCTTTTTGAATTTTTTTTGAAATCACTCTGTAAATAAAAGTGAAGACAATTGTGGAGATGGCCAAAGGTAATGGGATAATCTTCATGCCTCTGCTGTTACAGTTGTGAATGAAAATGTTTTTCTTCATCCTTTTGAAAATTCCGAAATTCTGCACATTTTAAAAAAACATCCTGTAGCAATTTTATGGAAATAACCTTATGTATCGAAGGAGTACGAGATTAATGCTCAAGGACTGAGCTAGCGAACAGTGCAAACAGAATTCGAATTTTTTTTTAAGAGGAAATAGTCTATCCAATTAAAAATATCAAACATAGTTTGAAATGAATGTCTGATAGACTACGAGCAGAAAAACAACTACTTTCCTGGTAAATACCACGCAGAACATTGAATTATATCTGCTCGTAGTATGGCTAATCCATTTCTGCATTTATTAGCTCAGGCTAGCTCTTATCCACTTCCAAGTTCTGTAATTTGGGAGATTCGTTTCTGGAGTGTTTCTTTCTTCTGCCGCATGATGTCGCCACTTCCAATTGTCTGTTGGAACGCGGCTCTGTGCGATCAAATAGACGCGACGAAAATGCATTGGGACAGGCAACGCTTCCAGTGGAGATCTTATGGTCTCTACTCGGATAACTACCCTGCACTGATGAGAGCCAATAAGCCCGAAACCGGTCTGTAGGTTGTTTCAAGCGTGCCTGTCCTGATGTGAATTTGTCACGTCTTAGGAAGTAAGAAACATTTGCTATATGCATTCACAGTGTGAATCGTTGCATGGACTACGCGCAGATATAATTCAATGTTCTGCATGGTATTTACCAGGAAAGTAGTTGTTTTCTGCTCGTAGTCTATCAGACATTCATTTCAAACTATGTTTGATATTTTTAATTGGATAGACTATTTTCTCTTTCAAATTTTTTTTGTCCATTTATGGCTAATCCATTTCTTGAAAAATAGTTGTTATTTATTCCAAAGACTTGATGTTCAGAGAATGTGAATGTCATTCAACCTATAAACGTTGAAAAATTTATAGTTTAATACCATGCATGCTCCTTCCTTCAAAGAAAGAAATCGTTCTAGTTGCTATGGTAATGATACAAAATATAGGCTTTCGATTGGTCGAAAATGTTAGGTGTTAAATTTTCATCATTACGTAGACGACCATTTATTCAAAATTTTTCGTTGCTATGACAATGCAAGTCGAAATTCATCTCTGAACCAAACGGCCCTACTACCAGCGACCACGTGTCGAACGAGATTCGACATGTGAATAGTGGAGGCGCACTTTGGAATGCGAATTGGTAGTACCATCGGCAGCGAGGCGTGAGTACCGCGGTACTGCCGCCCAAAGCGTACCACCGTTCGCTCGCAATTAATTGAAACACATCGCCTCCGACACAATACGAATGCAGATTGATAGATCTGCCACCAGATTCGAATACATTATGTCGGATTGCTTCTTCTTGCGACTGGTTCTTGGCGAGTGCTATGCCAGTACACAAATGAGGTACACGCACGTGCGGGCGCAAAAGTGGTACTTTATTGCCCGGTAGTGCGGACGTGAAGTGGCACTTTAGCTCCTAGTTTTGCGGACGTGAAGTGACACTTTAGCGGCCGCAATAGAGGCGTTGAAGTGTATTTCACTCCCATATTGATGGAAATCTATATGCCGATGGTTTTATTTGAAGTCAAATGATTGATATTCTAATGATTATCTTTAGCTACTTTTCCGTTTTATGGTGAGGTACAATTTACAATTTCTACGTCACCCATATCTATTTCAAAATCACTGAATTATCAACAGTAATTACTCAAGAGGTGGTGATTTTTTGATGATTTCACCACGAATGTAATTCGGCGTAATTATTTTTCATACCATTTATACGTAAAAAAAAGCTGAATCAGGGTGAAACTTTCTCAATGGCGAAGGTGCCTAATTTGAAATATTTGCATTGAGACTAATAGATGCGTTAACTTGACAACTAAGTCAATAATGCATTCAATTAAACAAAGATTCCAATCTATCATTGTAAAAGAACTTCATACATACAAATTACAATGCAATTTATTATGTCTATTTGAAATTTCTTCTCATCACGATTGGCTGACAAGACTGTTTGAGAAATAATCTGTGACAATATAATTTGTTAGTGAATTTGGCTTCTAGCCTATTTATTACTATACAAATGACCTAGGGACCTAGGCTGCAGTCCATAAAAGCCTACTTCACACTTTATTAGGTACTTATAGGGACGTCTTGTATATATACGTCCCCATTGAATATCCATCACAACTTTCTCCCCAATTTTCCCCACTCATCATGTCATTTTTTTCAACCAAATATCGCTGAAAGATATCTCAACAATGTTCATTTCAGATCACTTCTTGAACTATTCCTAGAAATAACCAAACATAATATCATGTTAATTAGTGATAATAATAACTGACCTTTGCAAATCCTGAGGACAAGCTGGCCAAAGCATTGTCATAGACAATAGATATGTAGGGTAGATTTGATTGTTTGTGGGTGTAAAGCAGGTTCTCCCACATAGACTAGAACCTGATTCTGGACGCTGGAGAGGTAGGTGAAAATCAAAGGTCCTAGAATGGAGCCCTGGGGTACACCTGAAATAAGATCAAGGTATTGAGACAGATTACGTTGCCTTTTTTGCTTTTTTTGTTTTCCAAAAGGCAACAGCAGAATCTGAAATGCCAATATAATGTATGATTACTGAGAGCAAGTCACAAGCTCTGATAGAATGGTCTTTAGCTATAGAAATATAATCAGCAATGTGTGAAAGAACAGGTGTACTAAAGCTGTATCTAAATCCAACTGATGACATTGTAGGTATGTACAACATATTTCATATATCATTTTTGACGTCGGTCTCCCTTCATGCATTTACCGCGATAAATAAGACTTGAGAAAAGGAAACACACGAACATTGTACAAAATGAGAGAATGATGTCTACTCTAATTTTATTCGGATATCTCGAGCACAAAACCGACCAACAAATAATGAAATTTAAATGAGTGGCAGAATTTAATTACCTGTGGTGCTTGAAAGGTTCAAAGTGAGTGAAGGATTATTGTGGGAAAATACCATTTATCATGGAACAAATCGTGCGGTGAGAGTGTCAAAAAGAGATCTCATCCAGTGGCGTACGAAAATATTCGTCTCATTATTATTACTATCATTATTGTCGCGTTAAATAAAAACCTATTCAATTTGTTCGGTCATTTGAAATGACCTAATATCACATTTTTCAGATTTGTGGAAGCGTAGAAAATATAAAGTTTAAAACAAATCAAATAGTTGGAATGTATGTATACAGAGTGGCCACTTTTTTAATGGGATTGTATTGGTAACTTTTCAACCATAAGAGTTAGAAGGTCGGTCAAATGGAGAAAAAGTTGCATTCATAGAAGCATTGTCAAGCAGTTCAAACAAATCGAGATTATCAGGGCCGGTTATTGAGATATCATAAGAAAAGTAAATTCTGTCATTTGTTTCAACCTCATTTGTTTCAATACGGACCCGCATATCTTATGACACTTTTGGAAATAACTTTCAACGCTGAATTTAATGACATATCATACAATGTCATTTAAAGTTGAATTTCAGGTGATTTTGACCCTTATCCAAATTATCAAAAGTAAGTAGATACAGTGGAAAAATAATCCTACGATTGGTGTGGAATTGAATTTTTGGTTTCTCAATTGGAATAGCGATTTTTTTTCATTGGTTCTCATCGGAACATGCATCAACGATACAAGAAACATCATCTGTATTTTTATCATATCAGATAACTATAGTAAGGTAAATCTCAAGTTCATACTTTTATTGATTCGTCTCTATATAGACCCTATTTTTATACTATATATCCCTTCTGATGTGAACTATATTTTTGGAAGTAATTTATATGAAGTCACTTGACCTCGTTTCACAAATTGTTTTACCTTAAAAAATTTCAGGAATTGTATCTCTGTACCTATTAAAGATATTACGGTTGATCACGTGAACATTATTCACGTCGTGTTCAGAAAGTTCAAGCCTGAACCGCTGTTATATCTAGTCATCCTCATTCTGAGGACTTAATTTGTTTGTTCAAGGGTTATTTGGAATTCTCTTGAGAATGCCTTCATGTCGGAATGAAATTCTGAAGGGCGTAGCAAGCTTTATGACGCCGATAAAAAGAAGACTAGGATTCGTTCTAGAAATAAAACTGATGGTGATAGTTGGCGTTCATATTTTGTGACATTATTCACATAGGTAGACTTCCCCACCTTCACCTTATCAATATAAACGAGCTTTGATCACGGATCAGGGAATTACTGTGTCGTCTAAGAAAATCTTTTTTAATACACGTGTGCATTATTTTGGCAGACGATAAATTTCTTTCATTACGAGGTGTCGATTATGTATCATTCGTGACATTTACTAACTTTGCTGATTATTGTTGATTTGAAATTTCAGCATAACTAACTGCTCTTCATTAATTGGACGACGTGTGTATCCAAATCGTTGAATAGGCTGATCATGATCTCAACCTTGGTCTCCTAGATCTCCATACTTGAATCCCCTGGAATTTTACAAATAAAAACCTTGTTGCCACCAAACAGATTCTTTGGAATTCATTCACAACAGAGATGCTTTTGTGGAAATAACATAAGAGTTGAAAGAGATTATGAGTTTTTCCGGTAGAAAATGGAATAAGAATTGCATGTTTCATCCCTTATCACAACCTTGAAAATATATTTTCCTATTACCACGGATTACGAAATACTGGTTGTTCCGTTTGAAAAAACGTTTGGTGTCACAGAAGAAAGGATCACCCTGTACGGTCGATAGTAGCGAACTAAGTTAAATTAGCAAAGATGATTAGTAAGGAATCGGGGATGTATTTCATATTTCCTGAAATATCCTGAAAAAATTGAAATCGTCCATTCTTATACCTTGCAATCAATAACTTTTTAACTCTTACTGCTACTGTTTCGAAATTTGTTATTCTTGTTGAAGTTCGCATGCTGAATTCAACGGTGATATGAAAAAAATTCTAGGCACACTAAATTCGAAAATATCGAAGCCAATTTTGATTTTTCCAAAGGTAACCATATTGAATTTTCACACCTTCGGATAGATTATAAAATTGCCAATTCATCAATGCATCACAGTTGTATGTCCTCGATTTCTTTGAATGAAATTGCGCATTTCAACAATAGTTTACCATGAAATTCGCATCACCCTGTATACACCCTCCTTTATTACCCACTTCATCAATAAACTAATCAAAGCCGGAATAGGCCTAATCCATGTGAATCGACAATAAACTCGCGTGTTTTATCGAGCTGTCCATCACATCAGATCGCCTGCGATAAAAACAAGTGGCTGCCATGATCACAAAACGATTGAAACGTGCGCTAAACGTCAACACAGACCCGTGCATATATCGATTCTTGCCATCACCGTTGGGTTACTCACCTCTGGAACATTTTCGTAAACACCGGAGTCCGGAAATCAACGGCGCTAGATTGATGGCAAATATTTGTGGATCCTCTTCAACTTTAATGCGAGAAGATTCTGCATGGCCAATTCTGATGGGATCGGTGCAAACATGGTATTGGAACGCCCTGGATTTGAATGGGGCTTGTGGGTCAGGTGCCTCTTCAGCGCGACCTTCTTTTTTTTTAACCACTAACCTATAGTTGCCTTACCAACCCTCAGAAGTTTACTGGGTATTTGCGATAGAAAATAACACGTAGCACTATATCATGGTAACAACTCGAACGTCTCGAAGTGGTATCGTTTTTGTTTTGTTTTCATATTTTTGATGTTTGTGTCATTGTGACATAGGTGTCTTGTCACCAAACAATAACTGAAACGAGAAAAACGATAAGATTCCACATGTATTTCACCAAAACATCTCTCGAAAAACTGCTGGAAGTACACCTTTCACATCAGAAGCGAACATAAACAGAACAGAGGTTAAGTTTTTCTGTGGGTTATCCTCCAGAGAGTTCAGTGGTTATCCCACTACGATTGGTTCACGAGTCACCGCTAGGTAGCGTATTGCTTAGCACCTATCGTGAAAACTTGTACGAGTTAGAATAGCAGGGACCTTACCTATTCCTGGAAGCTAGGTTTCTGACATCGGAGGGCTCTAAGAAGGCCCCTTCCAGGAACTTGATCCTCTTGCAGAAAAGCAAATGTTCTGCAGTTTCAGCAAAGTTCTCGCAGTAGCAGCAACTATCATTCTCTGTTTTACCCATATTTTTGAGGTGATACCTCAGAGGGCAGTGTCCACTGAGGAGTCCCGTTACCAGTTTCAAGTCTCTTTTGTCCAACTCGAGAAGCTGTTTAGCTTTCCTTGGTGAAAGGCTCACTAGCCTTTTCGCTTGTCTTTGTCCTGGCACTTTATCCCATTGAGATTTGAATTCATCATTTGTGGCTTAGTGGGTACTTAGGAAAGTAATTTTGGCGCCTTTTTTGATGGTTTTCTCATCAAATTCTTGTCGTAGTACCTCTTCTTCACATTCACATGTTTACCCAAACTAAGTGAGACTCTTAGCTTGGCTATTCCTTCTATATGTATCTCAGCCTGTCATAACTGCTATGAAATTTTTAACAGAAATGCTTCGGAAAATCTAGATAACTTAATCATTGTTGAAACATGTTCATCATGTTCATGAAGTAGTTTGTATTATCATGACATTTCGAACTCTACAGGGTCACTCACGGTCGATGGTACCTTAGACGTTTACGGAGAACGGGACGTAGGATTATTCTGAATATTTGGTTTATTGGGTAATCAGTTTTGTTCTATCGATCTAAAATACTTTCAGCGTTGCGGCGTTGCCGCTTCTATCAAAAAGTAGCAACAACTTTGTTATTTCAAATGGAACACCCTGATTTCGTCGATCTATCATACTTGGGGTATAGCAGAGATATAGAGATATAGGGTGCGAAAAATCGAGATTTTTCAACTTTAGGAATTTTTTGTGCCGAAACTATCCATTCTTGCTCAAAATGGCTTTCATGTCCCTATCTCAACTTTCCATTCACTATCGATTGATATTTAATTGAAACAAATACGGGTGGTTCAAAATCTTGTGTTTTGCATCACCCTCTATTTGTTTTTAATAAATGTCAGTATATAGTAAATGAATATTTAAGAGAGGGATATGTAAGCCGTTTTGAGCAGAAATGATTAGTTTCGGCACAAAAAGTTCCTAAATTTGAAAAATCTCGATTTTTCACACCCCATATCTCTGTAATATTCCGCGCTATACCCCAAGTATGATAGATCGACTAAATCAGCTCTTCAGGAAGAATCTAAAAATGAAACAAAAGTCAGGGTGTTCCATTTGAAATAACAAAGTTGTTGCTACTTTTTGATAGAAGCGGCAACGCCGCAACGCTGAAAGTACTTTAGATCGATAGAACAAAACTGATTAACCAATAAACCAAATTTTCAGAATAATCCTACGTCCCGTTCTCCGTAAACGTCTAAGGTACCATCGGCCGTGAGTGACCCTGTATAATCAATACTGAGGTTGATTTGAGGTATTTTTAGTTCATTCACATCGTGATGTGAATAAAAACAACATGATATAATCTTATTACACAAGAGTTTATTGTTTTCATCAGAACATATTGGTGGGGTATATCTACTACAGTCAAGATTGCCAAGAATTTTTTTCTCTCTCACCAGTTGACCACCAAAATGTTGTTGTGTTTACTTTTTGAAACGAATAGAGTCACCAGATACTCTTGATACATCAAAGGGGCCTCCTGAAAAATCACTATGTATAAATATTGCTGATTTTCCAATGATATTCCCATTATCCGTCTCTATATTTGGACCTAGCGAATGTAGATGTTGCTGCTCGAAACAACATATTGCTCAATTTTTGGTCAATAAAAAAACAGTAATCATCACGGATCCCCTTCTACAACCTATAACCCATCACTGACACCGAATAGACTTTATAGTGTGTAAAGCTTTTTAACTGTAATTCGAGACATACCAGTGTCTCCTTGTATCACATGCACCTATCTTGGGTAAATATTGAATTAACTGTTCATACTTCTTTTATTGTTTAAATTCGTAACGAGTTGTTGAAAGTTAAACATGTTTCATAACCATTATAACGTGATGTGGGATGACTTTAGATCTCCGAAATATTGTGTCTCGGTCTTGAGTGGTGCTTGAGGTGTATTCTAGGATGGTTCATTCAAGGATATTTTTATTCGTCGCTTTCCATCTTCCTTTTCGAATAATTGACTCTGCGGTTCATTCACCAAAATGGTCTTGTATTTGCTCAGATATACGGAATGAATATCATTACAGAATTCTTGGTGACATTGTTTATAAGAGTTAATGCATTTTGCACTTTTCGCATTCGTATTATACCTACTTTTATTGAGATTACGCAACGGCAAAATTAGTTCACTATCGGAAAAAGTAATAAGAAAGCTTGTATTCGGAAACAAATAATTGGTAAATTTTATTTTCAACTAACTCAAGAAGGTGAGATTTTTCAGTATCTCTCACTCCATGTCTTTCTTACTATATGGTTGACGGGTGACCAGTTTGTTTCGTAATATTTATTTTTCATTTAAATGTCGTTTTTCAATAAATTAGTTTTTTTTTAAATGATATAACTATATCGTGGTATATTGCAAAAATATCTACAAGAAATTGCTCAGGTTATCCCTCTGTTATTCAATGTAAAATACCATCATCAGATAAGCATTAAATGATGCTAGAATATGGTAACCTGTTGATCTCCCTTTCCTAAAGCCATATTGTCGATTATTATTTCGCAGAATTGTTAGTTAGAGAAATGAAAAATTCATATTGCACTTTTCAAGTCATTCATGCCTTTCCATCGGCTCCTCAGATGATTTTTTTTTCATAAACATCGCATTCAAGTTCCATTAATAGGTCATTTCTCAAACCTGAAATCACTGGCAGCGGCAATATTCGTATGTGGGCGTTGTGAATATTCAAAATATTATCCATTTCATATACGATAGTGCCCATAAAATTATGAATAATGTATCTAATTAAAAGATAATATAGGCGCCCGACGCTGAGGCTACTTTAACGCTTCAGTTGGACAGCTTTTAACGGTTCCATTAATATTTAACGTGTTAGAATTATTGTTAACATCTACGACTGTCGTTTTTCCAATATCCATAGTAGTGAATATGGAGATTAATAATCAAATGAAGGAAATTATAAAAAAAATTTAAAGCTACCATAAAAAGCATATTTTAGTAAAATATTTTATTTTCAAATTGAACACGCTTTTTTTTTTTTGTTTCCAAAAACATATATATATATAGATTGCTAATGTTCCCTCAAGCCGTATTCCACTTACTTCAATTTCAATATTGAATTAAAATTACCAATAAAATTTAGATTTCCTTTGGTATAATAATACCATGGAAACCAGACGATGAAACAAGCAAATGAACTTCTGATACTCAAAATAAGAAGAATAAAATACGATCCATCAATTTAATAAAAAACTTTATTTCGTCAATCTAGATAAGATTTCTTTATCTTGATTCAATATTGAAATCTTAATGAGATAAGTGGAAAACGGCTTGAAGGAACATTATAGCTAACTATATATATTTGGAAACAGAAGAAAAAAGTATCTCATTATAGAAAATATACGTAGTGTGCCATTTGGAAAAAAATTTCATTGTTTCAGTCTTGCGATTCGCATTTGTTTGTTTTGGAAGTGCCAAAAGATAGTTACCGGTAAAACCCTACGCCTACAACAACTTTTATATTCAATGTTTTTTCCACACCACGTATAGTTAATGCTGTTGGTAGAGGTCAAAATAAAACAGGACAACCTGTAGGTACCTAATCTAACCCCACAAAAATAAAGATTTTGATGGTCAGCTGAAGGCATATATCTATTAACTACGAATATTGATAATAAGGACAGCCTATCTGAAGCCGAAACAAAAGAGCATTGCTGGCAACGATGAATTTATACGCATGCGCCAAAATAAAAGTAGATGATGACAGTCAAGAGCGCCTCTCTTACGGTGGATTTATGCAAAGGTTTTAAGTCGTAAGATTTAAGTCTCAAGTTTTAAGTAATAAGTCATACGAAGTTCATCCATTGGTTCTTAAGGTAACCATTTATACAGCTGTCATAAGTTTTAAGTCCTAAGAAAAGTTGGCCAACATTTATCTCTTACGACTAACGACTTAAAACTCGATCGATTTGCGCATGCGTCTGATGATTTTGCAAAAGGGTATCGTGACAAACAGCAGGAGTTGAATGCATGTGAAGCAAATAGACATAAATAAAAATGGCATTAAAGGCTGGAAATTTGGATTGAATAGAAGGAAATGAGAAAAATAAGCACACAAAATAACAGGATTGACACTATTGACAGTCCTTAAAACTTCTTGCATAAATGGTCGATTTTTCCTTACGACTTAAAACTTACGACTTAAAACTTGCGACTTAAAACTAACGACTTAAAACCTCTGCATAAATCCACCGTTAGTGTTGTTTCTCTCTTATGTCCTCGCTGCTACTCAGATTGGAAATGATCGTATGTCTGGTATCACTTTGCGATCTTTTTCAAACAAGCAGGTAATATCTGTGTTTTGTTGATGTGAATTTCCTCGTTTCTCGTTATTGTTTATCTAATACGTGTTGAGTGTTTGCGTTTAATTAATTTATAGTTGTTCAGCTGATACTATTCGTAATTTAACTTCAACACTGCCGTATAAATATGTCCATACGATTCTAGAAATCAAGACACAATGGAAGTGCCTGTGCCATAAATTTCCAACAAAATATTGCAGAAATCAGGATAATTTATATGCCTACCATTGTTTTGATCTTGATTGCTTCATATTCTTTCAAATCTGAAGGAGTGGTTCGCTGAATTAAAAGATATCTGATAATTACTCTTTGTCTTCATTTATTCTAATATCATCGGATATGTTCCAAATGACAATATTTGTTTACATATAAAGAACATTTTTCCTATGAATATGAGATTTACGAATTTTGGACATTTTGATTTGAACTTCGCGCTCTATTTCGCGCATGCGCCTTCAATCAACGTTGCCAACTAGAAAAGGGTAGGTGTATGAAAATCGGCTTCACTTTGCTAACATTGTCTCTTATGGCGTATGGTCAATATTGTAGTTAATAGCACATTTTACCTTTCATTAGAAACCTCAAACTCCGTTTAAAGATCTGGCTGTACTCAGCATGGATCGATGAGAAAGGTGATTGGTCGAATAATTGGCTCCGATATTCGTGATCATCCACTCCGGCAATTCACTTTCAATTTCCACGCTCATGAAATTCCGCCACCCTTCATTCGACTGACAGATTGCCTGCCATATTTCATCCGCCGACCTTTTTGATCATAGCACGCTCGTTATTTAACGCCTCTTTTGCCGTGATTGATATAGTATTAATGCCCCATACGATTTCCATGTAAGCTCGTAAACTCGAGATTACACGACGTTTTAAATACTTTAATTATAAAGTTGGTGCGCGATAGGACGTTTTATAGGAGAAATCATATTCAGCTTGATATGAAAGAAGAAAAGCCGACAGAATTCGGCGCTTGATGCTCAGCCATCAACATCAGAACCGGGTCCGATGAATATTCAATCCAGATCAATTACTAGATCAATTACAAGATAAACGATAACCACGTATTATCTTCTTGCTGGATGAGCATCATTATTGGAAAAAACATCTTCCAGAATCAATTTGAACTCTGATGTTTCTCAACTGGAAGTATATGTTTCATAAAATTATTTAGGCTCACAATTTGGTACTACTATGTACTATTATTATACAAACAGTTGTTTCCTTGGTGAAATCATCTGAATCGTTGGTGAATTGGTATATCTCAAAATTATTTTTAAATTCCGTTAATATATAGGCAATTACAATTCTAGACTGTTTGGAAGAACTTCTTTTGTCGCCCTGTCTTCAAAAATGCACTGACAAGAATAACGCAATGAAATATAACCATTCTTATTGAAGCCAGGACACTAACTCAAGTTGAAGTTACTTTTTCATATCCTCTTTGGCTTCCTTGGAAAATTTATTCATTTTCCAACAGGCCCTTCAACTTAATAATGATATCTTCAATAATATTAACATATCTTTCTGCTTGTTATTTGTATTGAAATCATAATAAAACCTCGGTGCAACTTTTTCAATCGTATACACACTACAAAAAATTTAAGAAAATTATTAAGCAAATATTCAAAATTAGTCTTTTGAGCAAACATAAAAATGTTTGCTAACGTTTTTCACCATCTGAGATACTGAATTTGTTTCATTCGGCTGAATTCCACTGTATAAAATTTCGTCAAAATGAACACCAACAGACAAATGATAAGATCAATCGGCAAATTCCAAAATACGTCAAGAAATATCTTAATCACTTGAATTCTCGACCATTTTCCGAATTGGCGTTCGAAAGTTTCAGTCTTGCAGATATTGAATCAAGCCATTTTCACCATAGCCAATTTGATTTATATACAAAGCTGGTGCTTTCAGTGGCACACCCTGTATTTTCGAACGGGAGAACTGAATTCTTGAGGCCGCATCGAGCATGGCATATCATATATGAGCGCTTCAATTTGTATTTTTCTTTTCGATCTACGCTTAAAGATACGAGCACTAATTGGAAATAAACGCATGCATCTACATAGTCGATGATTTTCAAGGCCTGATGATTTACAAACTCCAACTTCAAGTCTGAATTGTACATATTCGTACTTACAGAGTGGTTTTCTCAAGAGTACGCCTTGCTATATGTATACGCTAGCAACAAACACAAATAAGATGGAGCCGAGGAATGCAGAAGACAAACAGAAATGGTGGTTGGGTACACAACACTGGTTGACCACTAGTCAAAAGATGCTTCTAAACCACTAAAAGTATTTGTTTTAGCATTCATATTAGGAGCTTACTGCTCACGGCTGTTCTCAGAAAAAAAACTTTGTTTGTGAAGACAAATTTATTTAAACATGCACTTATTGGGCGATAAAAAATATCAAGGTGGAAAGATTCATCATTCGTTGTGGTTCGATTGAATGTAATATCGTCCTCAGATTCGAAATTATTGTCCAATATCGACTGAATTTTGTTGATCAATATCATCCTTCAATATTTGGGAGTTTCTGGGTTTATTATTACGACTTCAAAACTTCAAAAACCTCAATAACGGTGTTCCACAAGGATGTTTTGGCCTGTCCTGTTCAACGCTTTGCGGATGACAGCACACTTCATGCTGCTTCCTCATCTAGAGTGTCATCTAGGGAAGCCAAAGATGCATAGTAGATACACATTTTGAAATGGGTATCTGATAATATTGTTGAGTTCAATGCAACGAATACTAAATAAGGCTGTTATTTCTCCAGAGCTACTCCTAACATCAGCAGCTTCTCATGATCCAGAAAGCACAAATATGACCTGTCATACCTCTCGTGCAGTCGGAAGATAAAAAAATTTCCATACCATTCCACGAATATTTCTCCTGAATGAAGTTCATCTGGATGTCATTTTTTATTATCTGGTAGTATAGGTATGCGTCTACGAGATCAACTGATATGGATCGACGCCGATTTTTTTGATAAAGATATCATTCGGCACCAATGAATGAAACATAAAACGCGTAGCAGCCATCATAGTAATTTTATTTTCACCTTTTGGTGATTGCAAATATCTCAAAAGCAACAATCTTAGCAGTCTCTTGATTGCACTGGAGCAAATCTCATCAAGTAAAATGTGTCCAATTTAATCTCGTTTCTGATGAATAAGGCATCGTTCAACTGTTGCAAGTCTTGGTCTGAAATTATTTTAGAACAGGCGATATCCGGATCTCAACGTAGAAATTCCAAGTACGTAGTCGTTTCCAAAATATAGATGAATGAAAAATATTGACATGTCCAAAAAACAAATATTCTATTCATGTATATACTCAATAATTTTTAGAGGAATCTTGCACCTTATTGATAATGAATTATATAAAGGACGGTTAGTTTTGGTGATTTACAAAAAATTGTGTCTTGCATCTTGATCCGTATTTACACGAATGTTAATAACGAAAAAGTCCAACAGTCAAAGCAAACATTACAACAGGAAAAAACCCCAGCCGAGTGAATTTCCACCGTAATGAAGCCGTGAAAAAATAAATCACTTCCATCTAGTTGAGTTTTTGAATTCATGCTATCGAATATCTTCATGAATCCATCAGTGTTAGCTTCAATAGTTCATATAGTAACTACCTATACTTCTTATTGCTATATAAAGACGCAATTTTCATTATGTATTTCGATATACTGTTCCATTTTCTCCATTGTCAGGCTTTTCTTCTAGATGGTGAAAAAATTGCAGAGCCCACAAATCTGACTTCCCAATGCCTTACCAAAAATACTAATGATTTTGCCAATGTTGAAAAGGAATGGAAAATGATTTACTGAATCATTTATACCCCGCACATCCAAGATAGAAATAGCTTTCGTAGTAAAATTCCTCTATTGAAATTCAAATATTTGATAATTCACAGTTCAATTGGACACGCTCGAAAACACTTAGCAGACTGTTGAGAAAAAAGTAACTGAATGTACTTGGAATTTGTCACATCTCGATCAATATTTGTTA
This sequence comes from Chrysomela aeneicollis, assembly GCA_029955515.1. Lineage (NCBI taxonomy): Eukaryota > Metazoa > Arthropoda > Insecta > Coleoptera > Chrysomelidae > Chrysomela > Chrysomela aeneicollis. The sequence goes on along the minus strand of JARUHQ010000019.1, from coordinate 412,061 downwards.
TAGTTTTGGCGCCTGCTATATCCTTGAATGGTATTCATTACAATAAACAAAAACAATTTTTAGCAAATCCTTCAGAAGGCATTTTAAATCAGGCTACCACATTGAAGGAGGAATAAAAAATATGTTTTCTTTTTTCCTATATACCCCCTATAGGTATATCATTAATAATTGTGAGGAGATTGACAAAAATAATTATACTGATGATCGTTTTATCTCAATTTCTTTTATATTTTCAGATCTTCCATACATGGTCTGGGGCTCAGGTTAAGAGCATATCAAGTTAAAAGGTGAGTTATAACGTCTAGTGTTGATAATTCTTGGTAGATAGTTTGCTGGAATCTGATGTAGTCCCATATAATAGTATAGATACAATCAAAAAATTCCAACCATCTGAATTTGTTTAGCAATTAATTGCTTGCAATCCAATAATGATGATTTCTTCAACGAATAAATAACACATAATAATATTGCTGATGGTAAGGGATAATAGAACAAGAAAAAAACTCTTTAATTATAAGCATACTCCACGAATTCCTGAAGGTTCCGTTCTTGGTCAATAGTTTTATTTTCACTGGATGTTTATGAATTATTCATCTGTTATGTTGTTTCCTCAATGTTCAGACTGATGGGAACTCATATTCCCTGAACCACTTCCACTTATACTGGATGTTCCATGCGATATTGCAAAAAGCAGAATCTCCTTCATGACCAAATATGTTTGATACTTATTTCAGGATATTCTGTATACTCTTCGCTTATTGCAGTACCTTGGAATTCAATAATTTTCAGTAGATAGGTACGACTTCCGAAGACGTATACGTTTTTCCGCAGGAGTGGCTCTTTGACAAATACGTCGCAATCTTTCACCTCCTAAGAAGTTCCATGCCTATTTCTTCGTACAGTTAATAGCTCTGCAAACGTCAAATCGGAGTTATTAACACGTTATCAAGTCCTCCATGAGAATTGCAATGGCCGCCAGCGGCTAAACACCACTCCCTAATTGATACGATCCATTTTATTGTATCATATCGAAGATTGGTTTGTTGTAAAACAAGAAAAGAGGAGGAGTTTGTTAATTCATTGGTGTCACGTGATTTGAATTCAATGAGACATGCAATCAACTGTGAAATGTGAATGCGTGATGCACTATTAGTCAACCAAAGAGCAGAGCCGGACTGGCGTCTATGGTGAAATTAATTGTTATCAACAATCGTCATCGACAATCTTTCGCTGCTTTTACCTTCGCTACTTTTGTCTCTTTTTGTCTCTTTAAAATTCAGTTCTAGCATTACCGACCTTATGTAGATATATATATATATATATAAATCGATATTATCAATAATACGGGTAGGTGGTTAATGAGAAAAAACTGGAAACAATCGATATTTTTGACGTGAAATAAAACTAAAATAGAAGTTTTTCATATTTTAAAGAAATTTACCACAGAACATAAAATTCCCATTGAATATTGGTGAACTTATCAAGTACCAGTAACTTTTTCTTAAATCATTAAAGGAGGCATCTAATTCATTATTCGTTTGAATGTCAGCAATTGTTATAATATTTGGATTTCTTGGTGATAAACTAGATCTTCAAAATGAATGCACAAATTTCAAGAGGAAATAGTCTATATCCAATAAAAAATATCATACATGGTTTGAAATTGAATGTCTGGTAGGCTACGAGCTGAAAACAACTAAATTCCTGGAAAATACCACGCAGAATATTTTATGACATCTGCTCGTAGTCCATGCAATGATTCACACTGTGAATGCATATAGCAAATGTTTCTTTCTTCCTTAGACGTAACAAATTCACATCGGGACAGGCACGCTTAACAACCTAGATCTCGGTTTCGGACTTTTTGGCGCACATCAGTGCAGGGTAGTTATCCGAGTAGAGACCGTAAGATCTCCACTCGAAGCGTTGCCTGTCCCAATGCATTTTCGTCGCGTCTATTTGACCGCACTGAGACGCGTTCCAAGAGAGTTGGAAGTGGCGACACCATGCGGCAGAAGAAAGAAACACTCCAGAAACAAATCAACCAAGTCACAGAAATTGGAAGTGGCTGATAGCTCGACTAAGCTAATGAATGAATTGGAAAAATAGTATATCTAATTAAAAATATCAAAGATAGTTAGTCTATCACACATTCAATTTCAAACTATGTTTGATATTTTCAATTGGGATTGACTATTTTCTCTTTTATAGATCCTGAAAAGATGAAAATGTTTCAACGATCACACTACTTATATATATTTTTCTTCTCAGTGTTCATGATAATCAATCATTAAATAATCCATCTTGAGTTATATCAATCACTGATGAAATAAAAAATCAACGAATCGATTTTTGAAATTATGTGAAATATCTATTGATAGGTTCAGACTTTCTTGTCTGTATCTAACGATGATCTCAATGTGTTTCTCAACTGTTTTTATTAAAAACTTGCTGCGTCAACGTCTATCAACTTTTGCTTTAGAAATTAAAAAACTGACGAATAAATTTAAGAAATAAACAGAAAAACACTACATTAGTTAATTACCTGTAAGTCTCAAGGGTAACAGAATTGTATCTATATTCCGTAAAATGATTTTACCAAATATTTTTTGAGTGCAGACAAAAAAACGTCTTCTATAATAATTCATATGATCTATATGGTAAAACTAGAGAGTGATGGCACTTTTCAATGAATACAATCATGTTAAATTACTTGAATAATTACACTTTGACAACCCAGAAAATTTCTTCAAAATGAGTGAAATTTGCGATATTTTTAATGTTATAATTGTGATTCCCACATTGAAATCGAACGATCCAGATGAAAATCCCTAAACGGTGACCTCCTAAATGGACCAATAACACAGCAGTTAACCAAACTGCAGACCATACAATGCATTTCCTATATACTATAATTTCTCTTGACGATAATAACTTTCCCCCACAACCGATCAAAACCCGATGCCATCAATTACATCCCTTGTCAACTGGATATAAACCAACAGATAGGGAATACCTCGCATAAAATGTGGGAACATAACGACGAAGGTAATTTGCCCTTTGTGCGTCATATCAATGGCAGTTCACTCGTGCCCTTCTTTTGTCATGATGGTGAACCAGATTTTTCGGCCACCTTTTCTGGCCATGGGCCGAACTCGGACATTTGCACCTTTGGGAAGATCGATGGGGTATCGATTTGAACATAATGTCGAGATGGATTAGGTGGAATATAATGATGGGATTCTCCCTAATTTCTATACGTTATAGCCAACAAAAAAAAGCCTACGTAGTTATGTTGATTTGCTCATACAGAATGGTTGGTAGACTACGAGCATAGAACAGCTACTTTCCTGGCAAATACCACGCAGAACATTGAATAGAATAAAGTTAATTCATGATGCAGTACATACATAAATAGTGTTTGCATACGTCAAATGATGATGCATAAGTTGAAATCAATGAAGAAACAAAATACAGTGTATAGTGAAAATGCAGTCATTAAACAACTCTTGGTACCTCGAATGCAGAAAGATGACTGTGCGGAAATATATATATTTTATTAGACAGGTAACGAATGAGTTAGAAGATTCGAGAGTATACTTGAAATGTTCAAGGAGCATTTTGTAAAAAATACTCTTGATTTTTACTTGGAAAGTGTTGTTGCTCATGTCAAGAGCCTGAGGTAACACGTTGAAAAATTTTGAAGATAGATATGCCTAAATAAATTATATCTACATGGGAGTCCAATCATTAATTATTGAAGATTACTCACGAAATCGTAAAAAAATTATAATTATGCTGTCGAAAAAATTACAATTTATTTTTATGGAAAACTTGAAATTTTTGGCGGTTTGAATGTTCCTGCCAACTCCGCTAGAAATTCCTGATGCTCCTTCGTTTCTTGAGCACAATTGAACACATTTCCACATAGTTTCAACACATTTTCACATTAAATTCACCTGATGTAAACTAACAAGAGTTCATGCTTCTTGCTTGCGTAAAAAATTATGACTTTTGACAGACGATACTGAGATCCTCAAATTACACGTGTGCACACATAATATGAAGTGTCTCTTTCCGACTGCATTAGCACCTTGTTATTTTTTTTTCACATACAGTTCTCAATGAGCTATTGAGTATCGAAGATTTGATGAGTATATCTGCACAATACGAATTTTCATAATTATTCAATATAGACATACAATGTAATTGAACTTGGAATTCGTATATATATACAAGGTGTTATGTGAATAACAGTTCCAAATGATATAAATTATTGGGATATTCCAATACCTGAATATCGCAAATTGAGATAAAATTTCCAGATACATAAATTTATAATCTTGTACCGAACAAGTCCCAAAATTGCTACTTCATTACCACCTACCTACTGGACACCAAATATGATAATATAGAAGCTTTCGCCAATTTTCATAGTATCTGTACTACTTATTCAATATTCACTAAAAGTCCTTCACACGTTTATCAAGTTATGATATTTTTAGGCTACTTGAAATTGTCAATTCAATTGGTTTATTAAGAATGGAATGAGTCTGACTCTGATGTTGAAAGTGTTAACCTTCACTAAACACGTTTTGATCAAAACTAATAGCCAACATATTACTCAAATAATCACATTGCTATTTCTTCACTTGCCATGTTTATTGAAACAAATAACCAGAAAGTAAAAAAAAGACTAAAAATATATTGACCTTGAAATAAATATTTTCAAATACTCCAGGCAATTGAAGAAATTCAAGTTTTTGTCACACCATCATTGAAAAAATTGATATCTCAGAGACTATATTAGTCTGAAGACAATTGAATACTTAAGTAGATACATTATCAGAATTCCATGCATAATATCTTGTAAAAATTGTAGATGACGACGAGGTTTCTTTAAAAGTGTCTGCAAAATTGAAAAATCAATATCAAAGCGGCTGAATTGAGGAGAAAGATGCAAACTTTTTGATGATTTATTGCCAATCACTATATTATGTATTGTCGTTGACTGATCTTACCAAAATACAACATTTTTAATCGGATATATTTTTCTTCTTAGTACCTTGAAATTGGCCCGTCAGTAATTTCACTAAAAAGTTTGATAAAATTGCTCGACCTACGGTCTGCAACTTTTTTATATCGTATCCTCAATTTGTTCCTTCCAACCTGGTATTAAATCGGTGCGTATCAGTCTAAACTAGCCAACAATCAAGATATCAAAATTTTTTGTTGCGTAATCAAGGTGTCAGAACCGTAATTAATAACAAAGCACAAAATGATGAGGAGATAGAAGATTGAGCCGAGAAAGAAAACGTGGATCGACAGCTGTCATTCGAACAGTTGCCTGCTGTCTTGGAAGAAACATCTTATTCTAGGTGGTCCACGTCACTATATCCCTTTCTATTGCTGAGAATCGCGAAGATTTATAGTCTTGGGGAGTTTTCGGAGAAAGAATGCTGATTTTATGCAAGATTTTTTATCGCTCTTGTCGAAACGTCACAATAAAATGTCAAAAAGGCAGCAGTTGGGATTTGAGCCGCGGTAACACGAAACCAAGTACGATGTCTTGCGAAATGGTGTTTCTTTAATTTTTGTATGCAAGAATCAAGAGAAGACAAAATATACAAGTCGATTTTTATTTGCCACTTGGCACAAAACTACGAACCATCAACCAAGTCGAAGAAGTACCAATATTGTACAATTATTCAACATCCCCCTATTTCCAAAAGATTTTCGAAGCCGTTCAGATTGTTTTCACTGGATTTTACAACAGTGTTGCACTCGTTCTCAAAGGTAATACAACATGATATGTAATGCTAAGTGAGACACACCTATCACTGATGGTTTCAAAGAATTAATTTTGGCCCAACCTGTATGCTATACTGATATTCCATCTGTAGGTAATATTGGAATCTTCATTCTCCAAAGTATGACATTCATTAATTCGGAATTTTATTGAGTAGATTCAGGCGCCTTAGGAATGTCCGATTATAAAGATATTACTTTATTGTGTCGTATATTCCGAGAATATCAAATGAATTCAATAGTTTCTAGAAATTCGTATAGTCGATATCGGTTTTAGGAAATTCGACGCCAGTCTGGAAATCTTAAGTGTCGGAATTTCCCTCTCAGTTGAATTAAGGAGAAAAATTGAGTGGCTGATCAAATGAATATCAAATACTAGTCAAATATCTACAGATATCTAGGACAATAATAATAGATTGCTGGTTCTCTCGGTAGGTATACCTGAATATTCATCATTTTCTTGTTAACTGAATGAATAATAAACAAAATTCGATGAAAAGTAATCACCCTGTATATTGAAACAAATGTTCATTATGCATTTCACAGTGATTCATCCAAGGTCCGAATTCAATAGAAAAAGTATAGATCAAAATGTTGCTCTCACGCTGCTCTCACGCTGCACAAAAATATATATACAGGGTACCACGTAGAACTGACACCAAAACCTAAATGTAACCTTCTGATGTAATCGCTTTCTGAAACTATATTTACCTTACCTACCCCTTATCGAGTCAGATAACTGATGTACACTCAAATATTCATAATTATTATATATTATGATCATTCTAATATTAATTATACAAAGTATCCATGAAGGAAATGATTGCTTCCTGAATAAAACCATTCTCTCTATATAGGTATATTTTAGGTATACTCATTATATAAATTGAACATTTTTCATATTACGATCATCTTAGAGGTATTAACTTCAGCTGATTAAAATTATTTCTCCTTAATTTATGACAAATACCTTCATATTTCACGGAAGTAAGTGTTTCGTGAATGAAGAAACCTCATAGAAATGGAATTTAACGTAATATTTCAAATGGAATATACTCCTGAGCCTTGACCTAACGTTGAAAAAAGTATAAATGTGAAGGTACTCGGATACATTGAAAATATGGAACTGAGGTCATTTCTTGAGAAATACCAAATCATTTGGGATGTGATTCAGTTGTAGGTATCCCTGATCAACAGAGTTGGTATACTTTTCACGGAATTCAAACTCACAAGAATGTTGTAATACTAGAAAAATGATGCCTTAGAATATTTAAAGGATGATTGTCTCACTCCATCCTCCTCTTTCAAATTCAAGAAGCTGTTGAGTGAAGAACGTGTTTCTATAGTTTGTTATTTCAACATGCATCAATGATAATCATCATTTTACCGGGTTTTGTGTACTAAAGAAAAACCGCAGCAGATCCAACGAAATGAAGAAGAAAATACTATTTACAAAGTAAGTTGCTGTACCCTTGTATATTCGTTATAAAATTCCTTTGCGGTTTCCACTAATACCTTTAGAAAGAGAGTTGTTTAGAAAAAACTGTGAATTTCGAGAAAAAACCTAACTTACCTATCAGATAAATCATTTTGAGAGAAAAGTGTAGATGTTAAGCAAAAGATAAAGCATTGCTTGATATGGACTGTATAAGCATCATCATTATCTCCTCCTAACCCCGATCATTTAAGCGTGAACATTCTTCTACCAAAAGTCTTGCAAATTTCACTCACATCTAGTTTGTACACAAATAACTGAAAATAGCATCCTACTCATATAAATATATCATGCACTCTGAATTCAGTAAAAAGTGTAGCTGTTTTCATGCACTAATGACTAACATAGAAGATACTTGAACTGTCCTAGATGGAAATCGAATTAAGTATATTCCAACGTGTTTTGGATTTAGCAAAGCTGCTTAGAATCCTCTATCATCCTACCTTATCCATCCTATCTAACTACGATTCAAAATCACGTTTTTTTCAGAAGGTCGGAAATCAATGCATGTTTCTTTTGTCGAATTTATAAGATTCAAGATAGCGGTTGCAAAGTAATTATACCATTTACTTACATTTCATATATCAGATATTCATTTTTTTTGTTAACAGCAAAAATGTCATGTTTTGTTCGGATCAAAATTGCCTCTGACTCGCAAATTTTTCGAGCTTTGCTTTGTTAACACTCAATTATGACGTTCATTTGTAAGAATCATCTCGATGAAAATTCAACAATCGTCCCAAGATTTCGCAGGATAAATTTCTAGACAAAATCCAGTGATCCTCATTTCTGTTTCGAGCCAAGAGCTATTTCACTCCCAGTCAGCTGCTTATGATCTATAAGGCACAGATCCGACCTGTCCTGGAATACTGTTCCCATATTTGGAGAGCGGCACCTAAACATATCCTAAAACTATTGGATTCTGTGCAAAAAAGGCAATTCGTCTCGTCGGTGATGCCTCGCTTACAAACTCGCTCACTTCTCTGGAACACCGTAGAAAAGTTGGCGATTTATCTCTATTTTATAGATATTTTCATGAGCGATGCTCTTCTGAAATATTAACAACCGTTTCTCCATTAGCAGTCTCTTCGAGATTAACCCGCCAAGTTCAGTCTTCACACCCCTTCGTGGTCACTTTAGAGACCTGCAGAACGTCCCTTTCCAAAGGCTCGTTTATCCAACGAACATCGAGACTTTGGAACTCATTGTCTATGGAGGTGTTCCCCGAGGCATACAATCTCCAGAAATTTAAGAAGAACACCAACTCCTACCTTCTTTCCCTTGGTTCTCACGATGTTCTCTGAACATTATAGGATATCCCTTTTCGTGAGAACCATCAGAACATAAAAAAAAATAATTCGAAACCACAAAAACACGTGCCTCTCCACCACCTTCCCAAAAAGTGGGGACCTTCTCCGTAGCGCGTTTTCCGCGCAGCGCAGCGCTATCAGTATCAGTGCCGCGCTCCTCGTTATCACCGATGGTCCACACTCGCAGCCTCCCGACCTCATCATCACCACCATCATCCTCAGCAACGCGCAAGTGCGGAACATCCTCGTGGCCTGAGCGGCGTACCAGCACCGACTCTGCATTCGCATTGCGACCGACGCGTCAAGCACTTGGAGGCCCTCGGAAAGCCGCCCCGTAGCCCCATAGTAGCCCCATCTGCTCTCGCGTGTGTCCGCGTGTTTGTGCCCCCCCCCCCCCCCAGGTGTCTCAGTGTTTCCTCGGGAAGTTCTGTAGGATGTGCTTGAGTGATGCTGCTTGTGGCACCACTCGCCCTTGAGCTACTGGATGCAATCCTATGTGTACGTGAGTAATGTTGTTGGAAACTCACTATGATGAATGGAGGAAATTCGGGAAAGGGTTTTTCGCGCGGTGAAAAACCCATTTCAACGATTGTTCTTCATGAACACCTAGACTGAAAACTTTTGGAGCAACGTCCCAAGTCACAGATTCTTCCATAAAATGGCCAGTTTTCATTCGAGTTTTCACATTTGATGCAAACGAAAAACGGGAAAACTAGCGTGGTTATTGAACGATACCTCAAAGCATATTCTCCGATTAACAAAAATATCTCATTTCTTGGCGAAATAAACTGATATTGAAAGCAGGAATGTTGTTGTTTTTGAGTATCTGTGATATATTTGCAATTTGGCTGAATTAGTTGAAAAACTCTTGAAATGATCAACAGATTGGTGCCTTCCTCAGTTTTGTTTTTCTGCAAAGAGACAATCAAATCAACAGTTTTCGCTAATTCCTGAATCCTACGCAGTTTTTCGTTATATTATCCTGTGTACGTGAGTAATGTACTGGAAAAAATTCGAGAAATAGTTTTTCGCGCGGTGAAAAACAGATTTCAACGATTCTTCTCCATGAACACCTAGACGAAAAATTTGAAGCAACGTCCAATTCACAGAAACTTCCATAAAATGTCCAGTTTTCACATGTGATTCAAGCAGAAAACGGTTGAAACACATTTTTCAAACACAAAAATATCGTATTTCATGAAGAAATAAACTGATGTAAAAAGCAAGAATGTTGTCGCTGAAAATAAAAAGCTCCTGAAATGATCAACAGATCCTTCCTCAGTTTTTTTTCTGCACAGTAACATACTGCTCAACTCAGAGCCAATTCTCACATGAGTCCCTCTACGCAATTTTTTTTTACTTGCTCAAAATTCTCATTTTTTTCCCAAATTTGGATATTGTTCAAAAATAGACGAAACAATTTTTGAGCAACGTCCAATTTATAGATTTTCACATAAAATGTCCAATTTACACATATGATGTAAACAAAACACGGGAAAACGAGCGTACTTGCAATTCTGTGTCGCGGTTTTCGAACGATACATTAAATCAATTTTTTCGATAAATTAAAATATCGTATTCATGGAGAAATAAACTAATATGAAAAGCAGGAATGGTGTTGTTTTTGAATATCAGTAATATCAGCAATTTCGCTGAAGATGAAAAACTCTTGAAATGGTCAACATATTGTTTTTCATAATATCATCCTTCCTATACATTCTCAAATATTTTCATTACTTCATCAATCAGGGTATTGTTGAAAATTTGCTTCAATATTGATATACAATACAGGCAATAACCACAAATAGTGGGGAGATTAATCATATACCAATGAACATATTATACTCTCATCCATCATTGATCACGTTGAAAGTGACAGGTATCGAATAATCATCGTGTTTACATAGTATTTTTTTTTCAAGGTTTTTTAAAGTAAAAGTTTCAAAACTCTAAAATCTCAGTTATCTAACTTGGCTCATGTTGCTACTATGATCATATCAGTAAATATTCATAAGACCAACAATATTTGTTTAAGTATTACTAAATGTCTGCTAGGTGATATACACAAAACGTTAGATTATTTTTGAAGAAATGATGCTATTATAAATAATGAAAATTATCTCGAAATAATGGAAAGTTTCCCAGAGAAATACCTACCTGAGGAAAAATTCACTAAAGTAACTCTCTCTCTCTCTCTAACTCGCTCTGATCTCGATTTTGATTGATTCTTCCGAGGATTCTTCTAAACCAGTTCTATTATACTGTATAGATGAGTTCTATAGTAGTTATTTTACCACGACATCATTTGTGGAAACTTAATTTTGTAGAATTGTATTTACTGAAATTCTTGATCTGAATGTTCGCACCCATATCACACTTATAACACTTTTGGTCACCCTTTCATTGTCATCAGGCTCGACACCTGCTGAACTTCTCACCACTAGAATTATTGTTTCTAACTGAACGGCGAAGTGAATTCCTCCCTAAGAAGGATGATTAGAGAATAGATGACATATGATTACAGGATGTTGAATCAAAATCAATTCTGACATTGGGATGGAAGATTGAATCACTAGCCCCAATAATGTCGATGTTCATATAAATCACCTAACCATTATTATACCTAGGCCTGAATATAACAGTATCATCTCCAACGACATTCATTATAGTCGCTATATATACTTATTTCATCCGTCCCTTCTCAATAGGGTTCAATGGTCGTTAATTCAGTTTCTAACACTGAGCGTTCGGTTCCTACTCTATTAAACCCCTGACATCGCTGTTTCACTATGCAAATTCCCGAATGAAAAACTTCCAACCCTTTCCCTATAGGAAAGAATTTCACAGCGCGTGCTGCTACTGAAGGGAATCTGAGTATACGAACAGGGGTGCCTTTTACATGGGGTATTAATTTGTCCCATAGCATAACGTTTATTTTCATGACTTGATATTGAGATCTGGATAAGTTATCAACCTAGTTGTAAACTATATATTTTTCATCTCTAGAGCAAACATACCCGCAGTGTTATCTGTGAATGAATCAACGACCTGAATACTATAGTAATCAATACTGTCATCAAAAATATGCAATTGTTGTATGAAACTATAAACATATTCTTGAATAAAGTGGTGATCTTTACACCAATCATGAATTATACCTACTTACTGCGTAATATTTTATCGAACGAAGTATGTATAGTTAGAAAATCACATAAAGAATATGTATGTTCGATTAAATAGTCATTAAGATCTACGTGAAATCTGATACCATAAATGCAGGATAAATGGATTTCGGAATGGAAGCATGACATTTGATAGAGAAGGCGAGTTTCTCATTATTTTGATTTCCCTATGGATCGTGACTTCACATTTGCAAGGAATCTTTTTATTGAATAATGTTTACTAGTCATTATTGGATAGCAATTCATACTTGAATCGATTTATCACAGGTAGAAACCAACAACATTGAGGTTTCCACAAATATCTTATCAGTTATTGATTATATTGTTCGCTGAGGATTATTGAATTTTCATCTCATCCATCTCGATTTATTCTATTTTGGTCAGGTAATCGAATTTTCAACTCCACACAGAAATCATCTAGAATTATGCACCATATCTTATGAAAATTGTTGCATCATGTCATCATATGAAACAATTGAAAACAACCAAAAAACTGACTAAAGGTACTTCAAGATCTACTCCATGTAAAGATCAATAAAAAGACGAATCATCGGCATATTTGTCAATAACAATTTTGTTGCTGTCTTTCATCGTTCTTACAACACAATCTAAAAATTAAAAACTCAAAGTGAAGCAGAGTCGTTATCGAGAATGCATAGTAATTTTCCAAGTATTCACAATCAGGAAAAGAACGGGAATCTCATAATAATATTTATTTAAAATTAGAAATTCAACAGTCACTTGAGCGTGAGATCATGAGATTATCGCGTCTGGTAGTTTACAACTAAATGCTACATTTGTCTAAAAACCATATTATAATGTGTGTCTACATTATATATTATGGGATTGGTCTATAGAGAAAGTAGTGAATTTCAGCGAGGAAAAATATACAATCTTTGACAGGGACATAGAAAAAGTTCAAACATATTTTGTAGAAACTTAATCAGATAGTGACAAGAAATTTCATCAGGTATTTGTTATTTTTCAATATCAGTATAAGTTAATAGATCTACATTATGCGAGACATTAGGTATATCAGCAAAAACATATTCAATTCCTTTGTTGAAGTACCTATAATAATGATCTCCAATATTCATATGTTCAGAATACCCCCAGAAAATATTAAACTCTAATAGCGAGTCTATATATACCACTCGAAACACAATGATATTGCTTTTCATTAATAGTTAGGAGAGAGTACTCAAAAATTCAAAATAATTGAGGAAAATTCTTATCATCTGTTCCAGTCGTGTTATCTTGATGCTCTGAAAATATTTGCATATCGAAAATCATTGAGGAACAATTATTGTAGATTTCAACAATCATCACTATAGTTTTTTTTTTTCAGTTGTGTTATATTGTGAAATATGTTACGGAAGTGTCATTGAATACACTATAGCATGTTTTGATAACGATCAAACTCAAGAATATATGCTGAAAAGGTCAGTCTGATAACTGCGGATGAACATTTTACGATGAGGGTTTCCTTCATATTTTAATTTCTCGCGTACAAGAAAATCTCGTGAAACAACATTTTTGATTGACTTTTCATTTATGTGGCTTGACAGACTTAAAAAATCTGATTATCGGATGCAATTGAGCTCGATTAAATAATATTATCATTGATGAAGATCGCATATTCATCTGAGATTACATTGTCGTTGAAATTATGAAACACATCTAATGGTATCGTTAATAAAATAAAGGAAATTAGTTCCTACTTTCAATTTATATTCCACTTTTCTGTCGATATGGTTCAGAGTCAGGGACAAATATTACCAAATTCTCTTACTCTCACCATAAAATTAAAACTATATCTCTGCTATCCAGATAGTACTTATTTTGTTATCGAGAATTATCAACTGCATTTTCATTATTATAGAGTTCTTCAAGCATAAAAACTACGCCGTAAATATTAGAATCCAAGGATTCGTTCATCAGAATTGATGATACTAATTTTTCTTATTTTATGAATACCGGATTATAGGAAATTTATCTTGTAAAATTTTGTTCAAGAATTTGCTAATCAAGTATTCAAATGAGCTCAGTTCAACGATAATGCTGATGATGGTCAGTCATGACTGTTGTGGGAAATATCAGCATCATAATTCAGTTCTGTTGAATCTGAGAATTCATTCTACATATTATGTGATGTCTTAAGTAGTTGAGCTATTTGTTTTTTTATTTATTTTCGGAACGAGATAAACGTTTCTACTTTCAATGACAATATATAAAAAATGTGATGATATCTCTACTTCAAATTACTTTTATAATCTTGCTTCTAAATTACTAGTTGACACCTTACATTTGGGTTTTCTCTCCCTATCTGTACTCCTATGAAGACACAAAAATTTCAACTGATTTTATCAACGATAGTGATAATATACAGCCCATTACTGAGCGCTACCAAACTTGAAGTTATCTTAATTAATAGAGAGATAGCCATATAAGGATTCTTATCAAATAGCTTGAGAAGAGGTACATCATCTTCAGGTGACATTGACCAACAACTCTGAGAAATGACAATTTTACTATAGTTGAAGCTACATCCAATTCAATTTATCAAATGTTGAAGAAAATTCAACGATACTGTTCGATTAGTAACAATACTTATGTACTATACTCAGAGTTGATAGTTGATTGTGTATGTGTGAATATATATCTTCATATAGTGAAATGAATATTTTAGTTTTCCGATGTTTATATCTTAAATATTGATATGAAAATATTGAAAATCAATAATCTTATATTTTATCTACCAAATTTAAAAATTTCAAAATGCCAAACCAACAACTTACAAGTGTGAATGTTATCGAAATTGTTGAAGACGTATTGAACACATTATACACAGTGTTTTGTGGACTGATTGCAGAAAATGTCTACTGAACATATCTTAAAACTGACATGATCCAAACATTATTGTATGATATCTGTGAATTTGTTGTTGGGAAAGTCTCTCCCAAAGTCAGTTAGTAAGAATAATAAATTTAACGCAGATCATCAGTTCTTACATTTAGGCTTACAGTTGTTCTCTCAAAAGATAAAGATCATAATTATCAAGATAATATCATTTAAGAGTGACTTACTATTAAAAGCTTTTATAACTTCAGAATTCATATGGCGGACAAATTTTCTCAAATATTGGGCTGAAGCACATCATAAGAAATACAGGAAGGTGTAGATAGATGAAATTATACTTTATTTCGATTTTGGCATGTTTCGGAAATCATCTAACTTTCACAAGGGAATTATTTCAAGCCAGATTGGGTATACACGCAATATTTTATCTGTGGTTTCGAAATATTAGATCCTACCATAATTGAGTAGGAACGTCTTACCTGTTATCTGATCTGTTTATTGTGGGGAATGTAATGTCCTAGTTGAATTTGTTATCTCATTCCAAGTCACGAAATTTCGGAGATAATAGCGATGGGATTAGGTAAATTGAGTAATCAGTCTATAATAATGGACATCGTTGGTTTTCAGATAAACTGCTGGATATTGTAATATCCGCATGGAAAGAAAAGTTATCATTTCAGTATTTTTTCCAATGTGTCAAAAAAATTACTTTTTCTGTGTGATAATATTGATATTGGTGTGGTTTATTGCGTCAACAGTATTAGAAATGTCTCTTTTATAACGCCAAATAGAAAAGTAGGTTTTCTCGCAGTGAGTACGAAAATGGTTTCTCAATATTTGCTTTCATTCTGATATATACCTACAATTGTTTTCAGAATGCGCACGCGATTCTTGTATCTAAATGTTGCAATTGATATAGCAGCTAATCGAATCATGTGACACATGTCGTCGCCAACTTAATAAATTTGCATAAAATAGTCAGTCATAATTAGAATTTTAAATATGAGTTGGTGATTAATTATACCTACCTTTTTTACGCCACAATTGATGTATGTCAACCTGTGTTATTAGACGAAATCAACATACGAGCTCACGCCCATCATAATTATAATCTTGACAAATCATTGTTAGCAGATGTACATTAGAAATATACCTCCGATTTTTTTCGGGTTTTGAATCACTGACAATGACGCAGTTGAAAGTTGGATTTGCATCCCCACTAGAAATGTGATGCGAAGTATGAATTCTTTGAGATATCTGAGAATCTGATTATCCATGATCATTGGTTTACAATCGTTCTGTGCCTTTCATAAGAACTGCTGTTCCCATATTATAATATTCAATGAATCTCGTACAAAGTTTCATCAGATATTATCTTATAATTATTATGTGTTCTATATGCATGAATATAAAATTATAACAGCATTATCATATCACATTTCTTATGTGGAGGTCAATATGAGGTGTACGTTTGAAATTACAAATTATATGTGTAAATTTTTTTGCAACTTCTTCAGCAGGTATACTTATTGAGTTGAGCCTTGAGTTGAGCACAGTTATATAAATGGATTCACTCAGAGAAGTGCGGTTTTCCATTTACAATATCTGTTAATCATCAATAGGTAGGTGCATCGTATGAATCTGATGATTGAAACACATACTGAAACACATTCACGATGATTACCTATATAATTTGTTGAAATATTTCGATTAGTCACTGAAATTCAGGCATAGCAAGGAGACAATGTATCTAGCGAAAATCTTGATAATCCTGCTAGGTATATATTAGTGAAAATTTCAGTTACGTGTAATAATAATAATCGCTTCACCTTGTATATGAAATTCGAATAATAATATTCTCTATAGTTAGCTTATCATATCGGGTAAATATATTTTTTATGTTCCATTCATCTTCTCAATCATGTATATACCCTAATTCTATTCAGTTGTACAATATTTGGATTCGTGGACGTATCTAAATATTTACCGAGTTTGTAGTAACTTACTTGTATTATTTCGATGCTTCATTGAATTTGATGTTTGCGCGTCCCATTTTACAACAAACATATCGAATAATATCAAGGATGCACAGACCTCAGAAACTGATTCTTTTTTTATTTATCAACATGTAACATTTTGAATATTGGTCATAACAACGTGATATTCTGATGGGACCTGGGAGGTTGATGGTGTATTTCTCTAGTGAAAAGTAATAAAACATCAGATATAAACATTGATCCTCCTCAACCAACATGGGAGTGGCTGATAGCTCGACTAAGCTGAATCATATTTGTTCCTGCAGTGCTTCTTTCTTACGCCGCATGGTGTCGCCACTTCCAACTGGCTCTTGGAACGCGGTTCAGTGCGGTCAAATAGACGCGACGAAAATGCATTGGGACAGGCAACGCTTCGAGTGGAGATCTCAGGGTGTCTACACGGTTGACTACCCTGCACTGATGAGGGCCAATAAGTCCGAAACCGGTCTGTAGGTTGTCAAGCGTGCCTGTGTCAATTTGAATTTTGTCACGTCTTTCCTGTTGTTGATATACCTCAATGTATTTTCGTATGAATCCACGTCAACTCCGGGCAGACTTGAAAAGGGAGTATGATCTGTGAGGTGTTTATTCATCAATTGTTTGTTAGTTACATTTACCTATTTATACGGCTTTTTCTCAGTACCCATCTTCTTAGGATCCATAGTAGACATTATCCATATTTTGTAATTCAAGATTGTATATTGCTTGGTTTGTAAATTTACATTGTGATACTATTCCCAATTGTTTGTTTATAAAATGCAAAGTATATCAACACAGACAGCGATTTATAATTACTCCATTACATTAATAGAGTTGATCGTGAGGATGAATGAACTGGTATAGTACTATGTTTGGAGTGAGGGAATCAAGAATTTGATATTGATAGTGATTCTTCAAAATTAATTTGAGGTAACCTACCTAGCCATGATGTTATTTCTTGATCTGTTGTCTGAAAACTTCTTCAAAAGTTTTTGTTTGAAGGACGTTGAAACATTCTTGGGTGAAGAGAAAGTGATACACGCAATGAAATAATATCCGAATATTATCCAATACAACGTTGATATCTGTTGTGAATGTCAGTCGATAAAAAAACAGTGAACAATGACGTTATAACCAAATATGGCCAATGAGACATTTTATCCTAAAATACTTTGGGATAACTTATAAACACGCATATAGCTGTCTAAGGATTGTATCTTTTCGATAAATTTTTATAATTCACTGGTGTATGCAAGAATGTGGAGATGGAATTTTTGATATTGGGTGCTCAGAATCTCTAAATGAGTGAATCACTTATGGAAATACGGACAACTCAACAAAAGTGAAATTGATTTTTTTCATTGGTGAACTCTGTGTAACCTATGAAATACATTTCTAGTTAGTTATATGCAATTAATATACATTTCCTATTGTTTGTTTTTTTAGACAAGCTCAGTAATGAGGAGAGTAATCTTTCACATAATTTTTTCAGAAGTTCACGTTTTAGAGACATTCGAAGTGAAAACCAGATTTAAGAATACTTTCTCATGTCTACTTCTGGATATCAAAAAAATGACATCAACTTCCGAGCCCAATGTTTCGTCTTCAAGGAATCATCATTAACTTCGATTTTTCATATGGACCGAAACAAAAGATAGTCGAATTTGGTGAAAGCACAGAATAATCGAAATTCTTGATATAGGTGAAGGTACTATGTGTATTTTTCAAAGATATTGATTTTATGTTGCACTCTATGAGTTTATGAAAGAATTTTCAAGTGATATGCTTCAGGATAATTTGATGCATCTAAACCTTTTCATGCATGTTCGTGTGATTTCAGTCCTCCATAAAAGAGATTGTATATAGTCTGATGATTTCTTTCACATATATCGTTAGGCATGTAAACATTTGGTCTCGATTTTATATGGTATAACCATATAGGGAGTTGATCTCTATGAAATACTGAAAATTCCAGTCCATGGAAACTCCAATTTTTTATTCTCGATATAGATCTCATTGTTTTATAGCTGAACTGCTAGTACAATTCTGGGGTGGTGCCGTATCTCAATCCTGGGTGTTCCTTACCTTACGTCAAACGCGGGTCTCAAAAGGAAATTTATTGGTGTTATTTCTAGAAAAAGTCCATTTCAGGCGCTAGTAGGTTATTTACCGACCAAACATAATAAACTCATCGGATTTTAACACTGTATCCGGTTACCTGAATTTACCTGACTATATACCGTGTGTCAAATTTTAAAGTTTCTTGTGGAACCATAACAGCATTTGAAAGAAACTTCTATACTACATAGAGATTGAATGCTAACCTGCATGTGATACATCTTTCAAGATTTCTTCAAAATTGCTTTCCAGTGGTAGACCACTTTGGAGGTGTTATTGTCGAAAGTACTCGAGTTGATGAATTAAGCATTTTCATTCTATTTTTTACCAGGCAAATATATAGAGGAAATCACATGTTCAGTTGAGTGCCAATCATTTTGATGATTCTAAAGCCATATACCAACTTTCATTTCAATTGAATTCATGTTCAAAACCCTGTTTAGTTTCAAAGGTGTGAAAATCACGAAACTGAAACATTTAAAGAAAAATTTAGGGCAAAGTATAGTTATGTGGAATTGACAATGAAGCTTTCAAAATGATATCCAATATCATGATTGATGTTGATATTTATATTAATGTTTGAGTGGACTCTTATCTAATAATTACTATCACGTCATATGATCAGTTTCTCCGTTCTTCTTGAAAATGTTCATCAAATTATTCCATCATTTCATTTTATTCAACAGATTCAAGTGGAAAATACTTGATGAAATTAACCGAAAATAATAGTAGATACCTACAGATTGTAATTCATATTTATTTCATCAATCCGCAAGGAATTGAATTCCATCTTCTTCCGTTAGTAGCTGTATTTCTTGATTTTCAAGTAACAATATTTATCTATTACGTTGATGATTATTGTTATAAAGAATGAATTATAATTCTGAATACGAAGTTTGTGTAATGCCAGCATAATATTTCTTGTACTGTCACCATTAAATCATTCCTAGGAATTCTGAAGATATTTGCGTGATACAAAAATAATAATGAAAGTCGTAGATTGAAATTGTATAGGTTTTTATCAAGCATTCTTCTGAAATTTTAATTTCATATAATTTATTCAAAATTCGTAATTCACACTGACGGTTAATTTGAATTACAAATTAGCCACTTTTTTCATCTCAGATTGTTGATTTAAGTCAGAATGATTGCAACCATGACGCAAATAATATTTATTATTATAAATGCTTATAAAACTATGAATACGAAATCAATGCTATGAAACTGTAATTGATTGATGTAAATATTATATCAGAATAGACAGATCGATCCCGTTGTATAGATGAGTATAGATGAGTTCACACTAACCCCCTAAGAAAATAGATTTTAATTTTTCTAATTATTCATTCAATCTCAAATATGAGACTAACCTACTGTAGATGCAATCGTAGATATACACAGTAACTGTGTCCAGTTGTTTTTCTTCATCGTTGTGAATTTCAACTCACACAAGCATGTAATACAAAATCAAATATGACAAGCTCTCATTGTTCATATTGTTTGAAACATTCTTTCTCGCACCCAACATAAAACTGAATTGGTTGCGCTGATTAACAAATTATCAACACTAACATACCGACAATGGCAATGAGAGCTTTCCGAATGTAAGGTATTACTTAGAAGAAAATCTATAAATTATCGATTTATAGCCTACCTGTTCCAAGTGTCCATCTACAGTTTGATTTGTTGGACAATACAAAGAAAAGCAATCGACACCAATTCAGAAATGTTCGAGCAAGAGGAAAATAGATAATATGTAACTTCAACATCAACTTACTCTATTATACATGATATAGATGTGATTCGCCGTTTTATCCTATTTGTTTTACTGAAACAGTAAAAATATGAGTTCATATATGATTATCATTTTCTTTCGTTGTAGTTCAATGTTAGTTTCCTTACCTACCCTAGCATGGAATGATCTTGTGATGTCCATTGCAAATACTGCTTCATAAGAAATCTTTTACTTCACATCCCAGCACCTTCTTTTGATCTATTCGACCATCACGTCAGTGATGATATAATCTGATACTGCATTCAATTTTTTTTTCGTAATTCGAACCAAAGAAAAAATATGAATGACTTCAGAAAAATCCTGCTCAGCATCTTCTGTTAGATGCTAATGATTTAAACTTACGTTATGAATGTTGACACCTCCAATTAATATGTCTTTGTTATTCTTCGTCAATTGTCGATTATTTGTTTTGTAATGTGATAGGTACCTCTCCAGTGAGAATAATAAATGAATCGTATATAAATCCTGTGTCACAAAATTTGGATGATGTAAATAAAAATTACCATATTACTAAAAATGAAAACATGAAACATTCATCTAAACAATTGATTAGCTGATAGCCACTTCGAGTTATTTCTCTTTTCGAATTAATTAACATTTATG
Source organism: Chrysomela aeneicollis (assembly GCA_029955515.1). NCBI lineage: Eukaryota > Metazoa > Arthropoda > Insecta > Coleoptera > Chrysomelidae > Chrysomela > Chrysomela aeneicollis. The sequence continues at coordinate 390,876 of JARUHQ010000019.1, read as the reverse complement.
ATTGAGTATCATAAATCAATATCAGTTATACTTACTATTTATCATTATTGCGTAAAAATAAATTCCATACTTTGTTCTATAGAATAGGAATAGAGTATGTCCAGAAAGATAGGTAATTATTCTTGTTTCGTATTCATTATTTGATTATATGGATAGAAGTTGTGAGCCAACATAAAAACCCTATGTAACAATGAAACAATGAGTTTATTGGTGTTGAATGATGACGAAAAGTTAGTTGAAGAGACAATGAGTTTGCATATTTCACATTAGAAACATTGTTATGTACTTACGATCAATTTTCCATAGCACACCCTTCTTGAAAATCGCAAAAGAGTGAACTTAGAGTCGTTATTCGTGTGAAAAACTTATTTGACATTTTCGAAATTGTATCTTCATAAAAGATATCTGATCACCCTGTTATATCACACACTTTCCATAAATTCCTGTCCCTATGATAAAAAAACAACCAAGATTCTGATATGGCGTATGCTGAAATATAACTTCTCTTACCATGACCTAATCGAGAAATCATCATTATTTTTTTTGATGTCGAAACATTTTTCAATCTGAGATTTTACCTACTTTTCATTAATTTAATGATGATATTATTAAGGTAGGTATTGGTACCTATACATAAATGTTGGAATTATTGCCTTGTTCCAAATTCAAAACAAACAGCCGTTTAGAAAAATATTTACAGATATACTTGATGTCAGAGGTAATTCCCGTGTATCCTTTTACATTTCTATGACTTGTGACATTGAATTGATTGACTCCGCCCAGGTCCGTATTCGATACATTAGAGCCTTATTCTACAATCGCTTGTTTTGTACAGCTTCGAAAAAAAGTATGTTTTTTAAATCGCCAGGTTGAGGAAAACGTGTTAATTGTAATTTTGCCGATGATCTGAAGTTTTTTCACAGAATTAACTACATAGATTCTTCTATTCTATTATTGAATGGAATCTAAACTGCTTCAATGCCTGTTACACCAATACTTTATCATTCCTCAATGTCATGTAATGACTCTCATTACAAAGTCTGAACTCCATCATGAAAACTGGACTGGATTAGTCTTTTATCTGTTTTGATTATGGAGTTGAATATAATAGTCCATTTATTTTTTCTTATTCTCATCTTATCTTAAACGAAGAAACTGCTCAAAGTAAGCGTCAAAAATGAAAATAGTGTCTTGGATTCTATTGGAAACGATGAAAACGATGAGTGATTCCGGTCCTGACTCTGATGATTGTACAAAGTTGGGTATTCTGAATAGTGTGGAGACTTCGTAAACAATGTAATGAACCAAACGATCTGTTTATTTTATTTCACAGTGATGAAATATTTGTGTGACCGACAATAATTTTAATGACACTTCACCTTTGATCCACATATTTGTTTGGCAGACGCAAGACCAAGTTCGTTATGATAGGAATTTCATTATTTCCATAGGATTATTCGCTATAGCGTGATGTTCAAGCCAATTTTTGGTAATGCAAGACTCGATAGGGTGGCAATTTAAAATCGATTAAAACTGCAAATTGCAACACGTTTTCCTAAAATTTCATTTCGAAATTACAATATTCTCGTACACCACACACGTTGTCTCTCATCTTCCAGGCGTTAACTAGTTTTTAATGCAGTTTGGTATTCAGTGGCGTAGAAGAAAATGTTGGGCAAACGATTACAAAATCAAAAATTTCAACCGCAGAAGTCATATTTTGCTCCAGTCCCATATCAAATTAGAAACAACGCATGTTGGTTTGTTGTTAGATGTGTATTAACCAGATCGAGATTTACTGCTTATCAATCTGTTGAAGGGATTCTGAATACAGGTATTGAGGCTTTTGACTCAAGATATTCTTCATTTTATTTTCTAATAATTCGAACGTGTATTTCGATTGTAGATAAAGTCAACTTTTCACAACCATTTTTGGTATAACATCCAAATATCTAGAGACCTGGAAATTACCTGACGAACCGTGCATGGCGATTCTTGATGAAGACATTACGGTTTTCGAGCTTTCCAGATTGAGTTCTTAAACCAACTAATGAATGATCTTGAAGCCTTCTGCTAATTAAGAGAATAATGTTTTCGTTTAGTTTACGAGCTCGCTATACAACAGATAGCATTTACTTCAGAACAAATTTCTTTTAGTCGTTGTAGCGTTAATATATTAATTTTTCAAGGCGGCTGAAATCGATAAAAAATTAGTACTTTCAATCTTCTCGAAAGGTTTTTCAGCAAAATAAAATCGAAGGTTTTGAGAACAATTACGAGCATTCCATAACTACTGAGATAAAAAACTAGTAGTCAAAATAGAATGACTCCAGCTTTTGGATTCTCTCCAGAGGAAAGCTGTTCATCTACTTGGAGATTTTGATCTCACTACCATTTTATGCAGATATTTTTATGATCGATGCTTATTGCAATTCAAGTCAAGGCATCAAAGAGTAGATATGTCCAAATGAGTCATCGAAAAACTATGGCCGATATTTGCAGACTACCTACTACGCTGCTATTGCGGAATCCTGTCAAGATTGGAGTAGGTACAAGTAGGCACTGAACAGTGAAATGCACAATATATCTGGTGTGGGGACCATACCAAGATATTATATTCTGTAGAAATCTTGATTGGATAAAGCCATTTACGTAACGGCACAAAGTGTCCAACCAGGATAGTGCGTGTCTAGTGGATGATAATCAGCGCCAGTGCATGTTTATGCAACTTCATTAATTGCCTTTTATTTCATTATGGTGTTGAATGAGAAACGGCTGTTTGACAGGTGAACATGCAAGATGTTTGTTCACCAAGGCGTTTCTCAACGCAATTTGTTAAGGGGAGCCCTCCCGATTCCATTCCGATTCTACAGATCCAAAAGAAAGACACCATACTTCAATTCAATTTCAGGATATCGATTTGGGTATTTTAGTCAGATTAGTTTCTTGGGAGCTGAGTTCCTGAAGTCGAAAGGCATTTAAAATGGCCTCTTCCAGGAAACTTAAACCTCTTGCGTAATGTCCAGAGAAAAGCCTCATTAAAGTTCAATGTTTTTCTTGCCCAACTCGAGGAACTGTTTAGCTTTCCTTGGCGATAGTCACTAGCCTTTTCGTTGGTCCTTCTCCTGGAACTTTATTCCAGTGAGATTCCATTTCATCCTGTTTCCCAGCATCAAAACTCTTCACTCTGGGCTTTGGATGATCTGCTCCCTCGTTGCCTTCAACTACCTCATGACCTGGACTCATATCAACGTGACCTGATTTTTGGCTTCCAATTCCAGTGACTTTAGCATCAACTTCACTCCTGATGCTTCAAAGATATCCCCTTAACTCCATACCTACGCTACCTCTACAATATAATATTTTAAGTTTATTGGCGGCTTGGTTTAATAGACGCATATCATTTGCATATTATGAAGTAGGTGATGAGTGGAGCACGCTACCAAACAGTTGAGTTCCGTGTGATGTCGGCGATGAAAATATCTTGCCTTGGGCGAAAACATGCAGACCCGATGGATATTTGGAAATCTTCAGATGACCCAGTAGCAGTTGGATATCGAATTTGTATTACCCCTTGATCATAATGCATATTCAGTGAACGTTTCGTGACAATGTGGTGATAGATAATCCAATTATCTTCACAAGACTCAAATGGCAGTATCATCTTTATTAGTTGACGCTTAGTTGAATCATTTGATCTCCATCCACTTTTCTCGCCTGTGGAGAATGGAGAAGTATCCATCCAATGTGGATCTATCCTATCCTAGAAACAATCTCAGTCTTTCACACAATACGTATTCGTATTACTTCCATACGATAAAACCGGCAATATTGATAAATGTTTGTGGATTGGGAAAATCAGATGTGGTTATCAATATCCGAAGAAGGATAGTCCCTCATTTAAATTCCATCTGATATCAAGTTCCAAAACGTGATCATTCATAATATATTAGGCGTTGTTTTGGGAACTGTTTAGTTTCAAAACTAATGAGAAATCTTCGTTTTCATTGCTCACAACACAGGTGTGTATTCTTGAGGTATGAAGAACGGAATATTCAAAAATGGCATGATTATGAAGCGTTGAAGTATGGGAACTTGTTTCTACTTCAGAGGTAGACGATTTTTTGTGTTACCATGAGAAGTTTGTTTTTCTCATAGTTTCATCACAACATATTCAAACCTTGGAAATGACCTCCTGGGTTGTTGAAATATATAGGAAGCAAATGAAATATGAAACGTATGGAACAGGAAGGAATTCTAATAGAAATAAATATATTCAAAATTATCATCGTTATATCTGAAAACAGATAATTGATTATCTAATCATGATGAATTAGTTACATCCTTCTTGGTAAATTAATTGAAATTTCAAGACATAATCAAGAATGATGATGGACTATAAATATGGTTGACATATTTGTATTGGAACTGAACAATTATTGATATTCGAGATGCTCAAATTTTTTAAATTCAATATGGAATTTGCTCAGTACAATCAGAAATTTCCAATGTAAAGTTGAATTATAATTGATCTAATGTGTCAGAAGATGGCCATCCAATATTTGGCAGGTTATTATGTAACAAGAAAATATACGGAATCATGCAAAAAGGACTCAAATATAGTACACTTGAGAACTTGGATAATTTTAAGAAAAAAATGGATTCATTTCTGAAATCGATGATCATCTCCTGAAATTTTGCGAAACTATATTCAATGTAGATAAATAAAAGAGTGAAAATTGGTGCAAAGGATTAGCAAATCATTGAAAATCACAAGTGGAGTACTACAGGGAACCGTCTCACGGCCAATATTATTTGTAACAGGCATATATCGCTATGAGGCAAATGGAAAAAATTGAGCATCTCATATACATATAGATAAATAGTGAAAAATATTAAGGCCAAAAATGTGATGGGCATTGATTCCAATCTAAAATTAACGCAAACTACCTGCAACTCTTTTGATGCCTTTGAAAAAAAACCCTCACAGATTGAACCATCATAGCTCAACTTTCAAAACTAGTTGCGCACAAACAAAAGTGAACCCGATTTCTCCATGCTTCCATTTTTTTTTCACACTTTCCTTTCATGCCAATTACGAAGCGGCATGGTTCTTTCTGTGTCAGCATTTTTTATGGCTTCGGGGTAAGGTCGAAAATCAAATAGACAATAAAATATTAATGGCCACCTGCCAACTCAGTGGGGGTCTTTCTTACCTATGGTGAGCAACTTACATTTTCGGTATGAACTATGTAGGTAGTACCAGAAAGGCATATTGTGTGGGGTTTTGTTTGCCACACTCTGTTATTACACAGGGCGAGAGTTATTTGGCCCCACCAAGTTCTCGGGTGATATTATTTTTTTCCAATAACTGACATAAGTAGATAGAAATTGTGGAAATCATCAAATTTTCAAGGTGGTCCAGGATTTTTGAGTGAGAAATAAAAACAAAAATAAACACTTGGAAATTTTGAAATTCTACCATTGTTCGAAGTGGTTCATGATTTTTTAAACCAAAAATAACCACCAAGTCGGTCGACCCCAACAAATATGATCTTGAAATATAAAGCAAGCGGTTTCAGCTAAATAGCCATCAAAAGACTTCAATATTTACCCCAATGAATTAATTTCTTCTGAAATTTTCCCAAATTCATCAAAACTTTATTTGATTTCCATCGAAATTCCAATTCCACATCTAACATTTTCGACCAATTAAAAGACTAATATATTTTGTTTCGTCACCATAGCAACTACAGTAATTTTTCTCTCCTTCTGGATGTAAGCAGCATTAAATCACGGGAAAAATGTTTTACTTTCATTGACATATTTACATTTCTACCCAAATTTAGTGAAATTAAGTTAGTCAAGAAAAATGTTTTGAACTACCACCATTGCCTTATTATTATTTTAATGATAATAATAAACGACTTTATTCATTTATATCAACGCTGAGAATGCTAAGTGCCATTTTGCGTAACTAAAGTCGGTATTTTGTTTTATTTCTGACAGTGACATTATAAGCTTATATCGTCATAGTTACGATATCTATAATGAGGGTCATAACTCCCTTGGGATATTAAGTTTCAAAAACTCCCTCTTACCTTTTACAGGTGAAAATGATACAAGAAATGCTTATAAACGTTTATATGTAATGAAACTAAGACATATTTTCCTTATTCACGTCATTACAAATAATAAATGTACAATTTTCAAATGTTCCCTGAAAATTACTTCCGCCGCTGGAAACAATTTCTTCTTTTTTATGGGTGGTGCTGTTGCTGTTCACTACAGTCGAGGTGACTGCCTCTTCTGATGGCAAAGTAGACAGCATGCGCGACGTTTTATTTCTCAATTCAATACTGTCCTCCAGATACCCCTCTGCCACCGTGGAACTTCTCCAACCTCCTTGTCTTTTTAAGTTTGTCATAGTTGCTCCTGCATTGGCTAGGGCAGTAGCAGAAGTGCGACGAAGGCAATATCCCGTATAGGTTAGTGGGTTTGGCAATCCTAAATACATTGCGATTTTGCTGGGAATTTTGCCAAACATATTCTTTTCAATTGGCTGAGTTGTACATTTATTTTGTCGGAAGCTCAAAAAAAATCGTTTTGTACCTTCAGGACGCAAGGACATATAAAGTCTCAATAAAGGCAAAGCAGAGAACTCTTTTTCATCCACAACTGTAAATTTCTTCGATACACCAGTTTTACTTTCCGGTACGTTCACTACCATAACAGTATCCCGGTCCTCTATATCTGCTATACTCATATTTAGAAGTTCCTGAGTTCTGCATCCTCCAAAATAACCCATAATTAGAACAACCTATAACAAATAAAACGAAATAAACAAACATAAAAGAAAATTATAAGAAAAAAATTACCTTATGCAATAAATGAATTTCATTAGGGGCGTCCTTTAGAAATTTGATGACATCTTTAGGAGATAAGACAGCAGACTTTTTCGGCTTATACCCCTTACTTTTCCGTTTCAAAAAAGCCTCTAGTTCGTTGAACTTGGTGATATCTCTTTTCTCATATATGGTCACCATCGATTTGAGCATTGACCATTTAGTTCATAACGAATTTGGCCAGAGGCCCTCGGGACGCAAACTTTGCCATCGGTAATTAAGGCCCTCATAATTCCCTTAATACATGAAAAACTATTTTATTTAGCGAAATCTTGACTGGAATCACTACTTTAAAACGAACAGGTATTCCATTTGAAAAAATAACGTTCTTACAATCTCAACTTCGCCATCAAAGTCTTTAGGTTTTCTATTGGAAAAAGTGGAATATCTTGGTAACCACTTGAAAAAATCTTCCGATATAGCCGATATAGTGGAATTTGAAAATGACGAACATGTTAGGTATGTGCAATTCCCGGCATGATGAGTGTGATTGAATTTTTCTCGTCCAAACATATTTTTCCGAGTGTTTTTCATTACGTCGTGATGTCCGCGCTACATGAATATAACTTTCTTTCAGATGCAGCTTCTTATAATAATTTATAATCTCTCGTGAATATTCAACATACCTCGATGATAGCTTGCGTGGTAGGTGATAAAGTGTTTGTTATTACTAATAAATAATATTTTCTATTCTAAGCGCGGCACTTTTTCGAGATTCCCAGCGTCAAGATAAAACACAGACAATTTCTCGGTTGATTTCCCGCAGGTCTTTTATCTGTTCAAACATCATTTTCAGCGGGAACATAAAGCTGCCTGGCCTAAAGATGGAAAGGTACATATATGAATTAATAAGCCTTTAATTATTCTTTTCCATTTAGTGACGCGAGTGGTGGAGAAGCATTCCACGGGATTTTGAATACAAATTGTGTGCACATGATCTATCCAATGGCATTCTCTTATCTCTAGAAATGTTTTAAGTTGTGAGCACGAAGCGATACAATCAATATAGAAAATTGATGATTGTGCAGGTATCTATTGAAAGGTGGAATCATGGCAGAACACCTCTGAGATTATATTCCTTGACTAATAATCTAATAGTAATTGTGAAACTATTCGAAAACATCAGGTACGAACAAATACTATATCTGTTGGATGTTATCTGAGGAATGTTCATTCCTGGTGTTTCTATCAAATTCATCTTATCGTTAATGAAACACGTGAAATCACGAAAAGAAATTTGTAGAAATGTATTCTCTAGAAATCTATTGAATCCATATTCTGGGTACATGATGACAAATCGAGGAATGGTGATAAAAGGAGGGAAAGCATCTGAAATCGTCCACAGGGTGATCTGTCAAAGTTTTTGGCGGTTTGTCCCCTATTTTTCAATTGATGTAAATTGAATCACTTTGTCCGGATTCTCAAACTCAAGCTCGAATCACGATTCGTCGCTGCTGATAAAGAGTCTGTGAGCATTCTTCATGTGAAATTTTGCGTTCTACTTTTTTGAGAATTATATCAGAGAGCGATAACAGAGGTGAACGACAGTTGAGCAAACCTGCAAAGGAAAGGATAAATATGCCGTATTGCATTATTGTAAAGTGGATAGATTAAGTACACTGTGGCCCATAAGAAAATGTGCTATCACTTGTCTTGAAGTGCTTGTTTGATCGGCAGCTTGAGAGAGAGAGAGAGAGAGATAACTGACACTGTCTTGGGGTCATTTCTTTTGTCTGATATTGTACCAACGCGCGTATATTCGCAATGCACAAAGCAATGTATTGGACACCGCAGACGATTAGTGGAGGGATTGAATGACTTCTTGGAATATTTTGAAAGGTTGGTATGCTGAATGGATGGAAATTGTATTCTCTTATGAATGCTATAGGTACTCATATTTTTTGCTGAGTACAAGGTCGATATGAGAACTTACTGTAGTGAGAATAAATTAGTTACACACAAAAAACAAATGGAATGATCACTTGAAGACATCAGAGTGGTAAATATATTTTATGTATTGTTGAAGAATTATTTATTGGACTACGTTACATAACATGAGTTACATTTGTCATTCAGTGTTCAGCTAATCAGCTGCTAAAGAGCATTCATAAATATACAGAATAATATTAAAATAAAATAAAAATAAACAGAGAACAAAAGCTAGAAAAGATGAAATGATGAATCACAAGAAACATAATATCTAGCCATGAATAATAAATAGAAAGAATGTGAATAGTCAACGAAAAAATATTATAAAATGTAATCACCATCTTAGTATAGAGGATTCAGGTCATTATCTTCCAATGTGTGGGTTGAATACTATTATAAACATAAAAGCGTAAAACTTTGGAAGAAAAATACCAAAGAAGCAACATGGATTGCTCAAACACTAACGTCAATATATCCATGTATCGAAGGCAGAGAAGAAAGACTAATGATAATTTGAAATTGAGCACATTTATACAGCTCCAGACCACCAACAGATATATATATAATTAACAATCAATGTCGATTGTCATTATTTGCTGGCCAAGGTAGACAAAACGAGATACTAATTTTCATAAAAATCTGGGCTATTTCTAAGAAATCAAGTTTCAACCACTTATTAGATCATGTGTGGAAACTATATATTTTCATGGTATAGATAATTTCAAAGTGGGATATCCTACAAAGAAAATATCGTTTCAGGGTGTACATGAATCTAAAGCTTTTGAGTAAGTTTGGCACGAAAGTTTTCTTTTGAAACTAATATTTCTCGATATTCTCTCCCGATATTTTACCAGAAGTAAACTATCAATTTGAAAGAAACTGTATTGCCTAATAGGGCTCTCCAACGATGTGAAAAATTTCTATAATTTCGTGTATTTCAGATATTTTAACGATACTAACCAATAATATTCTTCGAATTATCTTTCTACAAATTCGGTCAAAAAATGCACTTATACTACGAAACACGTATACAACATATAATCCTTCTGATCATATTCATGAAGATCATTTGAATATTCGATGAGTAGATGGCAGCCGTTGGAAATTAACGACAATGATGTTTGTATAATTACCAGGAGTGTGTCACTACAAATATTGGAAGTCTAATGGACATGCCTCACCTTGTAAGATGTTGTCACATTAGAGCTAGATGTGTTTCTCACGGGAGGTTCTCTGGAACACCCAGTGTTTGAATAGATTTCTTGAAGGAATAGAAGAATTCAGGAGTATCAAATTTGAATCATCATTCAATCGTATTCCAAAAGTTGATATAGCTTGAGTTTAAGTGGTATTTTATTCGTTGGTATGAAATTTCTCTTTTGGTCAAGAAAGTCTATCTTCCTCCATATATGTAGATGTCTTTGAACTCATCATATCTCTGGAAGAACACTGGGATCTAGTTGGAATTTCAAACTGAATCAGGACCAGAATATCGATAAAAAGCGATTGAATGGCAATACTTATGAGTTCACAACAGTTTTGTATATATTCTTTGGAGAATCTTCTTGAATTGAAGAAATTCATCTCAACAAGTCACAGTTGCTGTGCTATCAACTTAGGAGCGCTATGTTTATAAACATCTAAGCAAATATCTTATCAGTTTGTTATGAATTCTTGTTATCTACATCACATCATATTTTATTTCACACATCCGAAATAATTAGAAAACATCTAACTTTGTATCTTTTCCATGCATTGATTGCACGAAAAGAAAACATATACCTTATGCAAGCCAGTAGAAATATATCGTATGTTTCATTTGCAATAATATCAAGCTTTGTCCATTATATCTTTTTATCCATGCCAAATGTATAGGTGTGATGAGTTTTGCAACTTTTTCAATATCAACAAATCGCCAATCATCGAATTCAAATGAACCATATTAATTACAGAGAAAAAAACCATAAAAAAAAATCGTATCATAACATCAATAAATATTTATGATACAACACTCTCTTTAATTCTATGGCTTTCCATCGACTCGACTGTTTGATTAACCTCGTAAATTTGACTAATGAGCACCTGACAGGCCTAAACGCTGTTAAACCCGTATATAATCGAGATTGAAGGTTGATGCATTTCAAACGCCCGTCATCTAGTTTTCTTGAGAATTAATCGACTACCGCCGACCGAGTGACGGCATACTTTCCGCCCAAAAAAAAACAAGGAAAGCAAAGAAAAAAGTCGATGTTTGATCGGGCAATGAGTATAATGACAAATTATGTTGTCAAAACGTGTGACTGGTATTTTTTTATGAACAGCTTCGTTTTCTTCGTGATTCAGTTTTGTATGCATGGGTCAGAAGTCTCTCCACTACGACCTTGGAAGTGCTATAGAGATATGTGCCCAGGAGTGCCTAGAAAGGGACACTAGAAGGGCAAAAATATACAGTCTATCAGATAGCCAAGCAGTACTAAATGCTCTGAAGTCATACACTTGTGAGTCTAAACTGACTTGGAACTGTAAACAATCCCTGAGACAACTGGCAGCGAACAACCAGGTCACTTTGATGTGGGTGCCAGGTCTTAAGGGAGTTGAAGGCAACGAGGAAGCAGACTGCCTTGCCAAAGAAGGGGCAAATACACAATTTCTCGGCATTCCGACGCTGGGGAGCAGATGAAATGAAATATCACTGAAGTAAAGTGCCAGGACAAAGACAAGCGAAAAGGCTAGTGAACCTTTTGCCAAGAAAAGCTAAACAGCTTCTCGAGTTGGACAAAAAAGACTTGAAACTGGTAACAGGACTCCTCACTGGACACTGCCCTCTGAGGTATCACCTCAAAAAGATGGGCAAAACAGAGAGTGATAGTTGCCGCTACTGCGAGAACTTCGCTGATACTGCAGAACATTTGCTTTGCGAATGCCCAGAACTCTTCTGCAAGAGGCTCAAGTTCCTGGAAGGGGCCTTCTTAGAGCCCTCCGATGTCAGGAACCTAGCTATGCACAAAAGATCTGATAGGTCGAGGTGCTTGAGAGGCTGCATAGCCTTAACGCCCCCCCTACAATCTATATACTACGACCTTGGCAGGAGCTAAACCTGGTTGATCGTCTATTCTTGTTTTACCATTCTCGATATTGCTTAGTCATCCAGGTGGTACTGTCATGTGTTTCAAAGGTTTTGGACCAATGGGAGATCCTTCAAGGCTAGTGAATTAGCCTCTTTGTTGCCCTTATACCCTTTGTAGTCTGTTATCCAGTCTATGTATCATGTAATTCTTCCGAGATGATGTTTATATATGATGATCTGAACTGAATAAGTCATCCTCATCCTCATTGAAGCCAGGGCAGCTACCGGCTTCAATGATTCAGAAGAAGAGAGTGCAGAAATTTCAAGTCTTCCACAGTTTTTATGCTGGCTCGACACCCAGGTTCAAATTCGGTTACATAGCTCTCATATGCTATTCTTCATGTTACCCTAAATGAATGCTCCAATAGCTGTGTTTCATGGTCCTCAACCATTTTAAGAAATGATGGGAAACGTATTGTAGATGCTATTCTCTTTTCCGACATTATATACTGATTACAAGATATGTTTCAGCTTTAGTATTTAGCTTCAAACGACGCTTCAAATCACTTGTGATAAACTGAGAGACAATCTAATAAAGAAAATTGAATTCTACACTTCCAATCGTCCGATTGATTTGATATTTGGTATGTACCTGAACGTAATTCTAGTGAGAAGGAGAACAATTCAAGATGGTGGCTCCAAAATGGCGGACGATTTTGGTGATCATGATGGTCCTATGAATGTGAAATAAATTCAATATTTCATTATCAGAGTAATATGCTAAGTACGAATAATTTATTACGTTCTGCGTATTGAAATCTTCATTGAATAATTCGGAAATCTTTGCCATCCAATAATTTATGGGATGTTTCATTAGAAAATAGACGTTAAATTTCTGATAACGCACTAATCGACTAATGATTATCTATTCTTATTCATTTTGAGGAGTTGAAAATTGTAAGACACTCTACGAGTAGATACTTTTGCAATGTGAATAATGAGAGTTTCCCGCGTATACAATATCTAAAAACTGATTGTGATTTTCTGCGTGAATCATATTTTTTACTATAGTTGTGGTTGAACGTTCAGATTACGTTGACCCAAATGTGTCACTACTATGATATGCAAGACGATAGTATTTCTGAGTGCCAAATGGAGACTTGATGAGTCACTATAAACCGCGATGAAACCGATCTCGAGCCGCTGAAGTGTTGAATCTGTTGAAGTTCTCGGTATTTTGACACACCACACACGCATTTTATATGATGTTTGGGTGGCGCCATGCGGCAAGCCGTTTCTGAATCGACCAATTAATGCTCTCGACGGTTTTTTCACATTATTAGACGAATAAATTTCGAAATAGGGACATTGGCCGTACGACGTTTCGTCTCGAAGAATTTAATTAACATTTTTTCAGGTAATTCGATAATGGAAAGTTATTCCCAGAGCTTGTTTGTTGTTTTTATACCCTTTTAAGGAGAGACATAGACATATCATGTTGAATTAGTGTATTCTGAGGCCATCGATTTGAGAAAAAATCATCGAAAAACGACATACGGCAAGCATGAAAGAAAGGTTCAACGATACCTGTTATGTTTTCATAGGATGCCACAATTGACACTCACATTATTTATACTTGCAACAATTTTTTTTGCACTTTACATCATTTACCAAAATTTATTCTAGTGGTGAGAAGTTCGGCAGGTGTTGATCCTGACAATGAAAGGTGAAATATGAGGTGAAATTTTTTAAAAACAATTGGCGAATAAATTAATAACTTGAGTCATAACTTCTTGTATATCAAAACACCAAAGCACATCCAAATATTAACAGAGTGAAGAAACGAAAGTACCTTTCATGTGCTTTATATGTCATGCTGTTTTATACAATATTTTAAGACAATTTTGCTCCTTATATCAATGATTGTTTGGTAAATAAAAATTGAAGATAAGTGATCATGTTTAATAAATTATTGTTTAATAATAGCAGACTGAGGATGTTTGTTTTCGTTAGTTTGTATGGAGTAATGTACTCTTCTTTACAATTCACACATATTATTATTTGTCTTGTCATATCAATTCCTGAAATGGGAATGTATTATCTTGGTTTCCGGAAGTTATTTGTGAATTCTTTTAATCACTCGTAGATGTAACTAACTAAATATTGCAAAATGTTAGGAATAGTATCAGATCTCCATCTACATAATATGATTTTTATTTTACTGTATCTTGGGCAAAGAACTCGATACAATTTAAATTTTGGGAATACGAATTCCTATGTCAGACGTCCCAATGTACATAATGCGATTTCGCCATTTCTACAATTGAATAATTCACCATTATTATCAATATTGTACGCCACTGTTGGAGCTGAAAATTTCAAGCGGTTTGGAAAATTTTAGATATCTGAAGAATTTTTCCACAAACTTTTCAAACCATTTTGTTAAAACAAACTGTCATTCATTCCATAGAATAATTATACCCCAGAGGCATTAAGGAACACGTGCGATATATATTATATCCACAAAACTTGATCCTGTTTGAAAATGTTTTCTGATAATAATCAGCAACTGAATCTGATGGACTTCTAGTCAAATGCATAAAATATTATCACGATTCGAGTTATCCGTTGAATTAACGAAAATGCGCATTCGCCATTTTTAAAATAAGACTTGTCCATCTCTGATTTGGAAAACAACATTTCTCTAACGTTATTTATAAATGAGAGAAGCAACATGAGAAAACATATAAGGAATGTTATTTTCTGACATATAAAATAGATATATAGAGAATATATAACATCAACTTTATAGTTGACAACAAGATAATAAATTGTACACATATTCATCCGTGTGACTTTATTGTGGAATAGATGAAAGTAAAATACATGATCAATAAAAACACTGTGCAAACAAGTGTTGAAGAGAAAGATGATTTGTTAAACAAATCTGCAAACTCGAAGACATACCATCCTTATTCTTGGGGTTTTCCCGAGATCAAACAACAATTAATTTAATCAATTAATGGTTATAATGGAATGTTTTGATTTCTCTTCTATTAATACGAATATGCTTTACCAAAATCATTCTCGGCATCGAAATTTTATTTTCATTCTACTCAGCTTTTGAACTGTGACGCCACAATCATAGGCAAAAGCGCAGACGTGAATGAATTTGAAAAAATCACTCGAATCCAATCATTGCAAAGACTTTTACTAGAGAGTTGGTTTGCCTGAGATTTCATACAATTCGATGCCACAGTCCACGGCACTATACACCCTGTATTAATCAGCTAGCTCGGGAGCAGATGTCCAAAAATATGATTCATACTTTTCATGATATTTTTCTTCCATGGAACTGATGTCCATAGCGAATTGTCCACAGGCGGCAACTTTGCTGTTCGAAATTGTCACCCTTGCCACATCAAAAATTGACAGGAACGTCATAGCACCAGCTCAAGCTCTCTCTCTCTCTGATAATCGCATTATTGTCAGCTTATACCATTGTGTGTAAGCTGTGTAAAAGGATAGAGTAAATCATCGTTATATAGTGCCTTTCACGATGTCATTCACTTTAATACTTGAATGGGCCGTTTACGTCTAGCCCTGAAAGGATTATACTCCATTTTGTTTATTTAGTAGGTATATGCATTCATTGCGACGATTAAATAAGTGATTTGAAGCTACATTCTGGAATGCATATCAAGTGTAGCAATCAGTGAATTTATTATCATGGGAATTTCACCAATATATAAATAAATTCAAGTAATCAGACCCAGATTTCCATATTTTATTCGTATTGTGTACCTGCGTTATAAAAGGGCAGCCACCAAAGAACAATAATGGCTCTGTCAGGGTATCACATCTTGCAATTTTCAGCCGCAGCAGTACAACAATTTCTAAGAACCACCCATGAAGCCAAATAGCTTCAATTTGTGAACCCACAATTATGTGTTCCTTTAACTTTCTGCCGGTAATAACTGTAATCTTGGCTCTCACAATTAAATATTGCATTTTGGCACTTAATGGAAGGTGAGCCATTTCCTCAATATGACTTAATATTCTCCATTTTTAATGATGCAGAAGTAAAAATTCATAAATGGGCTATTATTTCTCATGTGGTTAATGGAGATGGATGGATAGATCGGCTCAAAATGGTGGGTGTTAGCATTATTAAGTGACAACCACTTGAAAAAACTAGGGGTCCAGTATTATCAATGAGTTTCCCAAATCGTTCTTAATCTAAACGGTTGAATAACTGATGCATTTTATTTAGAAGATAAGTGCGGTGAATGCTATATGAAACATCAAATGCATGATGCTTTGAGGTTATTTTTGAATTGAAACTGAATACAGAAATGGGCGTAGCCTTTTCCAGACTCACATAACCTAGTTGGATCATTTAGATTGTTAGCAATGAAGATATGGGATGCGAAACTATGGTTTACCGTACTTCGCAAGATCAAGCTCTCCCATTAGATGTAACTCACACAATTAGAATCATCTTTACAAGTCTGGGTTAACTGTAAATGGAATGTACTATAAATATTGAGAATGTGGCATGAAAATCGGTGATTATATAGGATGGAGGCATGGCATGTCTCTTCCTACAAACACTCAATGTTCAGCTATGACATGGCATTACGAATTTTTTTCCGCTTCTGTATACCTACAGAGAAACATTCAACGTGCTGCTCAATCAAAGTTGGGTGTCGAATGGTATAATAGGCATAGGCATTTTATTTCTGTATTGGATCGTTGATTAATTTTGTTTAGTCTGCCGGACCATCCAGAAGAAATGCTCTTTCATCCTGTTTTTGTCAGTGAAGTACTGGAGACAGTCGCGTCGTATAGTGATAAGCAGCTGCTGAAAATGGATCGAATAAATCGAATATCCCATACTCAAACAACGACGCCGAAACACTATGGCTCGTAGACTTGTAGACGATTTTTTTTCCTGTTAAGATTATCTGGACCTCCCATCCACTGGCGTCTACAATCATATGTACTTTTATAGTGCTCGATTGTTTCTATAAGTATGTAGATCTGCAAAGTTGGTGTGCCATTCATAGTTTTGCATTGGCTCGAGAGAGGATGTGAAGTTTTGCTTGTGAGTTTGTTTCCGTTATTTTATATAGTTATTTTGGAATGATAGCATATTTGGTTAGGTGAGTGGATCAATGAAGAGCTCCAATTATTGCGATTTTTTTTCATTCTACTCAAAATATGTCTTCGACATATTCTTCCTAGCTGTACTATGCTTTTGGAAGTACAATACTTTTAAGTAAGGTCATCTGACCTGTTTTAAATGAAAATATCAGTCTAATATTTGAAATCTTTCCACTGCTTGACAATACCCTAATCTCCTCAAAATTCAAAGCTTTGTTAATAAGGAAGCATTTTTCTTAGACAATAAAGTATATTTCTCTATTTTTCCCTTCCAATAAAAATCCCTTGGGATCAAATCGGGTGATATGATAGGCCGTTCAATGTGACTATAGACATCGCCCTGTATATAAAAAAAGGAATTGTCAGGATTATCATTAGATTAATTCGAAATGTACGTATTTTGATGATATCCTCTCAGTTTTTGCATTGCAGTGGACATATTGTTGCCCGAGGAGTTATAAACAGTTTCCGACCTACGAATGTGAAATATCTGTGAAATGAATAATACGTATTGTTGGTATGTTGTGACGCGTGGAGAGTCATAAACATTAAACAATCTCTATGTTTCAACAAAAGGATATGGAATTTGAAACCCACTTAAAGTTCAAATTGCGAAATAAAAATTTGAAGAATTTTTTGTGGTGGGTTCTCTGGCTCAACAGCTATAAAAAAACGATAAACAATTTTCAAATGAATTACTGCTTCTGAGTATTATTGTGTTTAATTCGATGCGGCATCAAAATAGATATTTCGATACTCCTACTAATCTCAAGACGGACTTCTACTATACATATAATATTTGTTTCAACAAGACGACTTGAACTATTGCATCTAGTATTACTGTGAATAAAATTGAAAACAAATGTGAAATGGAACGTAATTTTCCCTATATGACATGTAGTATAATTCAAGTAGTGTGGTTAAAAAAATTGTTTTGAAACTGGATATGTGTACGTAAACCGATATCGTTTACTCTGATTTACGATTTTGATATCTATTTTATATCAATGCTCCAGTTAAATGATCGTATCACATATGTTTTTCTAATGGTCATGATAATTTGGTCATTAACGTCATGTTTCTGTTTGTTGCAGGATATTAAAACAACCAGGAAAGGCAGTTTTCTATTTGTTAACTATCATGGTGAGTAAGATACTGTTCTCAATAGATTCAGTGGACCGTGAAGTGGCGATTATTTTGAAATCTATGTGGCCAATGAATTTATTTGCTCATGAATATTGACAACGACAAAACTAATATATTGATATTGGGTATACTGAAATACTATGGTTGAATTATTTTCGCAATGAAAGTGCTGTTTCTATTGAGTACCTACTCCTATATTGTTGATTGTGGAATGGATAATTGTCAATATTATGGTCTATTCCGACTCGCTTTGTACACAAAAGAAGAAGAAGTCTCCACACGGTGACCTTTGAGAGCGAGCAATTTTATATCGACTAATTTCATTCAGCTGACGTGGTTTCATTTTTATTTTTCTTCCATATTCCAGGCGTATTAGTTCTACGAAGTCATTTATTTCATCGAGTTTCGCATTATTCTGTTAATTTTTACGAGATAAAATGTTACATACAATTAACATAATTGAGACAATCAATCAATATGATTTGTTAACTGAGACCAATTTAGTCATAAAACATCTTGGATTGAAATTCAGTAGAAGATCACGAAAATCTACAATAATTGTGTGTATCAATGTGAAAAAATGAGGAGAATAATTCAACTTGGTGTGTTTGAACAATAACACAATATCTGCATACTTGCTAAATCAGCTTTCATATAAAATATGTTGAATAAATTATCAGTCTCGAATGAAGCATAGCTGACCTTAAATAATTATTGATCAATTTCAAAATAATCTGAAACTATTACTCGCAGAGACTACAGACAATAAATACACGTTTTCTAAGGGTTTTGCATACAATATTCGATTTGATAGATAGATAGATAGATAGATAGATAGATAGATTTATTTCTCACCACGATAAAAGTAAAACTTTTTCTACAAATCAAAGTGAGTTCCTAAGAACATTTGAGATACAAAGATACAGTATATAAGCATATAATGATAATAATAACATAATAATAACCAACGAAAGTATATACCCCGGTACACACACAAAATTGAAATAAGATATTCAACAAGTATAACCTCTAGTTGATGGGTTAAAAAAGTTAGTTGGGCTACAAAAATATAATAATAAAAATATTGAATGAAAAAGAATTTGATGGAAGATATCGAAACAAAGTTGATAAGAAAGAATAATAATATTGAAATAAAAAAATAATTTTGAAATGATTATTCCTTTGTGAGATTGAATCAATGAAGGTGAAAATTCTAATGAACGTTATTTGAATGCCCTGTATATAGCGGCTCTCAACTATGCTTCTCGTTCATGGTCCATGATTGGACACCCTACCCTGATGGTATCTGGTCACAATCGTAATAATTGTTTCACTTACTTATATGGAATTCTCTTGGACAACTTTCATTCTGGCGCCCAATAAACAAAAAGATATGATCGCTGATCCCAATACGAGATTCTTTCTCCTCTCTGATTTGTGACTTTCGCACACTCCTCTAATTGGCGCAAGAATCCAATACAAAATAAATGCTCAATGAGAGAGCAATAATTATTGGTTTTTTGAGATACGTTTTGGTACCTACTCGATGGAAAGATAATGGTACAGCGTAGGTGGTTGAGTATTTTGACATCTTGTACAGTGCTGATCATTGATGAAATGGATATTAACGAATCGGTCCGATTCTTTAAAAAGTGGTTGATACAGTGGATGAATTTATTTATTTATTTATTTATTAACGGCATTGCCTATTTTCACAAAAAAGAAATAACAAGAGGTCACACATATGTGTACAACTAGCTATAGAAAATAGAATACATAATTAAATGGAAAATATTACAATTTTTTCACCAATTTCTTAAATGATTCCAATGATGAATCAAAAAAATTTACATATGTATTATAAGTATTTGCAAGTCTCAACATTCTACTTATTGACTCATTCTGGCCATGGTTGGTACGATTGAAGGGTATTTTGAATATTTGTGTATTTCTTGTTCTCTTTGAATTCACATTTAAAGTTACAAGTTCAACAATTTCCGGGGAATCAATGCTGCCATTTATTATTTTGTGGATGAGTGTAAGATCTGATTCTAATATTCTATGAGCCAAAGTATTCAAGTCAAGGATGTCCAAGATAATTTTATAGGTATATTCGCCAATATGATATCCTAGTTTATATGCAGAATATCTCAAAAACTTATTTTGAACACTCTCAAGCAGGTCAATATCCACATTATATGAGGGGCACCAAATCGAGGAATTGTATTCTATTATTGATCTAATAATTGAACAATTAATGATTTTCAATGATGAAATTGATAAATCATTTGCAGATCTCAGAGTAAAACCTAACATTTTGAGTGCTCTGGAAGTTACATTAGCAATGTGGGGTTTGAACGACAACTTTGGGTCAAGAATGATTCCCAAATCTTTGATTGTATTTGGTGTATCTAAACTACGCAACACTAATTACGTCGCACCCCGAAATTTTGCCCCTGTTTAAATTTGAATAACTTTTTTCTTCTTTGAACAATTTGAATTCTGTTTGCACTGTTCGCTAGCTCAGTCCTTCAGCTATAATCTCGTACTCCTCAGACACATGAGGTTATCTCCATAAAATTGCTACAGTATGTTTTTTGGAACTGTGCAAAATTTCGAAATTTTCAAAAGGATCTCAAGTGAAGAAAAACAGTTTTTTTTTCAACTTTACAGCAGAGGCATGAAGATTATCTCATTACCTTTGGCCGTTTCCGAAATTGTCTTCTTATCACTTTTATTCACAGAGTGATCTCAAAAAATGAACTTTTTGGTTTTGCATTCATAACTTTTTTCTTCTTCAACTGATTTTCAAAATCTCAGGCTCATTTTGAAGCTGAAACCTCATATGAGAAGATTTAGAGATCAGAATTTACTCAAGATGAACATTCAGAATCGAGGGTTTCCTCAAAGGTGATCCAAATCTGAAACACTCTGTAAATCCCGACTGGGAGGAGAATTAAATGAAAATCAACTTGTTTTCAGAAGGATCTTCCATTCTGGACACATCCAGATCTTTTTTTCTTTCAGTAGTCAAAATTTGTGCGTGAGAAAACCGAAATGAAACGCCATGTTCTAGAAAAAAAAATCAGCCCAAAAAAAATGTATGGTCCGTAACCAACGTAACAAAAATCATAATGAGTGACTGACAAGACAGGTTGAAAATTACGTTCTCGTGAAAATAAAGACTAGGACAGAAGGTCTTTCTTTTCGGAAGATATAAGACTTCATAAAAAAATTCAAAATAAAAAAAATTCTGAATACAAAAAAAAAATTCAGGGTAACCTTCTCACCCCCTATACAAAGTCTTCCATCATGTTTTGGATTTTTTTCAAAGAATTTAATTTTTTAGACTATGATACTTGGAGAACTCGAGTTTGGGCGATTCTTAGTAGTTTTGTACGAAACTCACGAAAATTATGTGTAAAAAAATCACAAAAATCTCCTTCTCCTTCATTCGTACCCAAAGTACCCCAAGGGGGCAAGGGGGGCGAAATAATTTATTTTTTTTTAATATTCGATCTCGATGTGGGGGTCAGGTGAAATATGTTTACCGATATATCTAACCGTTTGACCAGCAAAAATTTTACCCGCAAAAAAAATTTTGGGGGGGAGGGGGTAAAAAATGTTTTTTCAGTATTTTTGTTGGTGATATTTTCGTTTCGATCAAACAACGTTTTGGATATTTTTCGTTTTTAATCGGGATTTCGAGGGGGATTTAGATTTGGGTCACCTTTGCAGAAACCCTTGATCTTTAATATTTATTTTTAGTCAATTATAATCTTCATGTCTGTTCATCTAACGTTTCAGCATCAAAATGATCCTGAGATTTTGAAAATCAGTTGAAGAAGAAAAAAGTTATGACTGCAAAACCAAAAAAATGATTTTTTGAGGTCACTCTGTAAAGAAAAGTGATAAGAAGACAATTTTGGAAATGGCCAAAGGTAATGAGATAATCTTCATGCCTCTGCTGTTAAAGTTGAAAAAAAACTGTTTTTCTTAATTTGGGATCCTTTTAAAAATTTCGAAATTTTGCACAGTTCCAAAAAACATCCTGTAGCAATTTTATGGAAATAACCTTATGTATCGAAGAAGTACGAGATTAATGCTGAAGGACTGAGCTAGCGAACAGTGCAAACAGAATTCAAATTGTTCGAAGAAGAAAAAAGTTATTCAAATCTTAACAGGGGCAAAATTTCGGGGTGCGACGTAATTAGTGTTGCGTAGTTTAGTTCTGATTGCTTGATCTTGTATACATGATTTATAGGATTTTTGTTTCGAAAAAAAGTTAACTTATGACATTAAGGCATTAACTAAACTAATTAACATCAACGAAAATAAAAGGAGTTATATACTCAATAATGCTATATCATTCACGTTATAGCAAAAAATTTACATTATTTGATATCACTTGAATGATGTTCCTCTTCTTGTTCCAGATTTTGTTGGTGGTCAAAAACGCCTATGGAGCTGGATTTCATCCAACAAGGGAAGGTCCCATAAGGATAGTGAAATGCTTCCACGAGTTTTCCGGTGGGGTCCTCAATGTCAACGGAAATCGGGTGGAAACCAGCGACAGAGGAGGTAAACTTATCTGAAGAACGGTCTTCGAATAGGGCGAATGTTGACGTGATTTTTTTTATTTCAGGAAATTTGTATCAAATTTCGGTGGGTCAGAACTTTACGTTGTACGACCCGAGAGCTGGCAAATTCATTTGTTGGAACAGAACGAAGGGTTCTGGTAAACGAAGATTTTTCTTGGAAGCAAGGGTGAGTGGAGGAATTATTGTTTTTATGTCAGTTTGTAAAGGCCGATTCAGATTCATGTGTGCCCACCCTGCATTTTTGACCCTGCAGGAAAAAAGCATGCCTGTCGTCGTTCACATCTATGCCTGTCGGCGTGCTTGTAAAATGCGTGGTGGGCATGCATGGAATAAGGACAAGTTCTTATTTTCAACTGTATTGCATGCGTTTCTGCCAAAACATCCCAAAAAGCCTGTGAATATTCGACAATCTTGTATTTGAGTTTGGCATTCGATATATTTTGAATTTGATGATCAGTTTGTAAAGTTTGTAATATATTTCCGCCTTTCTCTGTTGTGATGAGAGGAAATTTTAGATTCACTTGAACTGACAATACTGAAAAAAACAATTAAAATATGACCTTGAGTAAAAAATGCGATGGAAATGCACATATGTGAAATGTCATGCCTTTTTCAGGCACAAGCGTCAGAAATGCATGTGCCTGTAAATCGCACGTGCTTCAAAAACCCTGCATGGAAATGCATGAATCTGAATCGGCCTTAGAGTGCACGAAAGTCAACGAAATATGACACATCTCATCAAAAAAAAACATATTGTTATTCCCAATCAGATTCCATTCCCAATAAAGTATTACAAGAAACAGGTGCTTCTGATGTTAATACACGAATTTCAATTTCTGTGAAATTGTATCAGGTAAACACGGTGTTCATTATTGAAGTCCCCTCTCTCAACTTTTTTGTTCTTCACATTTCACAGAAATTATAGATGAAAAATTTTCACAGGGTAATGAAAGCTTTTTGCAGTATATATTTTTATTTTTACATGACGGTGCAGAAATGCGTGACATTTTTTTACAAATAGAATACTCTGTTGTACAGTCTTTAGATCATCCAAACAACAATTCTGAATATTTTTTACTTCAATGTGAAATAGCGTATTTCAACTAAGAAGCTTCATTCGGAAGAAATATTTTAATTTCCAGTCAATAAACAAAAACTCGTTTTACTACCAACAGTAGTCAGTAAATATGAGTGAATATATGGAAAGGGGTGAAAATAGTGAATTCAGTATACAATCGAAAATTGCGAAAGATCCTAACATTTCTATGAGAAGAATATTGAAAGGTTTGAAAGAAGAGCAAGACGATTGAAAAAATACTAATATGAGAAAACAAGGTTCAAAGTTGAAAGAAGTAAACAGAAATTTAATTTTTGAAAATTACATTCTACACCTTTTCCAGATGTATTTCAGAAACCATCAAGTTTATTTCAGAAAGCGTCAATTGAATTTTAGAATAGTCACTTGTATTTCAGAAAGTATCAAGTGTATTTCAGAATAGTGAGTTGAATTTCAGAAAGCATCAATTGTATTTCAGAATAGTCAGTTCAATATCAGAAAGCGTTAAATGTATTTCAGAATAGTCAATTGAATTTCAGAATTCGTATCATCTGTATACAAATGTTATATTCTGAAATTCAAATGATGATTTCTAAAACTCAGTTGACTTTTCTGAAATACAATTGATGCTTTCTGAAATCGAACTCGCCATTCTGAAATACATTTGACGCTTTCTGAAATTCAACTGGAAAAGGTGTAGTTTCAGATATACTTCAATTTTGATTCGTCCATATTCGACCTGTCTAAACAATTCTATTCTGGTTTATTCTATTGAATTCAGAAAATAAAATGGAAAGTTCTCGTATTGTAGCTGGTTAATTCATGGCCACCTAAAACCTGGAGTTGAGGATAATTTTTTAGAATGTTTATTTTACATCCAAATTTACCAATTTGATCACATAATTGCTTTCTTTTGGAGCTCTGCTGAAGGACATACAAGGTGGTCTAGTTGTTCAAATGATAGAAAATTAAACCCCGAATTGAGTACAAAATTTTCTCACGAAGAAGAAAAAAAAAAAAAAAAAAAAAAAAAAAAAAAAAGCGCAGCAATATTATACGTGAAAAATGATGTTTGTCATCCTTGTTTCAGCACTACACGAAATACCTAAAGATAGACAACTGCCTGTTCAGCGACATCCCGATACCCGATCCCGGCTACCGTGCCACACACGTCAGTCTGGCGCACAGGAAGAAGAACCAATTGCTGCGCATGAAGTTCAAGAAGAACGGCTCATTCACCAACAGAAACTGCAACTTCACCGACGACCCCATGAGGCACCGGCACCGATGCATCAAGCAGGCCGCTTTCCTCGTGAGTGCAGTGAAACCCTTCATCCCTTGTCCTCATGCAGAGGACTTTTGCAGAACTGAGTTGAGGAAGATGCCCGAATTGAGGGAGTGTTGTAAAAGTTTCGTGTGGTCCAATGAGACCACCGATTAAAGAGACGCGTGTCCTTTCGGATATCGGTGATAGTCAAAATCGAACTGGTACTACTTTTGCAGTCTTGGTATTGTCGTTCTGAATGGAAACCTAGTAGGCTGGAAGTATAATATTGTCTGTTTACTTAAACCCCAAACGTCACTGCCAAGTTGAGGTCGCTACTTTGTACAAGTCGTTTGATGCTCATTTGTTTCAATTTTTCCTCTGTCAGCGGTCCAATATCATAATCTGACATATATTTATTTTTATACATATTTTTATCCAAATAGGTGCAACACCAACTCAAGGCATTCCAAGAAAGATTTTTGGAGGTACTCACATATTTTGGCCTCCAGAACAAGAATCCGAAACGCTTGTTTCGTAAATATACACCCACCATTTGACATCTTAAAATTCTTCTACTAAAAACACAAAATTCGTCCATCTCTCAACTAAAACATCACACACGCTCACTATTACTCATTTTCAACACTTACTAGCAAAAAAATTTATTACTTTTGAAAACATGTACCGTTCTTTGGAAACACTAGACTTTGATCCTGTCAACTGTACACTGTCACAAAGTTCAGCTCCCGTCATGCTCGGTTCTCGATGGGTTTTAATGTTTTGAAGGGCGAATTTTTTCAAATATACTAGTTTTTGTTCTGCTGAAAATTGTTGAAAACAAGTTAATGTAAGTGTGTGTGTGTGTGTAATGTGTTGGTTTAAAGAGAGAACTAAGTTGCGTGGAGCAAATATACAACCCAACGTAAGTTATTAAAATTGTATTAACTATCGCAAAATCGATATGCAAATACTTTCACTTGCCTCGCATTTTTAGTTTCTAAATGTTAATTACATTGAACACTCTCTACTTTGTGGCATTACACATTTTTTCACAGTCACATCACTGACACTGACTGACGATTCTTTTTTTTTTTTATTTCCTGACTTTCTGATCAATGAAATCGTACAATTATGTGCTTGAAACAGAAGCTTTGCTGTAAATGTAAATAAAAACGTTGGGTTATGCCCAGTTTGACATTCTAAGTTCAAAATAGTTCACGGTTATTATGAAAAGATGTCTCTGCCTTACCGAGAAAGTGACGTCATTTTTTCCAGTGAACAGACAATATTATACACAGTCTACTAGGTGTTCATTTAGATCGACAATTGTCTAGGTATTAAAATAGTGGAGTGAGATCCCAGAGCCTTTACACCAACGTCATCGTAGCGAATCTAATATTTTTTTTATCATCACTGGGAAATACAACCCGTTAATGGCATCTTGATAACGGAAAATAATAACTTCAATGGAGCGCAGTGTGATGGTGATGATGATCTCTATTTTCGCTCACGAGCGCAAATGCTGTCACTTGATGACAATCCTCGGAAAATGTCAATTTTGTGTTGAAATTTGAAAGCGTCAAAGGTTAAATCTTCATATATGATGATTCTAAAGTACTAGCCTGTTTTGGCACCGCCGAATGATTGTCAAGAATTTCTTGCTCTTTCAGCTAAAAACCAAAATGTTGTTGTTTAGTGGATCAATACGTCATCATCATCTGCCGTTTCCAGGTGGTGTCAATTTTTGTTCCACAAATTGAGAATATCAGGGACTCTTTATATTATCTGAGGG
Source organism: Chrysomela aeneicollis (assembly GCA_029955515.1). NCBI lineage: Eukaryota > Metazoa > Arthropoda > Insecta > Coleoptera > Chrysomelidae > Chrysomela > Chrysomela aeneicollis. The sequence goes on along the minus strand of JARUHQ010000019.1, from coordinate 363,946 downwards.
TCATCTTGAAAAATGTTTGAATTTGCTGGACAAGCCATATATACAGCTTGTCTCACTTTTCATGAAGGTACTTTATCGAGGTATTGAATGATGAAACTCATTTATATGGTAAAGAAGAAGCTCCAAATTCATTCAGTTTCGTGATCAGGAGATCAGGACCCCCAAATTACTGGCGACTCACCCCCAGTTTTTATATATCTTCCGAGCTTTCTTGAAAACTAAGACAAAATTTGGATTTCTCAGGATTGAAATTCCATCAAAGAAAGATGTATCGGGTCCTGGTCATAAATCTCTTCTCTCTCCTTATATAATATACCGAAGCCAGAAGGTGCAATTTCAGCAATTCCATCAGTCAGTCTTCAGAGTTTCATCATTTTCCAGTGAGACACACATGAAAATATAATTCGAAAAACCAAATACGTTACTTGAGCATCCATTCACACAAACATTTATTGCCAAAATATTAGCTCTGCTAAAATGACTTGGGGGGCACTAGGATCTTGGACTATAGTGTATTATTAGTTAGTGAAAAAATACGCTTGTGCTAGTCAGAGAAATTCAGTATCATCCCGTGAGTATACTTAAATATTCACTAATTCAGTATTAACAGATTTTGATACATTTTGCACTTCTAGGCAGTGATTGAACAGCGCTTTGAAATTCATCAATATTCCCGAGTAAACCGTTTCTATTTTAAGCTCCTGTGATATTTCTACACCTTTTCCAGTTGTATTTCAGAAAGCGTCAATTGAATTTCAGAATAGTCACTTGTATTTCAGAAAGTATCAATTGTATTTCAGAATAGTCAATTGAATTTCAGAATTCGTCATTTGTGTACAAATGATATATTCTGAAATTCAAATGATGATTTCTGAAATTCAGTAAACTTTTCTGAAATACATTTGATGCCTTCTGAAATTAATTTAACTAATCTGAAATACATTTGATACTTTCTGAAATACAATTGACGCTTTCTGAAATAAACTTGATGGTTTATGAAATACAAATGTAAAAATATGTAGTTCTCTTCTGATCGGAATATTTTCAGAACTACCCACTTTTCCATCATCCTCCGCTTTGATAATCGTAAATACGTTCTTGATTAGGTATATTAACTTATTTGGACCCATCAAATTCTAAATCATCACCGTGCTCATGTATAATTCATGAGTTTGATCCAGTTATAAATTCCTCAAATATAATTCCAAACTGAAGATGCATGCGTCTATTAAAATATTTCTAGAATAACATCTTCATGTGTTTCACCATAATTGATTAGGATGAAACACGGTCTCTGGATACTTCAATAAGTCATTTAGATTTTTTTCTTCCATTATTCAATCTTCAATCACGATATAATCGATCTTTGATGTTAATTGAGAACAAGGTTTTCAGAATGGAAAGAAGGTCGTAATTGATACTTCAGGACAAGTATTATAATTACCATATACAGAGTGATATTTCTTATCCATTATTAAATGGAGGTAGAGTTTCTTCAGTATTCCATCATTGTATGATTGGTGATACTCCACAGAAAAAAAAAATGTCATTGTGTTTTATTATTTGTATTGTGTATTCGATAACATGGAGAAATGTTTGATGTATAATTGATTTTTATTATTAGAACGAATATTTGAATACCGTTCGATTTTGACTATGTCATATAGTCAAATTGATTTTTTTTATGTATGATAAAACTTCTGTATGAAATTGTACAAATGTTAAAAATCTTTTATACGATATATTAATTTATTTTTCATTTATTTAATTTTTGTATGAATGTAAAATGTACAGTATTTTTTTTATTTTGACCCCTATGGGGTACACCTTAACACATTCTAACTTCTGTATATTATTATTTATTTTTGTGAATATTCTTGACCGGCGACCCCATTTTTCTTACGTAATTATTGATGGGGTATCTGTAATAATCCATGTTTTAATGGTTTTTGAACAACAATAATTTTGCGGAATATACCAAATACTGAATGAGGCTCTGAATATTGTAAACTTTTCAATGATGAAAATATTGAGAGATGAAATGTCTATTTGTTGTTAATGTTTGCCTCATATTTGTTATATAAGATCTGTAGGCATTATTTGTCTTTGAATTATACAATACATTCCAACTCATGCATTTACAATAAAAGTATTAGGAATTATCATTTGTTTTATTGCCATCCAATGTGCGCGAATATCAGTCATTGTGACTGTACTCAACATAAAAAATTATCAATCCATCAATAACTGTATCGAGGAAATATTTTGAGTTTCATTATTTTTCCGTGTAAAAATAATTTCAGGATCGAAAAAGAAACCGAAAATGTTATGCTTTCACTCTAAAAAAGAGCTCTATTAGGTTCAGTTCTGAATTCGCGATTTCAAAAAACTTATCTATAGACTAAACCAAATCAAAGCCATTGTATTCACTTTTAAAACCTTCAAAAAGAAAATTCGAACTATAAACACATGTAATCAAATAAACTAAACACTCCGTGTATGCCCCAAGACATCCATTTTTGATCACGTGTTCTGGATAGGCTTATTGCATCATTCAATTTCATGATATGGACGAACAACGTTCCTTTGTTTTTATTGCATCCTTTTTTATCGTTTGGAACTCCATAGCAAGTGTGCGCAGTTTTTTGCGATCTTTCACATGCTCGTACTACATTTTCCTTGTGATATTTCGTGTCACTGTGTCAATATATTGCTCTCATATAATAATTAATTAATACCGCGCGTAAGTTAATTGTGGACTTATTGAAATTCTCTCTTTATGTGACTTTTAGTGTTGTGTATTCTGATAATTTTGGCCTTCTGAATTATTGGTCACCAGAGAATCCAACAATACATGGAGAAATATCTGTAGGTGAGTCGTTATTGTCCAAACGAATTCTCTATCTATGAGTACGAGACGCATAACAATAAAGGGCGAACATGAACAAAAGATTATAATGATATATTTGGCGGTTTCAACTAGTCTCGGAGATACTATTTTGGTGTTATTAGTTTCGACCTATTTTTGTAGAATGTTTCTTCTATATGAGGGAACATGTTTTGATAATGGCTGATCGCGTTACATTCATATTCATTCAGTGTCAATGTATGTCTTTCTTGTTAATAAAAACCAAATTTCTGGGTTTATTCATTCTTAATTATACAACAACAACTGTCTCCCAAATACAATCGATGAGATTTGATGCTAAACATGAACATCACATCAACCATTTTCATTGTGTTACAAAATCAGTATCAACTGTCAAAAGTCATAATATAGATTTTATATGTTTACGATAGATTCGGTATCCATCAGGTTATTTGTTTTGTAGGTCCGGGGGGTTGAAAATACTAAGCCATTGATTGGTCGTTCTAATTTTTGACCATACAAATGTGTTGTACCATGGTTGTACCACGTGATTATGTAACTACTTTCTTGCAGACCTCTCTAATACCAAACAGATACTACATGATCTCAGAAGCATATAAGATCTATGCAAAATATGTTCAAGCTAGTACCTAAGAGGAATTGATGAATTTTTAAATTTGTTGAAACTATGTTGAAAACGGTTCAGTATATTGTAATGATGACAAGATGGAAGATTTTTGATCAGAATTGGTTGGAGAAGGCGCCGTATTTCTTAATTTTGGAACGACTTATCTCCGAAAATAGTTGAGACCGCCAAAAATTTCAATGGAACTTTCTGTTCAGTAGAAATATAAAATACGCAATGAGTTCCGCTAAACGGCATATTTCTTTAAGTGGAACCCTAAAACTATTCTCCTTGCATAATAATGAAACTGAATTCAAAATGATTTTCACAAATGCTTGAGAACATAAATATAGGTTATGGTGAACTTGCAGCAAGAAAAACTAAACCGATTTCAATGACATTCTCACAAAAGCTTAACATAATACGAATATATACACCTCGATATATACACCTATAGTAATAAATATTTTTTCAATTATTTTTTTTAAGTTCGTGAAGTTGATTTATAATGATTTTTGGTTGACGTTAACGTACTTGAGGGATTTGTTGTATTCAAATGTATTTCAGAATAGCGAGTTCGAATTCAGAAAGCATCAATTGTATTTCAGAATTGTGAGTTTTATTTCAGAAATCGTCAATTGTATTTCAGAAAAGTCAACTGAGTTTCAGCAATCATCATTTGAATTTCAGAATATATCATTTGTATACAAATGACGAATTCTGAAATTCAATTGACTATTCTGAAATACATTTGACGCTTTCTGATATTGAACTGACTATTCTGAAATACATTTGACGCTTTCTGATATTGAACTGACTATTCTGAAATACAATAGATACTTTCTGAAATACAAGTGACTATTCTGAAATTCAATCAACGCTTTCTGAAATAAACTTGATAGTATCTGAAATAAAACTGGAAAAGGTGTACTAATGATATTCTAGTGTCAATCATTATGAACCAACGATGACAATTCATGAGCAATGTACTGGATGATGACCGTCATTCCTTTGAGACATAAATACCGGCCATATTTATAAATCATCCCGAAGCAGAAAACATAAAATGTGTGATTGTGGATTAGGTTTGATGGGTATCGTATATTTTATGTTTTATAGTATTCACTTATATATCCACGTAATAGATAATACGTGGACGGCTTTCTCAGCCTTAAACAATGAGAGCCCATGGGGGGTCACCTCCTGCTATAATGTTCGACTGTCACTTATTTTATGCTCACAAGGCCCATAAATGGTTTCGTAAAACCACGAAATATCGGAAATCAGATGGCGATGTGGCTATTTGGAGGATGTGTATGCAAATAAAATCACGAAGAGGTGAAGCAGAGCGATCAACTTTGAACTTTTAGATTTTGTGAATTTGCGGGTGGTCGTTGTGAAAGAATAACTCAATTTTCTGACCTAAAGGCATATTTTCTTCATCACAGCACGAATCATTAATCGATCATACAACATATGCTATGTATACTGAGACTTTTTTATCCCATTATTATGAATCTGTGGTGTTGTGTGTTCACGGAACCAGCAATGAAATAATATTTACATACTTATACTATACTAATTTCAGTTTGGATTCTCCTCAAACCTTTTAATATTTTCATTTCGTTGTTGGCCATTCATTGATCAAGAGGTAGTATAGCCTTTTGAATCATTAAGTTTTTTAGTAGCAGATGTGAAGATTTACGATTATGATTCTGTTATTGTCATTTGCGGAGAAGATAAATTTTCTGTTGACAGGCATTTTTATTTAACTGTGTATGTATGAGTGGATTTCAGTCACAAAGTATCATCGAGATGATAGGATGGTTTTAGTCTATTTCGATACAAGTCACAATTATCTCCGAAGAGGGATTATAAGAAAATATTTGTATTTGATCTGAAAATTCACTCGAAATAGTGTGAAATCCTTTATAAAAACATGAAACTCCTCACAAAATTATTTGTATGGATACTAGAACTGGTTAACTTTACACAAGACTATTTCGATTTATATGTTTTCAAATGAAACCTATATAATTCCAAAACAATATGTTTTTATTTTATCAAATGCATATTCTGAATACACATCGGAATTGCATCGTTTGATTGTCCGTCTCGACTTTGAGTATAAAAAGGATTTAAAAAATTAACCAACCAGATCTGTGTTAGTTTTTTCTACGCATGCATCAGTTCCTTTATGTATCGTAAGATTTCAGGAATATATATAAAAAATAAAGAATAGATACCAGGTCTATATGTCGAAGTTTTTTGTTCATGCCCAAAATTATTATAGATATCAACGTGTACATAAAATATTCCATCAGAAGTCCCAATTTATGCATCATTATCATAGTCCTAAATCACAGTCTCTGTCTCAATCATAATATCAAGTTGAAGGTGTACATCTCAGTGCAATCATTTATATAAGTCATAAATTATCGTCTTGAAACATAGTCAAAATACATGCCCTGAGACAAGAATGAGACTATGATTGTGACTGTGATAAAGACAATGATAAAGACAATGATGCATAAATTGGGCCTTAGATGTTCCTCAATATATCGTACTGATGAATGAGGTATTTTCAGAATACCTTCAGAGGTCATAAAGAATTTTAACGGCTCAATTTGAAACATATAAACCCCTGAAGGAGCTTTTGGACGTAAACACTAAATTTCAAACAATAACATTCATCATCAGTCTTCCTTTAAACCGGTTGGTTACAGGTCGACGCATCCTCTGATTTTATTTCATGGCAATAAAATTCGATATGAAGGGGTGATTGCATTAAATAAACAGAAGTAATGAGACTCGAATTTCAATGGGTATCTATATAGATGAGACTAGCGATTTTTTATTCGTAGGATAAGTCATTCTTCATTATTTTTGAAGGGAAAATACATCAGATGAATCGTGGAATATTTGAAATGATGTCCATCTGATGATCTCTCTCTCTCTCTAATTTCTCTAGTGTTGTACCACATTTATGCAATAAATTTTGAAATCATCATTTATAGTTATTGTGGGAAATGTATTTTCACAAGAAACGTAATTATTAGTATTACCCATCTATCGGAATCATTGTCAAAACCCGAATCCTCGCAATATGAATTCCATTTCACTTATCTTGAAATCTCATCTAATCGTATGATATGTAGAATAGGATGGTTCGTTTTCCCATAAATTTCCGACGTAGCATTGTAACTTTCTCAAAACTTCTGACTGGTATATAATATTACGCAACTTCTCAGCTGGTTTACATTTGGAAACACCATTATTGAATATTTTTATATGAATATGATTTAAGGTTAGGTATGGACATATTTACACCTTTAATATTTACTACCAAACATGTTCAGTGCTTTTGTACTCTGTTATATTGAAACAGTGTGTAAATCATTTTTGATGCGTTAACATTTTGCTCTTCCATTCGAGTTTTAATTTAACACTGATTTTATCGACAACAGGAATGGAATTTTGGTTCAACACACCATGAAATCCATTAGTAGAATGTCAAATCAACTTGCATATTGTCAAGAGGTGGATTGTTATGTTACCCACTATAAAATTTAACACTCTTTTATGAAAAACTCTTTTTTGATATTTTGATGATAGGAATAAAAATTAAAACTATCTTCCACATAAACTTTCCTTTACTTTTTCCCCTTGTTTAACCCTCTGGATTCTTTTTTTGCTAAAAACTGACAGTTTTTTAATATTCGGAAATTAACCCCAAAAATTGAAAGAGAAATATTCTGGCCACTATGTATCTCGAAAGGAAGCTAGTTTGGGACACATTTCCATATGAATTTTTTGTTGAAATCTTTCAATAATTACTCTTCGAAGTGTGACAACGTATAGGTACTCATAATTGAAACCTTGTATTGGATTGGAAATGATGAAATATGGCGAATTCATGAAATATGGTGAATTGAAATGAGTAGGTGCTTCAAATTTTGGTAGAAATCCTGGATACAGGCCAAATTTATCTTCTATTTTTGGTATTTCGAGAAATTGCATTCATATCCTTGGCATTTTGTGTGTCACATGTTAAATTACTATAGGTAATCACTTTGTTATCTGTCTGCTTTGTCTATAATGAGAGGTAACAAACCTTGCTTATCAAGTGTAAGGCCAATGTACCAAAGGCATTATCAATCAGTAGAAGTTTCAAATTACCATGATGAAAAATCACGACATCAGGGCGACATTTTGATGTTATCAGTCGATTTTATGATTATCAGACACAGATTTATTACTTTATCGGTTCTAGGATCACTCAAGTTCACAATTTTAGTTTGGTTCCTGCTCCTATTGTTCATAAGATATCAAATCAATCAAAAATCAAGTGGCGTAAGATCAGGTGAATGGGGAGGTCAAAGAATGAAAATATCTATACTGAGAGTCAAATTTGCAAGTCCACCACTCTGTAGCTAGTTCTGAATATATTTAATTGTCACAAATAATTCGTAATATAAACAGTAATTATTATATTCTGGGCTGTATAATGAGTGTACTACCTATAGTGTAAAATAATAAATAATTTCTAAGATTCAATAACAACTTACTTCAATGCCGAAAAAAATCGATAATAATAATTTAATTTACTGTTCAATATACCATGTTTTGATTCTCATAATAATTTGTTTGAATTACCTGAATTTCATAAATATCTCAAATATTTATTCAGTTCACTTCTTACATCCTCTACTGGCCAACAGACCATAATAATTAGTTTCTGTCTGAGCCTTCTACCAAACTTATTTCTACTCATTTCATGGTGGTAGGTATATATCCCGCCATTTTAATTATGTCTTGTTTGTTCTATTGAAATTGAAAGAAATTCGAAAATTTCATTTAATGAGTCGGCATTACTTTAGAAATAAAATCGTGCCCAATTAGGTCTACCCCAAATTGGTCGATTTGACGTATTTATGAGTTTTATAGGGTGGCTTTTGGCTGATGGCTTTCTTTAGGAGCATTTACTGCTGATTGTATATATCATAACTGTCAAGTTTAATGAGGGTTGCATCAAGTCAAGTATAATTTATTGCTTAAAAATTGATGTTAATTGGAATGGTTACGTTGTAATAAAAATTGAGCGATTAGATCAATCAATCTGGAAATCATCAAAAAGGTGGCCACCTTCTCTTCCTCAAAGCCCCAAGATATTCTAGTAGCAGCCCAGCAGGTCTGAATGTTGAAGAAATCATCATGTTTACAGTCATTCAGTGTGGGTCGTCATCGAAAGATCGCCCTGTATATTATTGACAGATGGGGTGACAATAATCGCCGCCCATTTATCCGCATATTTGTCGACGATTTAAGGAGTTGATTGATTGAACTTCTCACCTGGAATCCATGACAATCTCCAGCAATTTAACACTTCCTACGGCAATCTCTCTCCAACTGGGTGGGTAATTGGCTCTAAACAGGGGCTTTTGTATCGTCCCACGGCCCTGTTTATTGGATTACCATAAAAATACTGGTGTTGACAACTTGCAGATTATTCTTCCTAAGAGGATAATATGAGCTCGACTCTCGATAGTCTGACAGCAAAAGAGATCATTCCTGTTTGTCTGCATCCGTTTAGGGTACCAAACAGAGAAAGGCGATTATATATGAGTATAATACATAATGTATATAACCAAGGGTGTGCGGTCCAGGAAATTTATAACAAATGTTTCATTATTCGTTCCTTTGGTTAAATTAACTGAACATCCCTGAATACTCTCTGGAGTAATTTGTTCATGAACTTTTATTAATGATGGTCTTGGAGTTCCTAATTCTTGTAGTTCAACATTTCGAATTATTCGAAATAAAAAACATCTTCCATTTTGTAGCAGCCATCTTGGAACCGTCATCATGAATTTTGAAAAATAATCATCTTTCACTCTCTCATACTCCAAACATAAAAAAACGTCCGCCATCTTAGAGCCGCCATCTTGAGAGCAGTGTCACTAGAATTATGAACACTTGACATGAGACGTAATCGGAGGCTAATATGTTTGATTCCACCTGGTATAAAACATCGAGTTAGCCAATTCTAACCGTACCCACCTATAATGTGAGCAACCGAACCAAAACAACTGAATATCCAAATGGGGCTTGTCAAAACAAATTAAGACGTGTTGAATTAACACCTTATTTCTCAGATGAAAGTTAATATCGGAATCAATCGATTTGGTAATTAAACTAAGTTATTCTTCATCAGGAATTCTTGAATTTTAATGTTCAAGCGCATTAAAGAGTATTTAGTGAGAATAGATGTGGATCAAGATAGGAAAAGGATATGCATATTGATGTTCTACATGATTTATTTTAATAGGTGAGCAGTGGTCGAAAAAGTGCAGTTATTTATATACCGCGTGATCAACCCAACCTTGAGTTCTAATTCCCTAGGACTTATCCAGAAAAGTTCCATAAATTCATCAATATTAATCTCTCAAAAGTTGATTGAATGAAATCACTATTCCTATATATACAGTATAGTTAACGATGAGAACGCCTATTACTCTGTCAGCTGTCACAACAACATTTTTTGGTTGTCAATCTTGCGTTATATTTTGGACACCCTTTATATCGTTGAAAATTCATTTCATCCATAATCGATAGCAGCCTTGTCTACATCCCAGAAGATTGCACTTCGAGTGTATACAACTTTAAAATTTCAATTTTCTGGTTATATACGTCGGAGGCTTTGAGAGAGCTAATCTCTTTATTTTTTATTATCTTTTCGGTGCTCTCTTCCACATCATGCGATCCCGATTTCAAATTGAACATTACGCATGCCACTTTTTCTCCAGCCAATTTCACCACTGCCGTCAATAGCTGTGAATATTAATTCTTGGAATCCTACTCAGAGCTGCTATAATGAGCGAGTTAATAGGACCTTTGTGAATTATTGAAACGAAAGAAGGCATTCTTCAAAGATGGATTGAGAAACGTTTCATTCATGGTATTTATATTTTGTAAACGATCATTCAAAAGTTTCAACATCTTCCTCCATATACCTTATCCAAAATTTATAAATGTTCTATGGTTAATTATCGTTATTTACTTATATATCTACATGCATGGTGGCAGGTCAGGTTTCTATTGATTTATGTGATTTATTATGTAACTTTGTAGAACTTTGTCTAGCCATATTGAGTTTCAGCAAAGTTCTCGCAGTAACTCTCTGATTCTTTTTGAGGGCAGTGTCCAATGAGGAGTCCCTTCACCAGTTTCAAGTCTCTCTTGTCCTACTCGAGAAGCTGTTTATCTGTCTTTAGCGATATAGGCTCTTACTACTACTAGAGCCTACTGCTCGCTTGTCTTTGTTCTGGCATTCTATCCAGTGAGATTTTATCTCATCTGTTTCCCAGGGTCGCAACTCTTCTCTCAAGTGGGCTTTGGAAAGTCCACAGAAGGGTTATGGGCCGAGGAATTGTGTATTTGCCCCTTCTTTATCAAGACTTGGTTGTTCGCTGCCAGTTGTGTCAGAGATTGTTTACAGTTCCAAGTCAACTTAGATTCACAAGTGTAAGACTTCAGAGCTTTCAGTGATGCTTGTCCATCTGATAGAATTCAAGTTTCTGCCCTTCGAGTGTCACTTCCGATGAACTCCTAGGCACATATCTCTATAGCATGTACTTCTTGAATACATACCTTTTCCTCGAGACACATTCGTGTACAATTTATTTTTATTCGAGAATCATATAATTATCGGAGCTTGAAGGATATCAGTAACTGAGAGATAAATATCTTCATATCATTCATGCAGCGGGCGGTTGGTCCCAGATATTCTTATGGTTTTCTCGAATTGATCACCGCTCAGATAAACTAACGATGCTACCTTCAAAACTTGATTAATAAATAATAACTATTCGGATACGGGTACTGCACACAACGATCCAAACACATATTGTGTTTTTTAATTGAATGAATGAATTTTGATACTCCATTTGTCACGATCTTCTTTTGTTTGTTATTCGAGATCGGGCCTAAGATCAATTCGAAGTGTACCTTCGAAGGTGTGGGCTGAATTCAATAGAAATTATTATCATCATTTTTATTCATTGCTGGCTCGAAACGCTAGCCACTTTTGACAGATCCCTGACAAGTGGAAGATCTTTGGAAGGCATGCCATAACAGTAGATGTGAAAAAAATGGATATCATTTTAACTACTATTATCGTTTTCACAAGACATGGTTAAATTTTCTATAGAAAGTCTTTGAAATGAATCATTCAAGGCCGGCTACGCTGATGATACAAATATGAGTAAGTAAGGGTAAACAGAGGCTATTTCGATACGCATTTGCGTTTAATAATGACTTCATTATAGAACCAAAATAGAGAAACGCATTTTTTCTGTGAGAAAAGAGGTCAAATCCACATTGAATATTTTACTTTCGTCTTTGAACGAAAGCTTCACAGGATAAAGATAATTATTTGGGATTCTTCCAGAGCCCGCACAAGCACCTAGTTTGGTGCTGACGATATTTTTTTTGTTGGTTCATTTGAACGCCACTGTTTCGCTCTCGTAATATTAAGTGGTGGCGGCTGGTTAAGAAGTGGGCCCTGAAATTATCATCCGCCGTCTAACACCAATAACCGATCTCACGCTTAATGCTCGATCAAAAATTACGCAGTTTCCAATAATATTTATTAGCCGGTCGACGGTTTTGTTTTACGATATCGAAGATGATTAACCTCTTCAGGATAGTCATCGAGAAAACTTGTTATTGATACGTATTTATAGGTTGCGGAGCATGAAGACTGCTGCACATTGGACACACTCGTAGGTAAATCACATCAGGATGTTAGAACGGTTACCTAAGTAGATGTGCATAAAAGTAGGTAATCCAATGAAAATTTTAAGGTTACATTGCCCTTTCCATGGTGACAATGACCGTAGAATATCCCCATATCGGGTAATATTGCATATCATGATAAAAGAGGTGTGTTTTATAGAGAACAAATTGAAATTTATTGACATAACCCGATTTCATCAATCATGATGAAAACGACTGGCGCCTGAAATTTAATAAAAATGACAATCTCTGAATGGATCACAAATAATAAGTTTTCATTCATTTCCCAGAAACGGCAAGGACTGATAGTGAGATTGACATAAATATTTGCTATTTAAAGTTTGATCGGATGAAGTCTCGTTAATTAAAGGTTATAAAATTCATGAAATATCATAAAAAGCCAACAAATATTGTATTCGACAAGTTGTACAGATAGTTGCACATAATTTCAAAGCTATATTCAAAACAAGGAATACTCAGAATTAATTCAGGAAGAAATGTTAGTGTGAGTGTTTGGTCTCTTTCAACCTATTTTTTCCACATTTCATAATAACAAAACTCTTCATTTTTTGGGCCGCACTATCTCGAATTTTCGAATTTTGTCAGAAGAATCACGATCTCCTATCCTGAAAACTATCACCAGATACCAATATTGAATCGAATGTTAACATAATCACATAATATATTTCAATGATTATACACTACAATGTTACGATTATTTAAAGAAATTCATGGTATATACATTTTCCCTACGAACACTTATGAAAACGTCATAAAAGCAGACTATTTTGTTGTTTGGTAAGGATATTTCTCAGTTTATGTGAATATGCGCTGCTGTATTCCTGGTTGCGTGATTACCTACTGACGACAATGCATAAAAGGTGACATTTGAAATAAAATTCAGTAATTCACTTGTGGAATTGTCGAAAAAGTTTTCATTCATCGCCTTAAATAATGTCGAATCGATTCTACCTGAAATTCTGGAGGTCGCTCAAGTAAAAATAGTTCACCAAAACTCGTCGAAAGTTCATTTCCTGCACTCGTTACGTTTTCACACTTGCCGCTATGTGGCTCGTATACCAAACGTGCAAAATATGTAACTTTTCACACTTATTTCGCTTTCCAATTGCCCCTAAGCTGACCAATCCCTCGATTTCTTTTCTGCTCTCGAGACATACTCTCTAGAAGTAATACCGAAAAAATGACTGGAAAAAGCATAAAGAAAATCGATGCTCTTGTACCTATTTGGCGTACACATCTTCAGGGGTTTCCTGTGAGGAACGAATGGGGGAGCGAGCCCATTATTCCTCTTCCCTTCTCGTTATTTGGTCTGGTGGAGCGACTTCCAACGCCTTTGTGGGAAATCACGAGGCCGGTGATAATTGCGGGAACACGGGGAATTTTCGGGAAACGGTGAACACAGATCACGTGGTTAGTTCATGGGCTATTGAGATTTTCGTGTATATGGGGAACGCGAATACTAATGAGTGTTCTGTTCAGCTGCATTTCATTCATATTTCTTTTTATACGGGTATCGACATATTTATTCGAAAATTATTTCTTATTACATTCAAAAGATATTGTCTTTCTTAGAGAAAATGAATGAATCAATGAGGTACCTTTGGAACTTTTTTCATATTTTTTTCTCATAGAATCCGTTTCTCCAATCGAAAAACTCAAATCTAAATAGAGAAAAAATAAAATCCTTGGAATTTTTTCGAATTATTCGAATCGTCAACTTCCAAATGGGTGAAACGATTTTCAACTTCGGGAACATCATTCTGCTTTTTTTTTCCTCATAGAATTCATTTCTTCAATCAAAAAACCAAAATCGTGAAAACAATTTTTCTTCATAGAGAAAAGAAGTAGCAAAGGGTACCCTCGAAAGTTTTTCGAATTTTCAAACTCGCTATAACTTCCGAACGAATGTACCGATTTTCTATTTCACGGGTATCATCCAAATTTTCTGATCGATCTATGCAATAACAAAAGTTCTTCTTCTAATAATGGAATTATAATTCTCTCACTTATTCCAAAGGCATCCTAGAAAGCACATCAAATAATTAAGAACAGTTACTACTGAAAATATATTTCTAATGAAATCACTCAACACATTCATTTATTCATTGGTATTTTCACTGAAGATAATAACTTAGTTGCCAAAATAGTTTTCAGTTTTTCTCAAATATTTTGTGGTTTTAGGTTATATTTTCATTTGTTGTGTATGGCTACTCAATAATTCATTTCGTATTCACTAATAAACATCACAGATGTTTATTAGTGAATTGTTGATGGTGATTCATTTTTCCGTTTCGTTTTTCTGTTACTTTATTCATTTGGTCAGAAAATATTTCACTTATTAGTATTTACGTCCACTGTACTTGAAATGGTCCTCTTTAGGACATTCAGAATTTAGAGTTGTGCTACTTGGAGAAATATTCACATCTTTTCAGTTGACATCCTCACAACCAATCATGGAACACGCAGTTCGTAATTATTGCATGTTTTATTTAAATCATCGTCTAGCGACAACGAATTGTAAACAAGTACATGAATCACGTGAATGAGGTACGTTCGTTCAATCCACGGAAATACCTGTGATTTTTTGTTTTCGAAGTTAGAACTAGTGAATAATAGATCTGGAATGCGTGGCATTAGGTATACAGCAGAGATGTTTGATACTGGTATTTATGAATTATGAAAGAATTGGGAATTCCTTCTTGATTTATGGTTGATATTTGTGGATGCCTCGTAATGAATCATGATTTTATGCAGTGTCGTATTTGGTACACTGCGATGGGGGGCAGGTTATATAAAAGAGCGAAATTGTTCTCAGATGTTTGCAATCGAGGAAATAGTAAATACAAGTATATCGTGAAGAAAAAAAAATATAAATTTTCTGAAGAATGAAAAAGCCATGAATTGGACATAAAAATTGAAGTTGATTGTCTGGTGGACAATATTTTATATTATATAAATTTTCTCATATATTCAATGATTATTATGTTTGATGTACAATGTCCTAGTGAAATTGTTCTCTAATTTTCTTCCCATTATTTTCTTCAAACATCGCATAATGTCATTTATAGGTGAAACGACTCACGATTTTCGTTTTCATGAGCTATTGTTGCGTACCTATCTAGATCAGTGTTGTGAAACATCGTGTAGTCCAAGTTAATTCACTCGTATAACTGATGTATGCTACTGCGTGCCTGCTGCCATGAAAGTTATCATGATTTTGAGGAAATTTCGAGAGACTACCGTGGATATCTCGAGGCGGATATTCACTGATTCGGGATCATATGACCAACATCATTCATCTGGTTTCCGATACGATCATGATACGATAGTCGTATCATCATTGTATATCTCATATGTACCTACTCTGAAAAAATTATAGAAAAAAATATCATCCAAAATACGTCCTACAAAAAGTATGGCTTTAATACCTAGAAAAGATCAATAATTAGGAATAGGTTGGGATAAACTATAGAACCAACTAAATATCTCCGAAATGAAAATAATGATATTTTCGTTTTTTTTTCATCAAGTGCAAAGACGCGGCATAAACCTTTATTTTCAACGATGAACTAAATCGAATCAGATCATTACATCAAATGCCCTCAAAGTATGATTCATATTATGATTACAGATCATCTTGATAATACAAATTTTGAGTTCTACCATGAGAATAACTTGACATATCAAAAATGTGATGTCGCCTCACTCCCGCAGTCACTCTGTATTTATTCAAGGCTCATATTGGACATCCTCCTCAGAATATCATAGTCAGAGCATCATAGAAAAAGATTCAGGTTCCTAATTGGTGTGGTTCCCTTGCTTGGTTCCCACGACACATACACCCACTAGACACGTGCTTATATACTCTTATCTCTATCGTCTTCTTCATCTATGATTTTGTATTTTTTTATCTGATGTTTACCACACGAAAATATTGTTTGGGAGGTATCTAGTTTTTAGCTAAAAAGTACGTTTCCTACGACCACGTATGAAAACGTATCAAAGCACACTGTTTTATTGTTTGGAGGGTACCTCATATCACCATGGAATTGTTATTAGAAGAGAAAAAAGCAACTGTGTGCAATGAAAAAAAAAGCACGCATGTATGGATAGAAATAATTAGGTAGGTATATTACTCACTGTCGCCTTAAGCGATTTTGTTACACCAAATCAATATTGAATTTTCTGCCTCTTCTTGGATTTCATAGGGAGAATTCGTTACTATTTTTTTTTTGGTGAAAATTAGTCTGGAACTATCTCTACTGTATGTCTGATGATGTTAATGACAACGGGTGACATAATCCAAAACTAGCTATTAAAGAATAACTTTTGCATCTTTTACATTATTGAGATAACGCTACAACTTATGAAGAAAAGTTTCGGACTTCCATTGTCTAAAGGTATGAAGATTTGAATCCTGAGAAAAGAAAAGATGAGTTATGCTGAAAAAACGAAATAAGTGATGAATAAAAAATTAACTATTTTATCGAATCAAGAATATTCGAGTATCAATAAATCAGGTTAGTATTAGTGTTAGTATATATGAAGTCGAAAAATGTAGATTTAAATGGGAGTTTAGACTAGACTAGACATCCTTTCTTTTTCAGGCTATTGATTTCTAATTCAATTTTTTCTTATTTTCAGGCTCATCGACTAGTTAAACTCCCATTTAAATCTACATTTTTCGACTTCATATATACTAACACTAATACTAACCTGATTTATTGATACTCGAATCTTCTTGATTCGATAAAATAGTTAATTTTTTATTCATCACTTATTTCGTTTTTTCAGCATAACTCATCTTTTCTTTTCTCAGGATTCAAATCTTCATACCTTTAGACAATGGAAGTCCGAAACTTTTCTTCACAACTCGAGACATTGTCAGCCACCTTCAAACAAAAGTTGCTACAACTTATATTTTTCGTTTGATGGCAATACGAACTGCTGTATTACTGGTTGCGTGATTACTTACTGTCGACAACGGATGAAAGGTAAATATCAATGAAATGTTTTGTGCGAACGAAGAAAATTCAATATGTGAACTATGCTACCATACTAGAAAACTTCATTCTCGAACCCTATATGTGGAAAAGTGTTGTTTTTCTCCCTCAGAAAAGAAACATAGTTACGGTGACAATGCACTATAGGATTTTTGTTGAAAAAACATAGTGGCGGCTGCAAGATGACTAAAA
Organism: Chrysomela aeneicollis; assembly: GCA_029955515.1. Taxonomy (NCBI): domain Eukaryota; kingdom Metazoa; phylum Arthropoda; class Insecta; order Coleoptera; family Chrysomelidae; genus Chrysomela; species Chrysomela aeneicollis. Next base: position 346,440 of record JARUHQ010000019.1, on the reverse strand, counting down.
TCCAAAACAGTTATCGATTTTCAATATGTGATATGATATGGTTGTTTTGACAACGATAGCAGTCTGCCTATGGGACTTATTTTCCATGGACTTTCTAGGGAAAATTCGACCCTACGTCTTCTTCGACAAAATCTTCAGTATTGAGAAACCGCTCGCACACAGCGATTACAGTAGTTTCAATGATGAATAGTCGCGCTAGCCCGTGATGCATTCGTCTTGTTGTCGACGGTCCAAACTAATTGGATGCTGCGTCGTAGGCTAATGTTCTCTATTGATGGATCGACGCGAGGCGAATTCCGCATTGGATGTAACTGATGATCGATGATCAGGTCCACATAATAACTATGTACATTGTCGGGTTTTCGATAGTTCGTTACGATCACCGGTGCCGGTGTAGAAACGAAAAGCTCATGAAAACAAACAAAAAAAGTAGTGGATCCAAGATCCAATAGTGGACAGCAAGTTTGAAGTCAGACATAATTCTCAAACCCTTTTTATGTGAAGATATCAAGTTTATCATCCATTGCTGATCTGTTTTTCAACAGTAAATGACGCTCTTGTAAAACGAAGGAAAACTAGAATGCATTGTTTTTTATTCTCAACTGTATCAAAAGAAGTCGGTTCTTATTCAATCAAAATTGTTTGTTGACCCTAAATAGGTGCCATAGATGTTCGATGTCCCATATTCGTTGTTAGGAATACTATAAGAGCGAATGTCCAAAACAAACAAATTTGTGATCGATTGCTGAACTTGAAAATATATCATGATAAGATATCGCATGAAGTTATCTGAAATTCATCGTAGATTTTAAAAATGTTATGAAATATAGGATATTCCAAACATGATGAGGTTGAAGTCCATTTCCGATATAACCGCAGCCATCCCTTAATAGATCATGTACCAAGTTACTTTCTATCGGCATGATGAGTTTCGAAACAATATATGAATATAACATCTCAGCATATATAATATATTTTCCATAAAAGGACAAAGGAATGCCCGATATCATTTGAATTAGTTTAATTGAGAGGTGATACGTTTTGTCCATCAATAATTAGGGCTGTCTTGATTGGAGACAATCTCTCTTTGATACGACTCGCCGAAACTCGAAATTGGTTTGTCGATGATTATCATAGAGGTGATAAATTTGTAAGAAGTAACGGACACGTCTATGATCGATCGGTATTGCATTATACCTGAACTTGTTTATTCCATATTCGAAAAGGCGTCACCTATTCATGATAGAAATTTATTGAATTGATGATATTTTGCACAAGGAAGGCATTGAAACTCAATGGAAGTCAAATTGCTGATCGTATAAATCTTGCTCGTCGCGAAATGACCACATAATGTCAAAAATGTCTGTACTTGTATTCAATTTCAGCAAAGAGTTGAAGTACAGAATTATTTAAATGATCATTCCGCAAAGAATGATAAAACTTGTCGAGTATGTACCAACCTATTCCATTTATTCTGGGCATGTAATCCTATACCAAGACAAATAATACAATGCACAAAGAACATGAAATTGAATCAGCTGTCGTAGCTTTGGCGTAGGCATCTTTACAAAACTTACAAACAAGCTAACATGTATTCACTGCACTTTAAACGAATGGATACGTAATATTATGTATACTAGATTGAGTATTATGGTACCTACTATTCACTCACAATTGTAAACAAGTCAGGATGTATGTATAAATAGGTACGTTGAGTTTTCCCTTTATGGGAAGAGAATACAGAAAACAGTTGATATATGGCGCGTACTCTGAGTATATGATTAGGATGTCTTTTTGAGTTGGGATTCGGAGCAGTCTAAAAGGTTTCTAGCTTCAGTATATACAGGCCGGTGGCTGGTCTGACATATGTTTCGAAGATTCTTCTTTATTCTACTTTCATCATTTACTCAAGACTCTTCTGAATCAAATTCAACGACATAAATACCTATAACTTTGCATCACGACAGTTATCCGTTGTCACCCTAACTCGTTTTAAGGTACGAGTTTTTAGTGAGAAAAGATACAAATTTTCATCTATTTTCTTTCAAACAATTTTTTCGCATAATGTATAATCAAATGGTTGAATTAATTGGAGATGAGAAATCCATACTATAATGTTTTGATGTTATCTAACAGAGTTGATTGTTTTATTGTCATTGCGAAACTATAAAGCTACGATGTTGTGTAATAAAAACTGATAAACGGATTAATACCTTCATATAGTAACAGAATTAGTACAAGTAACCTCCAACTGTAATCTGGGTGTATATATGGTGTATTTTATATGGTATATGGATAACTCTTTAGACATTCTCAGGATCAATTATTAAAATGTCTTCTAAACTTGAACGTGTCTTGAGCATGAAGAGGTTTTTAAATGTGATTTCATACCATTCCGCCAAAGATTTTGTTATCTTGTGGAACATGCACGATTTGAAAGATGGAATTATCATGATTTATCTTAAAAACACTTTGAAATATACGGACAAACCATAATTCTTATCGAAAAATCATTGAAGTACCTACTCAACAATGAATCAATGCATGTCAATCTTGGATACCATTCAACTAAACCTTAATAGCACTAAAACCGAACATAATTACATATCATTATTTGTTAACAATGAGTTTGTGGAACAGTCGATTATCGATAAAATTTTATTTTAGTGCCACAAATATTGAAGTACCATAATCCCTTCCTAGAAGGGTCCTAGAAGAAGAGTCACAGAGCTTATCCATTCCCAAACATCGATAAAGAATAAGTTACGACGACCAGACTTCCAAGTCGATTTCAGATCTACCAGGTTTTCATGTCGATTTTAGATAGACCAGATTTTCATGTCGATTTCGAATCGACTGGACTTCCATGTCGATTTCAAATCAACCACTCAGTTACGATAGTAATAGTAAAACATATTGCTGAATCAGGTCACCAATTTGAAGATATTGGTAATATTTGATTCTGATTTGATCAACTACACGTACACGCAATGAAAATGTATCAAAAGGACATTATCATCTCAATACGAGAGAATAATAATATTGGTTTCAACTTTATTCACTCAATTCATATAACTACTGAACTGCATGAGGATTGAATATCAGATGAATGAATGAGAAGCCATTCTTCGCATTATATAGTGAACAATTGTTCATTTTAGAAATATACTTGCTTCATTTGATGAAAGTGATAAATTTCAGAACATATCTCTCAGCTTTACAGCTATGTATCTCGGCCAATTCATTTTTTATTCTCTCGAGAAATAATTTCAGTGGTATGGAAATGGAATATTGCAGCTAAATTTGATTTCAGTGCATGAAAAATTCCCATTTCCGTTATTTTTACAAATTCCTCAACTCCGCAGACTTCCGGAAACGAGATGATGTGGTTAACACAAATTGAAATGCCACAGTATAAATACGAACCAGCGTTGCCAACTTTTTAGTTATCTCCTACCACTTTTTATGCAACTTTCATCATTTAGCCTTGAATTTTCGATAAAAAACAATCAGGGCAGGAAATTGGGTTTCTCAACAATATTCGATTTTTGCGTGCAATACTTTGAGGAAATTTTTTCTGAGCATTCTTTCTTGGCCCATAAAACAATAAATTGCGATGAATGTGTATCTGTATAAGATATTATTGCATTCTTGGATATCAGTTCGATCGAAAATCAAATACCACATAGAAATATGTCGCCTCAGATATTATTGTTTTCTGTTTACGGAAATTCAAAACTATTCTTCGAAAATCGCGTCTCTGATATCTACTCAACAATCTCAATTGATTATCGCTATTTCGAAAAACTAAACAAACATTATGTAACAATATTGATTTTTATATTGCACAAGTTGAAACCCTTAATTTTGATAGTTTAACCTCTTATGGGGGGAAATTTCAACAGTAACTTTTGGTGCTACATTATGGTGTTTATTTTCTCAAGATAGTGTTATGGTTTTAAATGGTTTTAACTTGTTAAACTTGGAAATCCTTCAAATTGCAATAATAGAATTCCGAGTAGCATTCTCAGGTCCAGTTATGTATTGATCATTATGTGTCCACGTGTGTTTCTATCAGAATTGAACTTCGTACATTTTTAGTTTTTTCGTTATCAAATACGGCCAGACAATTTCATACATAAATAGATTTTTCGCAAGATTATCAGGCAGATTCGCCATCAATTTTCAGATTTTTCATAATAATCTGTTTAATCCCATGTTGTTGATAGCTTATAGATCATCAAGATAGAGTGACATGAAAAATTATACTAAAATTGGAAATTAATTTAAACCTTGAAGATACATCGGCTGAATTTTATCATCGAGTAATGGTGTCATTATTACAATGTGGTTCAATAAAATGTTCTGCAGTTCTGCTGATGTAGAAGTAGGGTGCAACAGCCCTATAGCATGATTCTGAACAAAAACTAAACGTTCACAAATTCCTATCCACACCACGCAAAGATACCACAGAATAATTGTACCAGAATGACCTCTACTCGTACAACAGCGCCCCCTACGTTGAGCTTGCGGAAACACAACATTACAACTTTTCCTTTCGTTTTATCAAAAGATAAAAAAAAATCACAGTAACGAATGTCATGGTCGAATCGATACAGGACAAACGGCCCACAGTCTTACCATCTGAGGTCTCGTTGTCGTATACAAACATCGTCATTCCCGAGTGACATCGAATCTAAATATTCTAAATAATAACATGATGCGTACCCATATCGATATGCCTAACCCCATGCATAAAAGCTGGCGATCGATTGGCTCTCGATCGAGATAAATCTGGGCCTAATGCGGAAGAAAATGGTGCTTAACACTCGATGACTACCCTCCGGTTTCTTTTCCCGTTCGATTCAAATTGTATTTCACATTGGAGCACGTTGTAACGTTTATTGGTTATTCGAGCTGAGCTATTCGGATCCCACACGAAGCTCAACGGTGATAGACACCGATAAAAGCATTGTTTTCAACAGATATCGAGAAGGTGATCAGCCAAAAGTTCATTACGTTTCGTGATTAATCATTATTTTGATGTAAAATCTCGCGAAAGTGAGAAGATTCACTGTACTTTATAGACCATATTAGCAAATATTACGGAAATAAAGCATCTGAAAACATTCGAGAAATCCGCGTATTTTTGAGAACGCTTTTAGTGGCCTGCTAGTTTCACTCATTTTACCCCACTGGATTTTTAGTTATGGAGTTATTTGGAAGACGAAGCCTGTAGCATTTTTTCAGAGCAGCCCAGTTTAATTGCTTGATTAATTGATTGAAATGAAAGTTTGATGGTTCCGCCACTGGGATCTAACAAGACGTTGATAGTGCAATCGTCCGTGTTATTAGGGCACCAAAGGTGTCCGCGATAATTGTGATTAAGGGTTACAAACTGAACTGCGGACTCTTCTTATTCATAATGACACGGCTTATTACAGTAATCTCGCGCTATTAGTCATGTGACTGCTTGTTAAATGGAATGGGTGGTCTGATTTCAGCATGAACATTAATATGGATACATCGAGAATTATAAGTAGGAATGATTGCCCGAAAATTAAATTTTAATTCACGGTTGGGGTATGGAAATATTGTTTTAAAGTGTTTCGGACATGGGTTGAGAATTTTGAGTGTTCTTATATGGACTACTTCGAATAATTAGTTAATTGGGCGGTGTCAAGTGTTATGAGTTGCGATTGGATTATATGCAGCATTAAAAGCTTGAGATATGCTTGAAAATGCGTGACATAGGCATAATGAGTGTCAAAATATGCAGCATTTATTAATAGGTAATAAATATAATTTTTTACAAAGTCAGCTTTCAGCAGTATAGATAAGGAAGTAAAATTGACAATGACTGTATCAAGCATTGTTTCTTCAACTTCATCGAGATAAGTTCTTAATGAAATTAAAGATATGGGACACATCCACTATGGTAATAAGTCAGCACTCCCATAAAAAAACATACCATACCGATATACATTGTAAATATACATACCTAGCGAAAATTTGCTATAAGTATTTGAATATTTTATTATGCGCAAGAAATATTATTGTCTGTTATATTATATTCGCACGAAGGATTATGACCAATTTTTCTATAATCATTTTCTCAACCATAAAACAACTTTATATCGACTCGTCAAATCGGAATGAAACATTTCTTCATTAATGTGGGAACTCCATCGATTTATTTGAAGTGTTGACAAGCCATGCATACCTTTTAAAATTAATAAATATTGCAGTTGCATCATGCGCAATAGAGATAAGCAATTTAAAAACTTTCACAGGAGCATAACTACCAACATGGGTCTCGTATTTTTTAAACAGATTTGAAACGTGTCTTGCACTATAACTATACTGGGTCTGATGAACCCTATAAATAATAACCGATAGTAAAAACGAATGAGCCTATTTCACCTGATAAACAAAACAAATAGATGATTGGATGTTGTGTGGATATCTCTATAATTAGCATATTACGAATGGGTTTTCTTTTGAAAATTCAACAGGTACTCATACAGAGCCCATAAATTACCAGATATACACAACAGAAACGGGTGATGGATTAAATGAATAAATAAAAAATGTACACACGATTATTCTTATCACACATTCCAAGAGTTGTTGAAATCTCAGAAAATTGAGACTATATAGGGTGAGACATTGGAAACTCTACATACCCCTAACGTGTATATAGAAAACTCCAAGCAGATAATCATCAGAGAACTCTCAATTTTTTTTGCAATGAAAATCAAAGGAAGATATAGACATTATCGTACAATTTTGATTCTATTCATTCTTCGTACTGACTCACAATCTATAGATGCGTATTTTCTGAATTATAAACATTTGAAAGCTGAAGATGCTTTGAGCAGCAGCTCTCAATAGATTCATCCTATTCCTATTGTGGACTTTTACTTTATCTTGCTTATCAATAAAGAATCTTATCATTTGACAGAATCGAATAATCGAATTTTTTAAATGAGACCTTAATTAGAACTACTCCACCATGTTTAGAATCATGAATTGGGTTTTGGGAGTAGGAAACCCAACACACGTATTTCTTCGAAAGCAATAACAACCCTGTTCATACTTCAGGAGTTGACATTTCCTGGACAAAGGGTGTTTTCCTGAATACAGATTTGTTGCTGCGGGATTTTTATCATATCTATGATATTGAGATGGGCGCCACCTAATGAAATTTTTTCTCAACTGTTTCAAATCGATGATAATGAGGCTGTTTCTGTGACGACGCTTCAAATCCCTCCAATATTCAATATTTCCATAATAATGATGGACATTGATCTGCTTTTATTGACAGCTATGTACCTATATAGATCTTTATATTTGCAATGTGTGGAGATAATCTTATATTATTGGAGTGGATTGATCGTATCGAGTGCTATATTTAGAGATCTGACATAGCAACAGTTCGATATGGAGATAATGTAAGAAAATACAAACAAAATAATACCAGAGATACTTTTGATTTTGGGTTTGTTATTGTCAAAAATAGCCAAAAAGACTCAGTTGATAAGTTGATCCGTTCCATCAGATAAGTACCGGTGATTTCAGGGGAATTCACCCCAAGTCAAATAGGTACCTAAGGGTAACATTGACGAGCATTTTCAAAGATCATAACAAGAAGAATGATGTTTCAACTCAATGCTAGTTGCCATGGTTTCTTAGGTGAAAATATGGCGACAATTTGTAGTTTCGATTCGAAGGGCATTCAGAAGATGCGTTACTATCACCTACATCGTCTATCGTTCGTTTACATTTTAAACCTCAAAATCAGTTGAAGTTTTTATTCTACGGCAAGTTAAGGAACCATGAACAGCACTAAGGTTCAACCAAGAGTTGACTTTATAATTTTCCCCAATATTATTGTCGTAAGTGGCGCCATCTCTTGGTCACCAGTCACCAATTAAACTAAAACATTATTACACCACGTGTCAGTTGTTTTATCGCAAATTTTTTTACCAAACAGAAGTGCACCAGTAAGAACACCAAAAGGTATATTATGAAAACTTTTCAGTTAACATTGCGGATATCAACTTGGTGTTTCACCCAGTATACACTTATTTATTTGCTTATGACTGCCCTCTATGTATCAGAGGGATAAAAAGCGATCAATCTTCCTGTAGGTATTTGTATTTGTTTTCGAGAGATGACAGGCAACTGTAAGAATACTTAGTTTCCTGTAGACCTTCCATGACCGTTGTCTCACTGCTGTGTTCATTGTACGATAGGTGGCGCCTGACTCACAAAATCCATGGCAGGGAGGAATTTTTATTTACCGAGGCCAACCGAGGCTTTTAGTTAGAGACTTGATTACTTTCACTAAGGGCAGAAATTTATAAATTAAAAAACTATAGTATGGAATCTCAAATGATTATACAATGATACTAACTGTCACTTGAATACCTATATAGATATTTGAAACTTTCGATCAAGAAATTTACCTACCTCTTATTTGATTTTGAAATATATTGAAGAATGCACAAAAAAGTATTTCTCTTCGATGCAACCACCTTATTTAATATAATTGATTAACGTAATCGAATTTCGATGAAATATAATACAAAACTAATAATACAATAATACAAAATAAGATAATTGGTTGAGTTCAATATATTAAAGTTTTCATCCAGACTCCATCTAAATTCTTATGCAGGATGAAAGGCATTTCGAAATTTGGTGTAAAACAAATTGATAATCCCTGTTTTGGTACCTACCACATTGATTTGAATTCCAATATTTTATCGTACATTGCCCTATATAGTTTTTAAGTTCTCGAATCATTATCAAATACAATAACTGTGATATTTTTCGGCACTTTTTCAATCATGCTAATGGTACGGCATATCAAAGAGAAGCACCGAACTGAATTTTACCGAAAACATGATTAAAAGTAGGTATGAAAACGTAAATCCAACGAAGTCGTTATAAGAATTATTGATGGCAATATTATTGATTCGAATGAACCTGAACAAAAAATAATATGATTTACCTTGTTATTGAATCATCAATAGAGTGGATGTCCCAGCAGCTAAGTCGAATATTTTGACAACACCCTTGTTCACATCCGCAGACATTTCCACATCCAATCAATTACTTAAACTTCACTGAAACAATTTGAAATTCACACATTTTGACCCGCACCTTTTTTCAAAACTACCCTCTTGATCGCACACAAGATGAACACAATACACAATGCAAAATTGAAAAGAATTTGCAACTGACTCATCAACATCGTGCGAATTGGTGGCGGTACTCAAAAAAATGTGAATCAGATTCGCGATCTGATATTGAAAATAAATATTAGATCATTTCTATTTCTTATCGTGATATCCGCTTTTATCTTTTTGCAATTGGCGTATGAGGTATTACTTACCTCAATGGGGAGAATGTAACTGCGGATTGTGCATAATCGATATTTGAACACATTGTGTGGTATAACATACGTATAGGGTGTTCAATTGGAAACTGGCACACACATGATGTGGTCATCACCCGAATTAATTTGCATAGACACAAATTAACCAGAAAAACAAAATAAGCGAGTTTTATGAAGACTCCATTATTAACTAATCGGTAACTGTGGAGATGGTCTATTTTCAAACCAATTTGAATTACCATCATGGAGTAATGACACGAGAAAAGAATGACTACCATTTTCCTTTGACAAGGCACAATGTGTTTTATGTAAAGCTGTTGTTTTCAGTGCTGAATCTATGATATAGGAACAATTTATGCGATTGAAAAAACTGTTTGCTACAACCATGCACCTGAATTATTTGGATCAACATGTAGCTCAGGAAGCGTCAAATCAGCTATATAGGTAAAAACCTAACCATCTCGTCTAAAATGCTTCCAGCTCTATTGATATTTGTGGCCTAAACGATATTTTCAATTTGTAATTCTATTTTACTTTGATGTGGTAAGGGGGTCGTGCCTAAATTTTTGCAAAAGAATTTCCATCAACATCCGTAGAAATATCCTGCCATAAATATTTCAACGATATTTAGAAGGAATTACATTCTGGATTCTGGGACGACTTTGTGCATGTCAATCAAACACCAGTTCATGCATAACAAAATCCCCTTCGTACTATTTGACGCTCACATTCTAGAATTACCATTATCTGAACAACACTTTATTTGGCTTAATGAACAGGGAGAATGCGATTTCCACTGATAGAGTGCGCTGATAACAGCTTGTTAATCCGGTTCGAATATGAACAGTCGTGGTGGAAATCTGATATGCTTATCTGCGATGTGCATTTGTTCAATTACGTCATAACCATCTACTCCCGTCGATGGAGGAAGGTTTGGTTGGTGACTGCAACTCCCTTCACATGTCAGATTCTCGTAGTAAAGGAGGGGCTGGAATGAATTTTGTGCCTTCGTTTTCATAATAAGAAAAATAATGGGAAATGCTCGAAATGTAAAGTTGATCGAATAGGTAATAAGCCTTCCTCAAATGCATCATTTCAACATTTCAGAAGGTGCTAATAATTTATTATAAAACGCATCATGTGAAAAGTTACAGATTGCAGAAGGCAGCTTCTATGAGACTGTCTATTTTCAGATTACAGGTGATAATTGAAAACTTTTTCAACAATACGCAACCCAAAATACAGTTGTTGAATTAATATTCACATTAAAGTGCAAACAAATGAATTCATCAGGGGCTATGTTTAATCGAAAAATCGACATTGGTTACAAATTCTCCTTATGATGAGAAACGCTCATACACAGTAAAAAAAACTTGGGTGTAATTTTAATCGAATGGATTTCAGAGGAAACTCCAACGAAATCAACAACTGAATATTAAAGTTGTGTCCTTTTTATTATACATTTCCCAATTGAGTGTTCATTGATGTTAACCCCACAGATGTGGTTGAAATGTCATATTCTCATTCACGTTAACGTAAAGAAAACACCTACTTATTATTTAAAATCAACACAAGTTATCATTTCATATCACGATGAAATCGAGGCGGTGTATGAAATATGAATCATCAAATTTGCTGTCAATAATCATTCGTTAAGTATTGCATCCTAAAAACACCAGATTTAATATAAATTAATACAAATATTGCATGTAGGCATCTGAATGGTATGAATTTCATGCGCTCATCTGTTCGATCTTAGAACCTTTAGAACTTTTTTCAATAGGTGACACTGACGTCCTTCCCACCATACTTGATTTCAATATTGGGCATGATATTAGATGATTTTGAAATAGATCAATTTGCCTCGGCACTATAGTACCCCTGATCAGGATTAAAGAGCCGAAACAGTTCATCAATCGAATTGTCTCATCAAGATTCTAGAGTCTAGTTTATCATCATATAAATCATATTTCAATAGGTATTTCAACCTAGTATTATACACCTAGTATTATACACCGGATGTGTTGAAGAAAAGTACTGATTCCCTTGAACACACTCATCGATATGGTGTTTCTTCCCACCAGAAAAGTATTCGCATGTACTTGCTCAGTGTGTGTAAACGTACCGAAGAGAATCAATTCTTTGAAGTAGGATTCAGCATCAAGAAAATCACAGAATGTGCATCACACCACTGCGGTGTCAAATCGCACTTTTGGAAATGCATAAAGAACACCACCAAAATGTTCATTCTGCTAAATTCAGCACTAACACTAGTGGTACTGACAACTGGGTTTGATTAATAAAAACACCCATGGGAAAGGTCACATAACACCAGTGGTGAATAATATGCCGGTGTTTACTGTCACTAAAACAATCAGGACCTCAGGGGACACCAGACGGTGTTAGCTGGTGTGATCTGGTGTAATGTTTTCTTCATTGTGTAATCATAGTACAGTGTGTACCAGCCAAATAGAATAAATTCGTTAATAAATAAACGGTGGCGTTTTAGGAAAAACGCTCGGACACGTCGATTTGTATCTTTAGTTGCGCTTTTTTTTTTTTTTTTTTTTTTTTTTTTTTTTTTTTTTTTTTTTTTTTTTTTTTTTTTTTTTTTTAATAAAACTTTTTATACAGGGTGTGTCATGCCACAGTGGCCAATATCAACTTTCTTATTTTAAATGCAACACCCTGTATTTTATTTTATTTTTAGATTCTTCCTGAAGAGCTGATTTCGTCGATCTATCATACTTGGGGTATAGCGCGTAAGATTACAGAGATATAGGGTGTGAAAAATCGAGATTTTTCAAATTTAGGAATTTTTTGTGCCGAAACTATCCATTCTTGCTCAAAACGGCTTACATGTCCCTATCTCAACTTTCCATTTACTATCGATTGATATTTAATTGAAACAAATACGGGTGGTTCAAAATTTTGAGATTTGCATCACCTTCTATTTGTTTCTATTAAATGTCAGTTGATAGTAAATGAAAAGTTGAGATAGGGACATGTAAGCCGTTTTGAGCAAGAATGGATAGTTTCGGCACAAAAAATTCCTAAAGTTGAAAAATCTCGATTTTTCAAACCCTATATCTGTGTAATATTACGCGCTATACCCCAAGTATGATAGATCGACGAAATCAGCTCTTCAGGAAGAATCTAAAAATGAAATAAAATACAGGGTGTTGCATTTAAAATAAGAAAGTTGATATTGGCCATTGTGGCATGACACAACCTGTAAAAAAAAAAAAAAAAAAAAAAAAAAAAAAAAAAAAAAAAAAACTAAAGATACAAATCGACGTGTCCGAGCGTTTTTCCTAAAACGCCACCGTTTATTTATTAACGAATTTATTCCATTTGGCTGGTACACACTGTATAATCACGTCGTGCTTTTTTATTTCAAATAACAAAACGCCGTTGTGATATGAGCCAATATCCAAGTAACAATACAGAGTGTGCTCAATGACGTTTTCATGCATATTGGTAGGAAAATAAGTACACCAACATTAATATAAACCCTATGGAGTTTTCCCATTTGATGTCCGCCCATCCGTATCAGGGAGGATGCAACGATTAATCCAGATGAGGAGCCACAGCACGTGTCCAATTGACAGTGACACGAGTATACACGAGTACGTATTATCATCGTCCTATGTCAATCTAATATTACTATTAGATTATAAACCGGGATCATCACGGGTGCAACAAAACGAGGCGAGATTGGAGTTTTTGTTTGTTTTTAATCCCTTTGATGGGGTATAGGTACCTCTTGAAGGGCGGGTGCTTCAGGGTTTTATTGATGTTGTGAGAAAAGATTTAGAATCATTTGATGTGTTCCGATGGTGAATCAGATGAGAATTATTCAACAAAACTCATGGATGGTCAATGTCTAATGCTAGTAGGTATGAAGTCAACTTCAAACTTCTTCGAATGGAACACTCTCTATATAATTATGCTTGGTGTCACATCAGATTCTACTTGTCCAATGACAAAAACATGAGTTATGCAGAATGTTTCAATCATATTATATTGTGTCCTTTTTGAGAAAAATACTGCATATAAACATAATATGTCCTGAAGTTCTCAACTTTTGAACTACAGGGTCTTAAAAAAAAAGTTTCAACGTAGAAATCATCATTCGTTTTCGAGTAAATTTGGTGTCGTGTTTTTTTATCGTTTGAATTACGTTTTCGCTATACCATTTTCGAGTAAAAACAATGTCGCATGTCCGCTCTACGCCTTCGTTGCATTCAATCTTAGATTCAATTACAATTATTTCCGAATAATAAAACAGTCTACACAAAAAAAAATTCTTATGCCCATCTCGAATACCGAACATTATAGAGTCCCCAACTTTGAGCAAAATTGAAATTGACACGAGTAGCGCATATAACGACTATTACTATAACCAACTGCCCCTGGCTAATGGGGGTGCGTAAAGGACCTGCCTTCTAACTTGACAGATGGTCTCCCGACATAAAAGGTCATAGTTGTGACGTCACCAGTTTCATCCGACCACATCTACCGAGGCATCGATTTTTATTGCCATTATTTTCGCTCTCTCGAATAATATCATTAGCACTGTGACGAATATGACGAATATTCGATTACTCCCTATACATATTGGCGTGATAATTTTGTTAGGTTACTCTCTGTCTGGGGTGATGAACGAAGTTAGAATAAAAGTGTGTTAGTCGCAAGTGTACTTATAGTCGCTAGAAGAACAGATCGATCAATACTTTTTTCGACTACATTTCGATAATTTAACGAAAAAAAAGAGACTAATCCAATTGAAAATCAAGCACAGTTTGAATGACTGGTAGACCATGACCAGAAAACAACTACTTTCCTGGTAAATACTACGCAGAACATTGAACTATATCTGCTCCTAGTCTATGCAACGATTCAAATGGTGAATGCAGATCGCAAATGATTCTTTCGAGGCACGCTTGACAACCTACAGACCGGCTTCGGGCTTATTGGCCCTCATCAGTGCAGGGTAGTAGAGACCCTGAGATCTCCAAGCGGAGTCTGTGATGCTATTTTCAAACGCAAACGAATGAGTTTAGCATACGAAAGTGTAAAATTTTCGAGTGAAATCATATTGTAGGTATATATTTTGTTATCGTAGAAAACTTTTAGAATGCGATTTATTTCGGTGAAAATGCATCGCATGGTCAATTTAAAAGTCATAATTTGGTATGAGAAAAATAATCTGCACATAAATGAAACAGAAACCAATATGTTAAAGTTCATGATAAAATGACAACAAAATGAGGTGTATATGTTTAAGAATACTGATTTGGAGTTAAATGCAATAAAATCTACGAAAATGTTAGGTGTTGTCTTTGATAACGAATTGCAATGGATGCCACAAGTTAACAATTCAAGTAAGAAACGAAGAAAACTCTGCTATTCTCTCAGGTACCTCTCAAATTAGTCAAGTGATAAGTCGCAGAAGTCGCAGACGAAAATATCACAAATGCAATCTCCGCACGCCTATTTGACCGCACTGAGCCGCGTACCAAGAGACACTTGGAATTAGCGACACCATGCGGCGGAACAAAGAAACACTCCAGAAATAAATCTTCCATGTCACAAAACATGGGAGTGGCTGATAGCTCGACTATAAGCTAAGTCAATTCAAAATGAAAACGATCGGGGGCATGCCAATTTTCAAAAGATTCGATCCGTTAGTATTTATTATAGGACTCTTTATATGCATGAAAGGAACATCTCGATAAGTTTTTGTAGTGGTAATTTGATGAATATTTACAGTTGCTCCTTCAGTTGTTGTATTCCACAAACTATTTATTCCAATCTCCCTTCTTCACTATTTATTTTCTATCTGGTACATAAGGCCTCATTATTTTTTGTCTTTCCTCTACATAGTTTTGTTTATCTATCACGATCCAAAGTGGATTCATTTGTTTGACGTTGGGGTGAGCGGTGAAGTGGCTCTTGAAAAGGGGTGAGATTTTTATATTATCGCATCCCATATGCCATTGGAAGTGCACATATGCAGATTCGAATTAGATATTATTATGAAGATGAGTCGTTCATATCGAAGGCATCTGCGATATGGACATTTGGTTTGATTTGGAAATTCTTATATCTCCATAACTTTGGCATTGATTTATCAAAGTTGAATCACACAAAAAAGCTCGAAAGCTTATGAAAATATTCCTCATCAAGTCTTGATTTGAAAACATCTATTTTGATCATCAAAAGCGATATTTTCCATGTGTAGTAAATTCAGGATTGATCATTGATGTAGTGAATACGAAATTCCTTTACCACACTTCGTTCTGCTCATTTGTTTCGCTAGTATCATTAGTTTATTGAAAATAAACAAAACCTATCTAGCTTTATTTTATCAAACAAATCACCGTATTTAGTGTTTGAAGGCATTTTCTTTATCAACGTTCTGGTGTTCTCCAATAAGGATCTGATTTGGCATCAATTTCGAAACACACAAATCTCGAGGAGGAAGAAGTGGCAACATCTTCAATAAAGGTCGAAAGTTTCAATATAGGTGCAAATTTTTCCCTTCAAATCGTTGGGGGTGAAAGAAAGTTGCAATGAAAGCCAAGTTTTTTATTTGGTATTTGTTTTATTTTACATTCATAAACTCAAAAAATGATCAGACAATAACAAAATAAATATTTGCAGAAATAAAAATATAACTGGGTATTGGAATAATGAGACAACAATAAATCTAATATTTACAAATTATATACAAATAATGAATTGTTGATATCTCAATTCAAAGAACATAATCACAAATACTCCAGAATACACCGAATCAAACGAATGTTCTTGAAAAATGTTCTCTTTTTAGCAATCGAATCGTATACTCTTGATAAAATTTCGAAGAAATGGTTCGTATTCGTCACCATATTATTTTCGATCGTTATTATTTACAATAATTATTTCTACAAAAACGAAATGCACCTAGATAAATGTCGTGAAAACACCGAATCGTGTTAAGTATTGAATTAAGTACAATGAAAATGGATCCCATCTAGTATGCTACGATATGATGCTTTATAAAATATATGAAATTATCGTTGTGTAACCTCTATGTTACTTTACAAGTTTGTACAGTTTTTCGAATATATATACAGAGTTGATTAACTAGAAATTTTGTATTTTAGAAATCCCAGCTCTGGAGCGATATGTATTTTTCTTTATAAACAGAGATATGATAGATCAGAGTTCGATACAAAAATATACGAAGGAAAATCAGAAATTCACCTTATTTATGAATATCCTGAATTTATAGCTTATGTATGAATTAGATTAATAATTATACTATTTATTGATTCACCTTCGTATACGAGTGAAAAATCGACTAGAAATATTTTTGTACACGCTCGAAAATATTTCTAATCGTTGGATGTTGACCAAGCATCTCATAAGTATTTTGTGATCACAGTTTATTCAGTATTTGATAAGAATTCACAATCAGGTGTGAGGAATTCATTACCACCAATGAGAACATATAATTTGTTATATTCGGGTACTTCTTATCATTCTGCTGATTCACAATATTTCATAATAAAACAGGGTGAGAAACTGAGATTCCAAACTCCAAAGTGCATTACTTCATTTTATAGCTCAGTTATATTATTCGAAACGATAACTAGATTAATTCACAGTGGATGTTATTCATAAATTTGAGAAATTCGATCTGTAGTTTCTTCTTCGAAAATTCAATTACCAGAAGAATTAGATTTGTTATTTTGTGAATGCAAGTGGATCATTGAATGATAATATTACCCCAGTGACGAAATACCAAGAAACAAAATGTTATGGTCGATTGGGAGTTTGGATAACCAAAGTTAATGCCTCTATACTGATGAGTCATTTACTTTCACTGAGATTCCATGAGGAGTTATATTTCTTGTCTACAGATCCCCAATAAATTTTACACCAACCTGTCACTGGATGAGGATGAAATCTCTATCAGAAATCAGAAGATGAATTTCGAAAAATTATGGTATAAGTAGCTGTGGTTATAGCCCAATGTGAAATATGTATTTTGTCTCGTCGTAGTATTGAATCGCTTTGTATATTATGAATAGCGCATTCACAATGGAATCTTCAGAGATTTGAACATTGATGATATTGTTTTTGATGATGATTTTATAAATTTTATAAATGGACCGTAGAGGTTTCTTTGACAACTCAAGAAAAGACGCAAAAGATAGTCCTTAGATAAGGATCTTGGTTTAGTTGTTAGTTTTGTTTAGTTTTCCAAATGAGTATATCCTCGAGTATATCTTGAAAAGTATCGAAGGAATATTTTACCAGTCTACAAGAAGATAATTGAAAAACTTACAAAATGATTTTTTTCGCTACTAGATCGGTGATATTCTTCAGAAATCCATTATTTTCATAGATTTGAAGCAGGACAAACAATCTTGCGAGTAGTTCAACTGTGCGTGAGATATTGCATAATCGCGTTTTAAACAATTCAAGTACTCATATCACAAATCGATATATACAATTCGTATATTTTAGATTTTCAGCTAAAATAAGTCGAACTATCTCTCGAAAAGTACTAGGTACAAAGTGAGTCAGTTTCTTATAGCAAGACTTCAACAGCTACAGGAGGATACACTTTTGGGGGTCGTACTGAATTTAACTCTCTTGAATTTCTTTAAACGTGCCGCATCTGCTTTCAATAAAATATCAATAATTTAGATTACTTCCTCAATTTGAATGATGTTTGCTCTCTTGCATGTTTTTGGTAATATGTATGGATTTCAAGATAAAGGCCAAAACTAATATTCTACTTTGTAAAATAACAGAATATTATTTTTCGAACACACTTTATCTGATAATTCTTCAACTAGAAAACCTAGAATGATCGAAAGCTTTCGTGTGGTGTGTTGTTGATAAATCTCAGTGGCAAAATACAATTTACTGCTTGAACCAACGCTTGTAGTGAATAAAAAAAATCGTAGCTAGATTCCTTCCTTACTTGAAAATAAAGAACTTTTTCGCTTCAATATTATCTGAATTCCGCTTCACCAATCAGAGTGCATAACGCGAGAAGCAAAAACGCTGCATTGGGAACTCACCTTAAATTATTTTTGGCATTTATCTGATAGAATCCCAAACATACAAGTTGGAATTTTTGAAGCATATGTAATAGGTGTAGCCAAGGTGAATATAGGATGGTGAAACAGCTTCCTATTAACAAGCACAAGAATAAACTGTAGACCTTTGCCTACTTGATTTCATACCGTAGTAATATTTCCTGAAATTAACAGAGATGGCGACATACCTTTTGCCTGTAAAACAGAAACTGTGCTTCTGTCATCTTTCTATCAGTTTCATCTATTCTAAATAAAAAATGACTGAGAAGAGTCAAAATATCAATATTCATTCCAGATTTATGGAAAATATATTGTTAAATGCCGTTTCGAGTCACGTCTGTCAGATGCGAACCACAGAAATACGTAAGCAACAGAAATCTTCTTCGATAAGCGATCTTACCGCCATCTTCATTCAAGTAGCTGAAATATTACTACCTTCTCAAACGGTCTACAAGTTTTTCGCAGAAACAATTGAAGAGCTGTTTCACCATCCTATATCCACCTTGGGTGTAGCAAAATTCAATTCGTTATTTTGAAAATTGTAGGAGACAATTACAAGGACAGAAAAAAATATATTCAAAACTTCGACACACTGTGAATCGGAAAAGTGGCTCCCAAGCATGTCTAAAAACAAGATTTCCTTTTTAAAATTTTCCTGTGATAAAAAACTGACACATCTGTGTAGGTTCTTTGCGTCTGTTTCAAGTGTAAAAGTGGCCTCCATTTCTCCTCCATTGGTCTTTTCCATCCCAGCTTTTCGCAAATAAATCTCCAAAAAGCCGGAAAGCCATCATCAGCTACTCGAAATCGAAATACCCCATGAAATCCAGCTGGTCCCTCCAAACCCCCGTCCCCTCCACGTGCCGACCCACCAACAGGCGTCGCATCTTCGGTTGGCGTTAGTCGGCGAAGACGCCGGCGTCGACGTCCCTCCTAATAGTGACGGCCAAAGGGCTGCCCCGTGCTGGGCTGCAGCAGGCCTCGCGCTACTTGCCGGAGCCCACAAGGGCTGCAGCAGGCCCGTAGGACTGCGCGTTGCACGTGGGAAGGGCGAAGGGGTTCATCGAGGCAAAGGGGGAGGCTACCAGGCTCATCCCTGGAAAAAAAAAGGGCGCGTTGATATCGTGCATAAGTTGCTGCTAGAGTAGTAGTGTACCTAGGGGGCTACCATGACAAGATGGCCGCCATTAAGGCGGGAAATTCAAATTTTGCTGACGTCATCAAAGATGGCCACCATGACAGTTGACATATGTCAACTGTCTACTGTTTAGTGCTTCATGCCGTGCAGGAGTTTGTAGCTGAAGGCACACAGAAAAAACTCATAATTTGGTATGAGAAAAATAATCTGCATATAAATAAAACAAAAACCAATATGTTGAAGTTCATGATAAAAGGACAACAAAATGACGTGTATCTATTTGTGAATTTCATACCCAACATTTTCGACCAATCAAAAGCTTATATTTTGTATCGTTACCATAGCAGCTAGAACGATTTCCAGATTTTTTTTCTCTTATTCCTTTGGGAAAGGAGCATGGTATGACACTGGACATTTATAGGTTGAATGACTTTCACATTTACCTTACTTCAAATACTAATAGCGTTTTTCATTGGTGAAACTGGTATAAATATATTTCTACCAACTTTACGTCAGTGGTTCAGAGTTTCCTGTCATGATTATTCAATGTATCGAGAGGGTATATCGGTGAATAATGATGAACTGAATTGTTGATTTACAATTTACGATAATATTTCAAAATAGCCGATATACATAAGATTTGGTGGCTAGTGGACCATTAGTGGTTTACTATGAAAATTTTTCAAAGGTCAACGAGAATCAAATTCGTGTCCTACGATTATTGAAATTGTACATCTTGATTAACGGAAGTCACGGTATATATAATAAAAATAAGACTTGAATAGTCAATCTCGTTAAAGTTGTATTTTAGTTTACTGTTTATACACAGCCGTACGGTCAACTAACCACTTGTATGCTTGATGCCTGGCGTCTATACCAATGAGAAACGAGGTCGATCTTTCCCTAATTCCTATCTTTTCAACGCAGAGACTTCAATAATATTTTGGTGTGAAATTTTCTTACCGAATACCACTCTAGCTCCTATTAAAAACTGTATATTTTGTAGAATTCCCAAAATATTCGTGTCGATTGATGCTCTAGTGAGAATACTGATTTGAAATTAAATGCAAATATAATCTACGAACATGTTAGGTTTTGATGTCTTTGATTACAAATTGCAATGGATTGCACAAGTTAACAATTTAAGTAAGAAACTAAGGAAAGTCTAAAATGCTATTCTCTCAGGTATGTCTCGAATTATTGTACCGAAAATATCCTGCTAATCTTATGGTATTTTGAACTGGGGCACAAGCTCCTCTGTAGACCGAGTGTTCATCATACAAAATTATGCCATTATCCTTATTGCGAAGTTGATATTTAGGGATTCTTGTAGGAATCCATATCGAAATTTGAATATTTCAACAGTTGCAGGAATATACATACTTGAGACTTGCACATATATTATGTATACCGCAATAAAAATAAACTTTCTGCCAATAGATCAGCACATAATTACTCTACTCGTAATGCCTACTCAATCCTACCCAGTCAACATCGCACTCTGTACTTTATCTATGAAAATAAAAAGTAATATCGAATCGAAATCATCTGAAATAATAGAAGCCGCTCAAGTAATATCTTTGACATGACTTCCCGCGAAATTAAAATATTTATGGTCGTAGACAAAATAATGTGTAAAACTCGTTGGAAAGTGCTTTTTCTGCACTTATACGCTATGCGGCGCAGGCTATACTGTTAATCGTGAGAAATATGTCACTTTCCACACTCGTTACGTAATATATTATTATTGTTTCAGGACATCAACATAAAGAAAGAATGGCTGTAGTACCCTTGAATCTTCTTTTTTTTCTTGGCCTACTCCTGCCACAAAATTAACCAAGGTTAGATCGGCATAAGCCACATTGGTGGTTATTTCACCTACGTTTTATAAATTAGATATCAATTCTTTTGATTGCAGACAAAATAGCATGTTTAATTCGAACCAAAAGTGACTCAGTTTGTAAGGCTCACTTTTGATCTTTCCAATCCACTTTGGATGATAAATAAAATCACCCTATACATTTAAGTTGTTTTATCATCTGTAATTGATATTCAAGCTCATATATGTAGTATTGTCTAATGATATTAATGGGTACTTCAAATTGTCCACCATGTATCTACATTATATTCGTTACCCTGTATATGCATTATTTTCCGATGTTTATTTACCACCATTTTCCCATGTGTATTCAACACCTTGTACCTGCATTATTTTCCCAAGCGAATTCACCACCCTGTATATGGAGTAGTTTCCTATGTGTATTCAACACCCTGTATATGCATTATTTTTCTAAGTGAATTCACCACCCTGTATCTGCATTATTTCTCCAAGCGAATTCACCACCCTGTATATGCATTATTTTCCTATGTGTATTCAACACCTTGTGTCTGCATTATTTTTACAAGCGAATTCACCACCCTGTATATGCAGTATTTTCCTATATGTATTCAACACCCTGTATATATATGCATTATTTTTCTAAGTGAATTCACCACCCTGTATCTGCATTATTTTCCTATGTGTATTCAACACCCTGTAAATGCATTATTTTCCTATGTGTATTCAACACCTTGTATCTGCATTATTTTTCTATGTGTATTCAACACCTTGTATCTGTATTATTTCTCCAAGCGAATTCACCACCCTGTATATGCATTATTTTCCTATGTGTATTCACCACCCTGTATATGCATTATTTTCCTATGTGTATTCAACACCTTGTATATGCATTATTTCTCCAAGCGAATTCACCACCCTGTATATGCATTATTTTCCTATGTGAATTCACCACCCTGTATCTGCATTATTTTCCTATGTGTATTCAACACCTTGTATCTGCATTATTTCTCCAAGCGAATTCACCACCCTGTATATGCATTATTTTCCGATGTGTATTCACCACCCTGTATATGCATTATTTTTCTATGTGTATTCAACACCTTGTATCTGCATTATTTCTCCAAGCGAATTCACCACCCTGTATATGCATTATTTTCCTATGTGTATTCAACACCTTGTGTCTGCATTATTTTTACAAGCGAATTCACCACCCTGTAAATGCATTATTTTCCTATGTGTATTCAACACCTTGTATATGCATTATTTCTCCAAGCGAATTCACCACCCTGTAAATGCATTATTTTCCTATGTGTATTCAACACCTTGTATCTGCATTATTTTTCTATGTGTATTCAACACCTTGTATCTGCATTATTTCTCCAAGCGAATTCACCACCCTGTATATGCATTATTTTCCTATGTGTATTCAACACCCTGTAAATGCATTATTTTCCTATGTGTATTCAACACCTTGTATCTGCATTATTTTCCTATGTGTATTCAACACCCTGTAAATGCATTATTTTCCTATGTGTATTCAACACCTTGTATCTGCATTATTTTTCTATGTGTATTCAACACCTTGTATCTGTATTATTTCTCCAAGCGAATTCACCACCCTGTATATGCATTATTTTCCTATGTGTATTCAACACCCTGTAAATGCATTATTTTCCTATGTGTATTCAACACCTTGTATCTGCATTATTTTTCT
The DNA here is from genome assembly GCA_029955515.1 of Chrysomela aeneicollis. Lineage (NCBI taxonomy): Eukaryota > Metazoa > Arthropoda > Insecta > Coleoptera > Chrysomelidae > Chrysomela > Chrysomela aeneicollis. The sequence continues at coordinate 323,238 of JARUHQ010000019.1, read as the reverse complement.
ATGTGTATTCAACACCTTGTATCTGTATTATTTCTCCAAGCGAATTCACCACCCTGTATATGCATTATTTTCCTATGTGTATTCACCACCCTGTATATGCACTATTTTCCTATGTGTATTCAACACCCGGTATATGCATTATTTTTCTGAGTGAATTCACCACCGTGTATCTACACTATTTTCATAAACGATGGATGCAGTGCAAAACTCGAGTGAGTTCACCTCTTTTTCGTTGTTGAATAAAACCTGAAAAGTGAAACTTTCTGGCAGATGACCTTGGTGCGCGCTCACAAAGATCAACCAATGAAATCAGAATACGCCATAAGCCAAAACGCGAAAAGCCAGCATGTGAACACGCCGTTACTCTTAGTCCGATCTATCCGATCGGGCGATCGTTCTCTTCGATTGGGTTGGCTGTCTCCGATAATTAACGACTTATCACGAAGAGCGGCCATTTCAAGTTTTATTCAAATGCTGTGTGTGGCCGTGTGGCGTCCCTATTCGAATTATACAATTTCATTTGAATTTTCCAAGTTATTCGCGATTTTGTTGTTCGAATACCGTGAAGTGATTAGTACTGAGTGTTTTTATCGTGTTTTTAGTGCGAGTGACTTTCGATATCTTCAACAAACGATTCCAGCCGTGATAGTTATGATGATCTCCCGTGATCTCCGGAATGGACGCTTCCAGAAAACTTCCATGTTCCATTAAAACCAGTTGTTGATGCCACAGCCGTTGAAAACAAAAACTAAAGGTGAGTTTGATTGAGCTTTCCTTACAAATTTTGTCACTTTTGATCCAAATTAAACAATGTAGGTAGGCTATTTTCCTATACTTATAATAAAAACCAAATTTGTAGTAGTACCTATACTAACATTATTGCACTGCCAAGTGATGCCAACCGGTTACTGGTTGATGGTGGAATAGTGCAGGGGCGGGGGTGCGGGCAGGAAAAGATTCATTGCCGCCCCCACGATGAACAGGTGCGAAAGCGCTTTTTTCTTTATCCCCTTGCGGTAGATTGGTTTTGGTGTAGTGTGTGTTGCCAGAGTAAGGGTTTGTGTCGGCGGTAACTAAAAAGGCAAGCAAAAAAATCATATACAAGGTGGTTAATCCAAGATTACAAATACTTAATACCTAAGGATGGCGTTTTAGTCTATCATTCGAAAAAAGAATTAGCAATTGAAAAACAATAAACCTTAATCTGAACAGAAATTAACCAGATGAAAATCTTGTTTGTTGTTATTTTTTTCGGTATGTATTTTTTATAGCGAGCAGAACATGGCAAACACAGCATCGCGGCCGGTTTATCTCAACTGTTAAACTGACATTCTTCGTAATTTTGCAATAATTTATTGATGTTATATCCTGAATATCTTGAAGTAAGTACCTATATCTACTTATAGTATTAATATGGATATATTTTCGTAAAATTATGACTATATTTGAGTGTTTCTGATAACTATGAATATTCTGTGAATAATTTTGAACATGTTGTGAATATCTTGATCAATATGCTGGAATATCTCTGAATATACTGTAAATATCATGTTTTGGCTGACAATGTCTCAATTTGTGAAAAAGTGTCGGACTTCCATTGTTTAGAGGTATGAAGATTTAAATGAAAGATTTGAAGAAAATATTCAACTTTATACACAATAGTTGTTAATATGCTGTGACTATGTAGTGAATATTTTTGGATGTACTGAGAATCAGATATGCTGTGAATATTCATGAATATATGTCCTTGTATATATTGTGAATATTTGCGAGTTGGACTGTTACTAAGTATCATTGGATTAAATGATGTGAATATCGAAGAAAATAATGTGAATATCGATGAATATCATGATAATTTATTGCTTCCATATGTGAAATACAAAAAAAAATACATATAAATAATATGGGGTAGAAATGAGAGCAAAAGGAAAAATAAACTTACAAACTGTTCTGCTGTGATTATTTTGAATTCATATCTTCAAACGGACTGTGAATATGTTGTGAATGTGCTGTGAATATCTTCGAATGTATACTGTTTATATCGAGTCAATATCTTCGAATGTGATGTGAATATCCTTGAATATGCTGTGGATATGATTGGATGTGCTGTGAATATCATCGAATAAACTGAATGTACTGTGAATATCTCTGAGCGTACTGTTAATATTTTTGAATTTGATGTGAATATCTTTGTATGTGCTGTGAATATAATCGAATAGACTGCGAATATCTTCGAATATGTTGTGATCATGTGATAAACTCACTGGGGGCGGCATTGAAGATACCGGCCGACGGCGAGCCAGGCAGCATGTTGGATAGCTGCGCGGCGGCGCTGGTAGGCGTCGCACTGCCGCCGCCGCCGTAGCCGTTGACGTTGCCGCCGACGTAAGAGCCGCCGCCGTTCGACGAGTGCGGCGTCGAGGCGTTGGAGCAGTAGCCACCGCCGCCGCCGCCGCCGCCTCTCGGAGAGACGCTGCCGCTCTGGTGGGGCCGAGCGTAATCTTCTAAAAGAAAAACCCTGCGGTAGAGATTTCGTGTCAGTAAAAGTTGTCGAGCGGCTCGCGGATTTTAGTACGTCCGCATTTCGATATAAATTGGACATATACTTTTCATGTAAAACACTCACTTCTAGAAGAGAAAAAAACTAACCTGTACATTTTACGAGCTCTATATTGTGATTACGAAATATCTAAAAAGAAACTGGGTGGTTTCGAATTTTGCTCATTTCAAACTCTCATCATGCATACGTAACTAACAATTTTTCGTTTATTCTTGCACTTTCAGTGGTGTCTCGATTTTTTTTTCATACCTATATTCGTTTTCAAATTCACTCTCGGATCTCGGTAACCGTATTAAAGTTAGGTACACACTAGGTCGAATAGTTTGTAGAAATAAGTATGCCTATCTCACTCTGGATCCCTATACTGTTCATCCTTATCTTGGACACACTGTATATAATATAGTTCTTGCTGCATCTTTACGACTACTTTGTCTCATTGTCAACGGTCAAATTAAGTATTTATACTTATTGTCTACGCCTCTTCATGGCGATTCCCAATCAGTCATATTCGAAAAACAGGAAAAACAGCTTGGTTTAAAAGAGTGAACTCGTAGGCTATAGTTATCTTGTTTTATATTTTAAGCATGCATTTTTTCAATTAATTCAAAATAATTCGAAATATTTATGAAAGAAAATAAGAATGTTTATACAGAGAAAAAATAATCATATGACCATTTTCGGGATTGTGTTTCTAATAACCTCAAACAACTTTTGATAATTCATACCAAATCAATGTGTTTTGAATACATCATCGCAATAAGCACCCTTTAAAGATGACATTTTTTTCAGATCGAAACAACGTATAAGATAACGTCTAGTGTTTCCTTTTGGCAGGAGGTTTTATGTACGAACTGTTAGCTGCTTCTACTAACAAAATAATATTGAACACATTTAACTAATTGATATTGATAGCTACGTCTGTTCACTTGATAATGTAGATAGTTGCATCTTCTAAAATAGTATGCATAGTAGCTGCACTTTCTGAAATTGATTTGTACAAAAAACAGAGGATTGCCATTTTCTCCAAAGTTTGGAGGTTATAACCAAAGAAACAGCTCCTCTCAGAAAAATCTCCATTGCAGAAAACCGAGTTTCTGTGGAGCAGTTCTTTCAATGGACCTCATAATATGGTCATCCTGTTCATCTGCTAGATCCGGCATCCTGTAGTAATTTTTTTGTTTAGAGGGGTCTGCAAGAAAGTAGGTATTATGGTCACGTGCAAGGTGGATATAGGATGGTGAAACAGCTTCCTATTAACAAGCACTAGAATAAACTGTAGACCTTTGCCTACTTGATTTCATACCGTAGTAATATTTCCCGAAGTTATCAGAGATGGCGACATACCTTGTGTCGGTAAAACAGAAACTGTGCATCTGTCATCTTTTTATCAGTGTATCAGAAAAATAATTGAGAAGAGTCAAATAAGTATCAATATTCATTTCAGATTTATCTAAAATATATTTTTAAAGTCACGTCTGTCAGATCAAGTCAGATGTGAACCACAGAAATACGTTAGCAACAGAAATCTTCTTCGATAATCGATCTTACCGCCATCTTCATTCAAGTCCTATATCCACCTTGGTCACGTGAGACAACACATTTGTATGGTCAACAACAAAAACGACCAATCAATGGCTTAGTACTTTCAACCCCCCCGGATCTACAAAACAAATAACCTGGATACCGGATCTAGCGTAAGCAATAAGATCTATGATGAATGTTGAAGACATCATCGTACCGCCCTCTATTCTACTTATTCTATACTCTATGGAGAAGCAAGGAAGGACAAGCACCTTCAATCCACTGACCGTTTCCGTTTTCTTGAACGCTGACAGCCAATTGGCCCGTGTACGCGTTGAAGGTCGAGGTCATTCCGTTGTTGCCCATGGTGGGTGACCTTGGGGCGGAAAGTGACAGCTGGTTGTTTCTTGGCATCGAGTAAAGGGCCTCTGCTAGGTCTGCCGCCCTCTTGAGGATGATTTCCTGATGGGAGATAAAACAACGTTTGAGTTGAGTTCAGGGGAGAAAAGTTGGGTTGTGGTTTATTTGGATGAGTATACCTTTGGTAGTTTTTCTGGGTCCCCCGGATGCCTTGGTATGAGTTTTTGTAGCCTTTGGAAGCCGTAGTCTATTGTTGGTTCGTTCAGGGCTGTGAAAATAGTATAGATTGACAGTGAATAAATAAACAAAAATGTAACTTTAGATGCTTCAGGCTGAAGGAATACTCTTTCTGCAATTTTATGATTGATACACAGTGGAGAGATTCCAGTTTTACTTTTTCAAATCAGGTAATAAAACAAGTCGCAAGTTTAGGTAAAAATCTTGGTAGATGTGACAATATTATTGTTACTTTTAATCTATTATTTCGAATTCTCTATCCATTCATGAAAGTCCAGGGTCATTTCTTTAAATGGAGGTTTTTATATTAACGTTTAAAATTTTTTTGATAACTTGGTTCGTTTTCATCATTATATAATATTTTCCTTAGATAATTGACATAAAATATAAGAAACATTATCTTTCGAATCATTTGTATTCCACTTATCCTCTGAAAAAAACTTCAAACTATACTTACAAACATATACAAATCGTCCAGGAGCACCTTTACAAAATTGTTTCGATTTATACGAAAGCGTCACTTCCACAACGCCCGGTATATGTCGAGGTGGTGTTTGCACTCGTATTGCATGGGGCGTTATCAGCTAAAACAAAAAACATATGAAATGGGAAGAATATTTCTATTGATTTCAGTTTATAGCGAGGTTCAAGTGTTTTTCAAATCATTATTTTTCTAAAAATGGCGACAGTATAGCTTGATATTTTGTAAAAGACTCGTTTGTATAGTGATTTTATGGTGACCAATATTGAGTAACCAATTCGCTATGTCAAATTTGAATAGATCTATTGGGTTGAAATTTCGTACTAACTTATATTTCTCGGTTAATGTCGATACGCACTACTGTATTCATGGTTGCGTGATAAACAACGGATAAAAGGTGACATTTGAAATAACTTGAAGAACGAAATTGTTCATATACTAACGAAGGAAATTCAGTAATTGAATCTGAAGTTGTCGAAAAAGTTTTCAAGTATACCTAAAATATGGAAATAGACATGTGGAAATTATAAAGGCCACTGAAATTACATCATTGAAAGGACTTCTCGCGAAATAAAAAAAAATTATTTAAGGTCGTATAGGAAAAATTACGAAGGCGTAGAACGGACATGCGATATTTTTTTTTTCTTAATTTCGAGTTCGAACTCGAAATTAACCTAACTCGAAGTTACTGCTAATTTCGACTTCGAACTCGAAATTAATAAAAAAAATGTTGCATGTCCGTTCTACGCCTTCGTAAAAAATATAGTGTGCAAAGGTACATTTCCAGCACTCGTTACGTGAAGAGATTGGGTTATAATATGTGTCGGTTTATCATTATTTCCAATATGAATCCGGACGAGATCTTTTCCCGGAAAAAGGAAACCAACATTCGACCCCCTTTCCACCCCAACACAATTTACCTCCACCCCCTCATTCCCCATATATAAATCTCACCTCGCTCCACACCAGCATGGTCCCAAAAACGACCTGCAGCCCGTCAAAAAAATTATCACCCACTATGATGACCGTCGATCCACCTGCCGTCCATCCCTCGCTGGGGCTGATCGCCTTTATACAGGGCGTTGCGACAGGCAGGGGCGGGTACAGTCCTGGAAATTGGCCTGCGCATCGCAAATGATGCAACTCTAGATTAGTTGGATAACAGAACGTTTTATTTCGGTATAAATACAGCACAGACAGCCGGCAATTTTCTACTGTTTTTTCTGAGATTTTTTTCTTCAATTAGAATGGAATTTTATTTCGATGCGAATTGAATTCGACGAATAGGAAGTGTTTAGTTCGATGCCTGAAATCTGAAAGCCATGCACCAATGATAAATCACGGAGTCCTTCAGGGTTCCGTATTGGGGCCCCTGTTGTTCGTGATTATTCGTGAATTAACGTCGAGTTGCTGCTAGGAATAGAATGCTTTGAAAAATTCAGATTCATTCATCACATAGAAGATAGATCAATTGAATAGGATACAAAACAGATGAGAAGTTGCAAATTTGGATTATGCTTGTATTATGGAATAGTACTCAAACATAGTATGCAGAGCTGTGCAACCATTTCATAAATTTCATCGAAAACGTATTTTTTATTTTTTTGTGCGATCAAATTTGATTCGGGAAAAAGTCATTTCATGAGCTGAAGAACTGATTTTTGAATTTTCGTTGATATTTATATCCAATTTTTTGAGTAGAAATGACATTTTCGATAAGAAAATTTATCATTCAAATCAGTTTACAAAATGGTTTATGATCTTAGAACGTACTATGGCATCGACTCAACAGATATAATATAGAGCAGTATCTCAAATAATTGATAAATTAAAATTCTCTGATTCAATAATCCCAAGTTCGAAAAAATGATCAGCCTCATCTGTTTCACTATTCCATCGGAAAACATTGGAGCCTTATCTCCGAGTAACTCAATTGTGCGAATTGGAAATTTTCAAGTGGAAACTCAGCGAAGCAGAATATTAAGATATCGAAGGAGAGGCAGCGCAAGGTTTCACTTGTTTCGCATAACACTCTAGATGGAGCGAGGAACAGTCGAGAATGCCCGAAATCATGACTGGGGAGATGGCAATAAATATAAGAGAACTGAATGAAGAAGAAGATTAAAGTGGGTCCGTGGAAAAACGCGTATATACAGTCATTCCGTATTCAGGATGCGAATTGGACTTGCTGGCATGGATTCCGCCATTCGCATTTCGTCTGGATGGAGGGTTCTTTGAATTCGGGAGTTTCGTGGAAACATAAAAATATAAAACATTGACGATATCGATATGCTTTGTAGTAGATGCTATATGTGTCACTTACGGATCCTTGATGGATTCACACATAAAGTTCGCGACATATGGAAGTTTTTTTTATTAATAGACATAAAGAAAATTTGACTTCGCAGTTAGTTTGTGCTTGGAAAATGTTTAAAATACAGCACCTTTCCTTTTTTCATATGCTACTCTAAACCTGTCAAATTTGAATTTTTTTTTTGAAATTCCGAAAAATGCCAGAGAAAAAAGTTGCTCATTTTCCAATTTTATACATTTGTTCCATATTTGGACTCTCTACTGTCACTTCGACTTTTCTCCATTTCATTTTAATTTTTCGAATCTTTCGCTCTATATCGATTCGAACGAAACATGATTCGAATTTCATAATTTTGTAGAATATGAGACTTTAATATCATATCTTGCCCAGGAAATACCCACATCGGCCTGTTACCAGAAATTAAAAAAAATGCATCTCCAGAAATTCGTCTTCGTTGTTGCAAAGTTAATATGTCAGTAATCGAATAAACGAATTTCTCTTCATTCTTATTACACTCGTATTTCTTTTTTTAATAGATCTTTATCCAGTTTGATTATTTTCCCATATGTCGCGAACTTTATGTGTGACACTGTATATAATGACATGACCTCGAAATGAAAATGCAGTTATAATGCTTTGTTGTAACAAATCTGAAGATAATTCAATTTGGAAACGTGTTTTTTGGAGCTGTTTCGACTGATAATAATGTAGAGGAAATTTCTATCTTCATTCGATGGTTTGAAACAAATATGGCGTCTACAATAAAAACTATAGTAAATCAAAATCGTCAGTTTTCAGTTTATCCGAAACAACTCATAACAACCCATGCAATTTTCATCCAATTCGATTGCCTGTCTGTCTTCTACCGTTTAGGATATGGCAATACTGTCCCTATGAAATTGTTGACACCCTGTATAGCGTAGTTATTGAACATTTCAGGATATATAGGTATCCCAAATTATTATTCGATAAAGTACTACTGGTTTCCTTGAATCGAAAATACTGCTGGAGGTGCATAAATTCAATAAAAATATACATATAAACTACTTTAACAAAAATTGTGGAATTGTATTCTGATTGGGAGATAGGAGAGGGACCAGAAGAACCAAGCTGAGCAATCACAAATTTGTGAATCGGAAAACGCCTGCCTTTCGTTTTCCGCTACCCTTGACATTTTCACTTCTTCCTCCAGTGAACTGGATCGCAAAGCAATTTCACAAAGTTTTGGACCCACGCTCGGCATCCGCATACAAACGAGATGTTATACCCGGTGCACGGTTGCCAATTTTGAATATGAATTAAAATCCAGAGATAGAAAACGCGCTCGGTTGTATCCCAATCCGTTTATAACCATGAAAAATAGCATCGGTCGGGAATAGACGGTGAAGAAGGTTTGACAGGTGCATGGATGTCCTGTTCCAGAGTCAAAAGCGGATGGAAAATATGCAGGATATTCCTAGGTATAGTTGAGAGTTGTGAAATATAAAAGGTCATATTCCACAACCATTGACTCACAAGTATAATAATGAGATGAATATTATATCTCAAATTATAGGTCAGAACTATTAGACATAGTTTTCATCATCCACAGTATCTTTCTGAAGTTTTGATTGTTAGTAGAACCAAACATAGTCGTACTTCAAGAGAGCTGAAGATATCGTCTACGACGATTCGTATAAATACTGAACCAGAACGCGCTTTCGTCGACAAGGGATGGTGAAAACTGATAAAAGGGCAATTAATTCTCAAGGAGCACCCGACAGAACCGATGAAGACATTTTCAAATTAACCATAGACAGACGACATTGAATAAAACTTGCAAATTGGTATCACCAATGAAAAATCTCAACGATTTGCTTGAAATTGATTATTGAAGATGCAATATTGAAGGAATAATTGAAGTCTCAGAAGGGTCAGGAGAGTATCCATTAAAAAATGTTTCTGTTAAATAATCCCGAGGTGAATATGGTGTCATGCTAGTCAAGTTATATATAGTCAGAAGATTTTGTATTTGGGTTGACTTTCCTTACATACGTTTCGAATTCAAATGAACCCCTCTTCGGAGCTTTGTATGATATGTGATGATCAGTATTCATTGAAATTAAGGATAAAAACAATATAGTTTATAAGCCTCGTAAACACTTTGTGTGTAACAGTATTCATTTGAATCAGATGTATTTTGTAGAGAAGCTTTCATTTTTCAGGTATGTCACATTTAATAAACAGTAGAAAATTGCTCGCTTTTCTCAATTCGTGTAATGCATTTGAAACAGTCATCTTACCTTCTGTGGGGTCCAAACGTTTCGCTCTTCTACCATGTTTTGAATTATTATGTACAAACATGTTGTCAGAAATGGCTAACAGAGGACCGTCGACAGCTACCTGTGTTGATATCACAACCTAGAAAAAAGAAAAAAATATTTTGATGAGACTAAATAAATGTCTACTCGAGCAGAGATGAGGATAAATAATGCATTATTAAGTTTTGATTACCAATATTAGTTGGTTTAAATTTTATTTAGGGGTTGAGGATATCGAATGCGCATCAATATACAGGGCATTTAACAGACATTTTTCGGAGACACAAAACTTTTTGATTCTCGTTTCAAATCTGAAGACACGTGATATACCTACAGTATGACCCATTTTTAATGGAAACACCCCCCTAAAATTTAAAGTTAACAGATTTTAATAATTTTTTTTTTTGAAATGTCAAGTACTGAAAGGTCTACCTTGGGACAAAATTTCAGATGTTTATTCCAATTTTCAGGGCATACTACGATATTTTTTCTTAGTCGAAAATCGAGATTTTTATTAGCGATTTTTTATTGAAAAAAACATTACGCCACTGGATTCAGAGTGCATCTAAACAGGTGTGACCAGAATTTCATCAAAAAATTAGTTACGTTAATTTAATTTTTTTCCTTCATTATTAGTTGAATTGTGTGAATGTAATTCCGTTATTTTCATTAAAAAAATTTACCCTATTTGTTTTTTTTTCATCTGGCGGCACTTTATTGTTGAAATTATAAAAAAATATTCTCATGGCTATATCTGTTGATATAAGGTGTTTTTTGTAACAGTTAGCTGTGTGTGTTTTCGAATTTTTGAGTTGTCATAACTTTGTTATTAACGAATATTTTTTCATGAAATTTTGGTCACACCTGTTTAGAGGCACTCTGAATCCAGTGGCGTAGTGATTTTTTCAATAAAAAAATCGCTAATAAAAAATCTTCATTTTTGAATAAGAAAAAATATCATAGTATGCCCTAAAAATTGAAATAAACATTTCAAATTCTGTCCCAAAGTAGACCTTCTAGTACTTGAAATTTTAAAAAAAATTATCAAGATCTGTTTAAAACTTCAAATTTTAGGGGGGTGTTTCCATTAAAAATGGGTCGCACTGTATAAGTCACAACGGATTTTTTAGTTGTCAGACATGCAGTTTTCCAGAAATTTCAATATCGATTTTTCCCATATATGTAGGACGATTTCCAGAGGAGCTATAAAAAAACCAACTTATTCATGTTACTAGCTCGATTTTCATGAGACATCGAATTCCGAAAACCACATCTCGATATCTTGAACCGTTTAAAAAATACTGGGTGACTTATTTATTTAGTATTATTATTCGTTTCCATTCGAACATTCTGAGAGCACATTTTTGAGAAGAATCCAGTGGTGTCTCTAGTATAGACTAATATATTGAAGCTATGACATAAACTTGTATTTTTTCTTTATAAAGACCACCCTATATATTTTTGCATAGTCGTTTCAGAAACAAAATTACCCTTCCAAATATATATAATTGTCACTTTTCTCTTGAAACTTTTGTTTTATTATTGTTTTCAAATAATGTTAGATGCGCGTCTTTGACGAAAATCCACCCCCGTATCTCCGCGCGTTCTCACCCCGCACCCCTCCAAGATTCCGGGGTCCGAATGGCCGTCGCCTCCGCACCGTCGGGACGCTACCCCCCCCCCCCCCCACCACTCCGCCACCGCCACCGACCGTGGCCGTCCCCATGGGAACGCGTACGTCCCCTCTCCCCCTTCCGCTTAGGGGGTTCCCGGGGGAGCGCGTACGTCCCCAGGGAGGAGTCTGTCTTGCGATGCATTTCCGCAGTTTACCTTGCCCGCAAAATGGCTGACTGGGAGACCCCCCCCCGAATGCAGGGGGGTTGTCGTTTCATACGGGGGAAGGTGGAGAGGTTCGGTTCGGGGGTATATTTTGGCGCCTGTCCCGTCCACAGGTTTACGGGTGATGGTACACTTCATACCGCCTTTTGGTTTGCCACCCCGCGACTGTGTTAGTTGCTGCCTTCTTTTTTTTTCGATAGATTTTGCTGGGATTATTATGAAAGCTGGAGTTCCACAAGGTTCAGTTTTGCGTCCAATACTTTCTTAGTTATGTGTTCAACTGTGCTTTCGAAATGTGGGACAAAATATGAATTCACTTTGGCATCAGTGACATCATCTTATTCCGAGGAGCCGACTTAATGAGTACATATATAACAATTTTTTCAATAACATTTCTATAATTGAATTGAGATATAATCCATTCTAGTCGGTATGCAATCTTCACTGTTAATTTGGATATAAAACTAGATTTAAGGATAATAACAACTTACTTGAAACCTTCTCATGTCTCTGGGATTTCCTGCATTTTTCAAACAATTCTGGTTGCACTTGAGAAAAAACTTGAGGAAGAATCTGAAACAAATTTGAAAATATCAAAATTATGATGCAAACAGTGTTTTCCATTTCTAGCTCTATTATTATAGTTTTGAGTAGGTATTATAGTCATCATTATTATGGTGGGCGAAAATATTTTCAAATAATGGTGGCCACACTAATTTATGGTTTATCTAAACAAATATGCTTTCATCTTGACGAATACATCAATTTCATATCATACACAATGCTTATATTTGAAGACTGGATGAATAATATAGATGATTTGAGAGGTATCAATTGAAATCTGAGAATTATATGGTATTAAGTTTTAAAATTTTGGCGGGAGAACCCTTGTTGCTGTCGAATCTTCACTCAAGTCTATACCTACGCATATTCTCTCTTAGTAAAAATTGTCTTATTTCCTTTCTGTGATTATCTGCAAATTTATGCTCTATGAATCATTTATCAATTTTATGTATGACCGAAGAATTTGCTTTTTATGAGGATATCGGTGAAAGCGAGTATTGAATTTGATTATCCAGCCATCAAAAGGGTGCCTTTATTGGAAGACTCTTCATTTTCGGATTTTCGGTTCTAATAAGGTTCAATCAAAAAGCACTTATTCAATTATCGTATCTTGTACTTAAAAAAACAGAATTGTTCAAAAGTTTCTATATATACCTACAGCTGGGCGACTTTCGCCAAAATAATAAGAAGAATATTTTCTCCTAGTTCATTGCATACATTCAATCGATTAGATATCAATTCTTCTGGTAGCAGAAAAAAATTGCATGTTTCTTACGGATCAAAAGTGATTCTGTTTGACTCGCAAAATTTCCGTGCTCAGCTTCGCTTTGGCTTCGCCTTGCCTCGCAATAGAAAGTGGAAACTTGTAGACTGTGGCTTGAGAATATACAGCAAATAGAAATATAACCCAAAAACCACAAAATATTTGAAAGAAATATCAATGAATATTTCATTTCACCATTTCAAAGTTTCATTGGTGTTTCCACTGAAGATGACAACTTAGTATTTGGTCTCTCTCAAATATTTCATGGTCGTTGGGTTATATTTCCATTTGATATATAGCAAAAGAAAGGACAACTCCAAGAGTTGGCAGCAGCAAAGTAAACGACTCGTGATAACTTCCTGGAATCGAATCGGTGTTGCATCGCGTCGTCTCAAAACTTTCACTCGATTCTCTTCGCCGTAGATGAATCGCTCATAAATTACGGCCTCGAGGAGACGTTCTTGCGTAACTAACTCAACTCGAAACAGCTCCGTCGAGACGCCACGATGCGGTTTTCATGTTTACACCGTTTTCCCCGCTTTTCCCGACGCCCCGCGCGAGAGATAAAAAGAAAATCGAGCAGAGGGGGATAGGGAGGGGTTTGGTCGCTCGCCAAGGACGATAAGAGTTTTATATTGCTTTATGATGTATATTTTGGACGTTATACGGTGTGGCGTGAGTCTGGAAAAGTCGGAAAAGTTGATGGTTTATCTCAGCTTTTCGCATCGTGCCACATAATGTCTGAAAACACTGAAATTTCAAGGAAGGAAGGAAGGAAGGAAGGAAGGAAGGAAGGAAGGAAGGAAGGAAGGAAGGAAGGAAGGAAGGAAGGAAGGAAGGAAGGAAGGAAGGAAGGAAGGAAGGAAGGAAGGAAGGAAGGAAGGAAGGAAGGAAGGAAGGAAGGAAGGAAGGAAGGAAGGAAGGAAGGAAGGAAGGAAGGAAGGAAGGAAGGAAGGAAGGAAGGAAGGAAGGAAGGAAGGAAGGAAGGAAGGAAGGAAGGAAGGAAGGAAGGAAGGAAGGAAGGAAGGAAGGAAGGAAGGAAGGAAGGAAGGAAGGAAGGAAGGAAGCTTATAAGTTGACTAAACATTTTTGTAAGTAGGTTTTGTGTGTCACGCTTATTCATACTGCTATTCAGTATTTCTCTTTTATACAGGGTTGGATGAAAATCCTCTTTTTAATATGTGTAAGTAACGAAGCACCTAGGATAAAAGTTCACATGAATGACCCCTTTATATTTGGCATCCTCATCAGGCCTATAATGATATCCTAATGGAGGTCTCAGAACCCTCGACAGTCTATCTATTCTCATGCCATTACCATGCGTGAAATTTTCCACTTAAAGTAACAAAACTTTTCTAAATCACTTTGTTGCTACCACAACATAATTCTCATTATCCGAAAACCTGGGGTTATTTATGTCGAGCATAATTACATTAGAGCAGGACATGAATATGATCGCAGCCTCTCGACATGCTTTTCTCTTCTCTCTAACCGTTTTACTCTCATTCACCTCGAATTGTTTGCACAGGCGGTTGTTTTAGGTTCTGTTCGTAGCATTATTCAGTTGGGTTGAATGAAGGTCACGATCTCACTGAGGATTGTTCAAACGTATCCCAGAACATATATTGAGATGCCATGGACTACTTCCTGAGATTACTATGGCTATGGCTATCATCCCTTCTTGCTTTCACTTTCAAAATTGTAGGATTCTTCTCAATGAATAAGTTTTCATCCATAAGAATTCGCAATTGTATAACATTTTTTCATTGTGAGTTTCAGAAGCTTTTGTGTTTCATAACATCTTCATCTGAAGCATACAATACCATCAGATGAAAGGTGATTCTAAATATATCTGCTACCTCTGTCAAAGCGGAGGAAGGTCGTTATCAGTCGCGAGAACCGTAATTTGTCTCAAGTTGGGAATTAGATGGGGCGTTTCCGGAAAGAACACACTCAGCACTGGAAACACACAGGAAAGATTAGCCAGCAGTCTTTTAATGGAATTTTCTCCAGCTTTTCAGCTCACGCGAAAGTGCACAGTAGACGTGAAAATTAGTATGCTGTTGAATAATTTGAGCCGTTTTAATTGGATATTATTCCCAGAATGAAATAACACCCATATTTTCTACAAATTGACGAATGGAATTCTATGAAAAAGAGTATATACAGCGTTCGTCATAAAGTTGGCTGTATGTCTGATAACTGAAGAATCTGTTACGACTATATCACGTGACCTCAGATTTGGCGGGAATCTAGAAATGCATGCACTATTAAGTTTCAATTATACGAATATTAGTTGGGTTTTTATTTCATCTACTAGGTTTCTATATTGAATTAGCTTTTAGTGACAAAACCAAATCGTGTTTTTATAATTGATCTCACGCAAATGTCTATACCACAAATATTTGATAATTTCTGATCCAAAATCATGATGTGATTTGGGTTATTGAAGATGGTTTCATTTTGAACGATGATTACTTAACGAGATAATTGATAACGTTGGTTAGAAAGGGAAGAGGAATTTAAAGGAATATATATTTTTTTCAATCTGGTCAATAAAATGTTTCGATATTTTGTCAGTTTGACCCATTCTGGGTACAACATACCAATTTTTCAATTGATTTCGAGAAAAAACAAAAAACTTTGATGGGTTTGGAACCAATATATAAAACTCATATTGAAGCAAAAAGTTTCGGAATAATTCGCAGGATATTCTCATGACAATACAAAATCTGTTGTTCAGGTCTACCTGAGTGAAGCTAGGTTTAGTTTATTTACTTGTCATCACAACTGGTAGTCCCCTCCTTGAGAAATCCTGAATTAAAAAGATATTTTCCTGACATTTTGAATATTTTCTTGAATGTCTTCATCCAGTCCAGTATTTGTTCGCGCATCAGTTGTGAGTTAATATTGAGACTGTCAGAAGCATGAGTCCATAGTGATCGTTATTTCAGTCATCTAATTCTCTAGATTCCATGTGAATGAATAACAATCATAATATAGTCAGAGAACGCATCCACCATAATCCGGTAGCGTACCTGCACCTATGCAAACCCCCCATCCCCATACAATCTCCATCACAATGCTGCTCCCCTCTGTACACATCTTCGCGGATGAATATCACACGGCATAATCTAGTTACCGGGTCCCTTTATGTCTTCCTTTATGTCCGTGTTGGTCTTCTGTCCTGCGGCCATCGTAGCGCTATTTATCTTGGCCCGGTCCTACCGACTGCGACTGTTTGGCATGCATTAGTTAGGGCCGGCAACGTATAAAGGCGGGCAGGAACAGCCGCAGGATAAGCGCGGCAAGATGTGATAAGTTTGTCGGCCACACATTCGGTGGTTGATGTCGAAAAGACCCGGAGAAGTGTGGGTGCAAGTTTTTCTTGGTCGTAATCGTATATGGAAGGTTATCGGGAGAATATCAAGAAGAGTCGCTAGCTTGGACGATATAAGATATCAATAGTGTTGAAGCGAGAGTGCATCTAGAATTCGGAAAGACTCTTGATCAGGATCAAAAGCATCAGTGTCTGTTATTTGATGTCGAAACACTTACAGCAGAGCAAACTCAAACTATTGTAAACAAACGAAAAACGATGAGATTTTCAAGATAAATATATTTATATATATTTTTTCACAACATGTTTCGCTAACACTGTAGCTTCACCAGGTATAAGTATACTGAACTAACTACTACGATAACAACCATATTTATACCTAATTACACAATATTTGTACCTCTAGGGATTAAATAATGTTTATCCTCTATATGGCGGTAAATAACAAAAATAAAATGAATATCTACTATTTTTAGGAAAACAAATTCAACAAAGGAGAATTATTCAAATCTAATTGGTCATTAAGCAAAAGATTTGAATTCTTGAGTCTATTAATTTCGAGTGTTTCTGAATAGTTAAGTTTCACTCATGTTAAGTTTTCAACATGTGATTTTTTTGAATCCTTCATCAAAATCGTGATTTTCTTCTAAATTCAGTCTATATACTCCTGATTTTTCATACTTAGGAACTATGTCTATTATTTTTGATAAACTTTCCCAAAGTATTATTAGTTCTATAAGCAATCTTAGTGTCTTGTTGAGATACTGAGACCTCCACTCGAAGCGGTGCCTGTCCTAATGCAATCTTTCAACGCATATTTTACCGCATTAAGCCGCGTACCAAGAGACACTTGGAATTAGCGACATCTTGCGGCGGAAGAAAGAAACACTCCAGGAACAAAGTTCCCATGTCAGAAAACATGGGAATGGCTGAGAGCTCGACTAGGCTGAATCAATGCAAAATGTGAAAGCCATTGAAGAATTACACCTCATTCGTCACTTTTCGGCATTTATTATCCTAAAATTTTCAATATGGACTGTCATGAATGAGTTAAAATGGTCAATTTTGAACCGAATTGCCAGGGAGAAATAGTTTCGATTGAGTTTCAATTTCCATTCGTTCCACTAGTTCATTCAAAGACATGGAACATCATAATTAGTTATTACGATTTGGTAAATCAAATATTTTTGTATGATAAATCAAAAAGTGACAAAAAGAGTATAATTATACTCACAATTTTCTATTGAAATAAGAAGAAATATACCAGGTGTCTCATTAAAAAAAACAATGGAATAGGTACGTCAAAGAATTTTACTTTTTTATCTGCAGAAACATAAAATTGTAGGGGTGAGTCACTTTTGGGAAACATACTCACTATAAAACACGTCCTAAGCTTTATATAGATTCTCAATTTTTTAAAACAAAATGTGTGGTTTTAAAGCATAAACTGGTATATCAATGTGTGAATTTTTTCAATTCATTCATCAATTCTACACATTTAATCCTATAGTTACTGAATTACATCCCAATTTTCTCTTGGAGATGGCCTATATTAGGCGAAAATGTTCACTACACCCTGACGTGATGGATGCGCCCATTTGAATTATTAAGGCGTCTTGATATGGGCTTTATTAATTGATGACATACACGAAATAGCGTATATGCATTATGCATGAGTGCCACAAGGATCTGTACGCAAGGCGAGATATGACGTGAGTGTTCGTACACGTATATAAGTATAGGTAGCTATATCAACCATCAATTGTTAGAAAATGCACCAAATACAGCATTTTTATATTCGGATTGTGTATATTTTTTGTCTTATATTAGTGATTTAGAGAGTACCTATAACTGACTGATGGAATTTTATTTATTTTGGAATGAAATTTCTGTACACGGAATCATATCTACGATATTCAATATTTGTTACACATTCATTCAAGAATTACATTTTTTTTATAATAACATCTCGATTTAATTTCGGCACGGTTTGAATGACTATAGTAGACCAGGAGCAGAAAATAACTACTGGCCTGGCAAATACCACGCAAAACATTGATTTATATTTGTTCGTAGTCCGAGGGATATTCGTCAATGTCCTAGGGATATTTGGCGGAAAAAATTTTTGGACCGCCCAATCTTTTAGTTTCATCGCCAATTCTTCTAAGCTTCTATGTTCATTCAATTCATATGCATCAAAATTCTATAAATATTTCACAAATATATTCGTAGGTTGTATGTCTGGTAATGTTTTCTCTGACTAGCGCATTTATATAAGTACATTGTACATTCGCGTTGCGAAAATGGAAATTTTGAAATTTATCTGGAATTAAGTTGTCAAACTCAATCGTGTTGTCATATTTATTTATTTATCCATTTAGCAAAATAGTAGAACATCATTACAATCATAAAACATCAAGAACAAAATTTGTTTTATATACCATAATTTGCACCTAAAAGATTTAACTCTTGTTTTGTGCAATGCACCTAAAAGATTTAACTCTTGTTTTGTGCAAAATCGTTAACGATACATATGTTCATTACAATTGCGAATTACTATTATTAACTACTGCAATTACAAATTACAATTACAAATTACAATTCTAATTAAAATTATTACAATTACATAGAAATTACTGAATATGAGAAATAAAGAGAGTTTGCAGTGCCATAGATGATCTCAATCGCCTCTATCTACATTTCTATTTTATTAGATTCATAAATAAATGGAATTCATTGTTAATATAACCTTTACAAATATGTGAAAACTTTTTGATATTTTTTATATTTCTCATCTCTAATGGTAGCAAATTATAAATCTTCGGGGCTAAATAATTAACAAATCTGTGGTTAATATTTCTCTTACTAGCAGGTACCTTCAAATGCCTATTCGTCATACTTCTTGTGACAAAATTTTTGTGAGATACCATATTTTTCAGACGAATGTTTTTGAAGGTATATTTTATACATACTGATATTGATTAATAATTGCACTGAATGCCATCATTATTTGAAATGTTGACATGATTGGGTGAAATTGCAAAATTACACGAAATTACAAAATTTTAATGGTTGTTAAAACTGTCAAAAAATGTTCCAAATAACAAAATTTACCCATCCCGTACTAACAATACATATCCAACGAGCATCAATGGACACACCCGCGGTCGACAAATTATGAACGAAGCCTCGTAGCTCCCGCTCTAGCGTGGGGATCGAGCCAGTTCCCCAGGGATAGCTATTGACTCTTCTCTCCCCTGAGCTGCTCGTCAATACCGCAGGGAGCTGTGCCCGAAGAGTGCCGACTTTGACCGACTCTGCCCGATCGCCGCCCGCTATACAGTTCCATCCGTGTTATTCGCAGGGTTGCCAGCCCCGGCGATTAATCGCCATTTGGGCTAATATTTTTCTGGGGGGGCGGTTCTATTCATGATTCGGCTATGATGGGCTATTTTTTGAGCGATATTCGTTATACTCTCCGGCTATTTTGAGCGGATTTACTTTCTGAGAAAATTACCATTCTATTTGTGAATCGTGCATTTCCCTTCCCATATAGAACATTTCCGGTTAATCCATGGTTAACCAAAGTTAACCGCAAATTGACAGTATTGACAGTTGACACTGAATTGACGGTTGTTTGATTTCAAGGATGGTAAACTTTCGATTTGTCAGTTTTCCTTGTATTTTGAATTTATACGTTTGAGTATAGGTACTTGAAAGCGTCATTACTCATTACATGTCTACCTTAAGATAGAGCAGGTTAGGAGCAAGGAATTCTATTAACCTTGGGATGCATAGATCTTAGATCTTGATGTGCCAAACTTGGGAAAAATATGTCATTTTTATCATTCAGAAAAATCGCTGATTCGAAGAAATAATCGCCGATTTTCAAAATGTTCGCCTGCGGCGCGCTTTTTGCTCGTTTCGCCCGTCTCAACCAACTGGCGATTTCGGCGATCATTTCCACAAGCAATGCTGTTTTTATTAAAATAAAGTTGGCAACCCTGTTTATTCGGTCTGCCTGCATATTTACCAGCCGGCCGGACACTTAATTAGAGGGCTTTTTATGTGACTGTTTGGATGCCTCGATGGGCTTTTCGAACTTTTGATTGATAAAGAGGACGATGCGAAGATGCTGGAGGATGATGAAGTGGGAATTGGGTGAAGAGTTGTCAACATGTGCATATGGGAAAAGGGTTTGGATCAGGATTATGATTGGATGGTTCCACATTATAACGTTTATGAATTATTGTGAATCCAGAACCACAAGAAGTCTTTCCTATTTCACCTTCTTCTTCCATGCAGCACATGGTGTTTGTGTGTGAAACCCTCGCATTTAGGCCCCTCCAATCAGGCTTTTTGTGTACCAGATTAAACATTAAACTTTCCTTTAGAAGCTTCCCCAATTCGATCACCTCCACATTCTTTGACATATCACTTTGTTTCTAAAGGCAGCTTGGGACACTCATTGCTGAGGATTTTCATCATCCTCCAAGCACCATCTGCAGGGGGACCATCTTTGATCTGTTGAGTAACAGAATCTCTCTCGTGAGCCTTTGTCTCATTCCATGCTGTCATGTTTTTGAGTTACTGCTTCTGTAGCAGGACACATCAGCGATACTACTGAAAATTTCCAGGATTGTTTGTGGTCGAATTGCAATTTTTTCCGAACCCATATTTGTTAGTCTGCCTCCTCGTATTCAGGAAATTCTGAGTGTCATGAGATCGCATATGTGGCTGACTTTCCCAGGTTTTTGATCGCAATGTCAAGATTGTAGCTGATGTGAAAAGTAAATTCCATTAGTCTAAAAGAGACCCAAGTGTAAAATAGTTCAACAGATTGAACATAAAATATTTGTTTGAACAGTTTTCAAACTATAAGAACTGAATTTAGAAGAGAGTGTACTTGATTCTCATCAGTCTCTTGTAATATCTTGTTTTGGATTTTCCTAATGAACTTATATATGGATCATATAACAGTTTTGAAGTAATAAAGAATATAGAAAATCAATTTTATGGAAGATATGAACGAAAATCTGCTTTATTCACTTAACTTCTCAGCTTTCAAATTTTTATTACATGTCCTGATGTTCCACCCCATAAACATAAGTATAGCCCTAAGCACTCCTCAATTCCATATTAGAACAAATATCAATCGAGATAACGTTCAAAGTTCTATCACATTACGGCGTGATTTGTGAAGAACGTGCCTAGATTAGATACATCAATTAACGATGCTAAGCATTGCTTGATGAGTGTCTCAAATTCCAATAATTATGGTGTTCTGTTGGATCTGACGCAGAAATTGTCCCCTAGACATGTGCTTTTCGATGTTTATGTTACGAGCTCTCGAGTCTAGACATTTATTTATACATACATAATCATTTGATTTACATTGGAACATCATAATTTTGAAAAATAAAAATGAAAGATATTAGAATATATATGAACACAAATAATATATTGAATTAAACAGTTCATGGTATTGACATTGATGACAAAAGGATTTTTTCTACTGAACAACTCATCTGAAGTACCTCGTATTTTATCGAGTTGATCAACGAATGCATTGACCCGAGCAAACACGTCGTCCTTGTCAATACCATTTTTGAAAGATCCCGGGCACTAAATTTAATCAAATCAATGCGCATTATTTGTCTCTTGAAATCCGAAAATCGATGAAAAACCATTCTGCTCTATAGACAGTAATGGAGAAGATTGAACTAACCCGCAACGGAGCGAATTCATGAACAATCATAAAAAACTACTATAGGTGTGTGATGATTCTTGATTGATCATGTGTAGATTTCCTGCTGAGAGCAATTAGAATTTATAAATTCATTCTTTTTTTTGCGATCCAGATCAAATCTACTAGCTAGTTGAAGCATCCATAAGAAACACAATCAAGTTACGTGGTTAGAATCATTCATTTCAAGAGCATTATCATTATTTATCAGATGTAGGCATTCTAGTTTTCAGAATTATACATGGAAGTTGACGAGAATTGAAAGTTTCGATATTTTATGTTCCAATTCTATAAACTATTCTATTTCATCATAAAGTTGGTATTTCTAGTATCTGATTATTCGAAACCACCTTATCAACATCGAGACTGTTTGACTATAATAAACAATCATCAACACTACAACATTGACGAAATATCACTTTACATTAATAACTGTAATAATTATTCCTGATTTGTGATAGCTCTTCTGCGCTGATATCTGATGACACACTAATGTGTTGACGTTCATGGGGCAATGTGAAACAGATCTTGATAGAAATGGCGTGTACAGAACACTCGTGAATACAGAATTTAGTCTGGTGATTCGATATCGATGTGTTATCTTTCAACACGTGGAGATAATTCAACACAAAATTTATTGGTTTAGAAAAAAGTCTGTGGCAGTTTAGTTTTGTTTGTATGGAAAGATGAATCATGGAATAGTTATTTTCGCAACCCAACCTGATGCATTTTTCTGAAGCATGCTAATTTTCATAATATCATTCAGATATACAATGGTAACAACGATGTGATTCTTTCTGACTTATTCCATAGACTGAAAAAGCACTTCTTTCTCTGACCAAATGTTTTCACTACGTTCTGAGGTTATAATGGCAACAAAAAAATTATAAACTAGCCTGTAGGATATGCATCCACCCCGTATACACTGACAGTATCACTTAGTGGCTCAATCGGGTGACTCAGTGATACGATGAATCAAGGGATGTTACGTGAAGAAGTTAGGCTGAGAGTCAGTTACTGTTTAGACGTTGTATTAGAAGGATGAGAGAATAAAAGTGTGTATAATTATTGTTTCGAAGTAGGTATTTCTAACAAGCCCAATAGAATTAAGGCTCTGAATGATCTTGAATGATTTTGCAGTGAAAAACATCCAAACACAAATCAACACAAATCAACGCAATTTCAACGTAGCTTCTCTTATAATGCTGTCAAAATTTACAATTCAATTCCTGTGCATATCAAAACCCTCAAATGCTCTCATAATTTCAGGAAACAAATTAAATCCTGGATTCTGTCGAACAGAACAGTTCCTTAAATATTCGTTGAAAATAATTACATTATCTCAATGTTTATTTTTGTTTTTCACTAACTCTTTTGTTAATTATATTAATTTTATGTTTATATTATGATAAAAGCTACTATAAGCTTGGACAAATTTCTTTGAAATACTGTATTATTTTTTTTATTTTTGCTGGTTACATGGAAGAGCGGCCTTTGCCGAATGTCGCCAGCCCGAATACAATTATGTAAAAATTTTTTTTGGTATTAATAAAGACGCTATTATTATTATTATTATTATTATTATATATAGCAATGATTCAGCTGATAATATTAAACAATTAATCTTCTGAGTATGCTTCCACTTCGACCACTTCTATCATAGATATTCATTTAAAATATTATTATTTTGAATCGATTGAACTTAAACCCATCAAACATCAATATAACCATAATCAAAGTTCTCAAGTTGGATCTAATTCAAATATGAAAGCTAGTTCTGATATCGTAGTATATAAATAATGCAATCGCAAATTACAAGACCTATATATTTACTTTGTTGACTGGTTGAAATTTTCCCCATTCCAGATAAATATCCCCGGGCTAACATCTGCTAGGACTTTCTCGCTGGATATAATTAACAGTGCAAATATAACCACGCTATAGTATTAGTCCAATAGTGTCTGCTCTATTCTCAAACCGATAAAATACATGGACCGGCCATTCCTCCCTCCACATTGTTTGAAGGCAAGATTTAATGTACAAGGTGTTTCCTAAACATCATCAGTAAAAAATTCGTGGGGTGATTCCAGAGGTATTTTTATAATAAGAAAGTTCAATGAATATTCATCGAAAAATGCTTCCTAAGGGGGTTGTTTTTACCCTTAATACCTCCAATACGGTACGGATTTTGGAATTGTGAGCTCAAATTCTGATTCATCATTGAAAGTTTGCGACATACCAAATTTAATAATTTTTGAATGGACGGTACTCATATTAGCAACTTTTTTTTGATAAAGATATAGATACCTTACGCACGCGTTAAGAATCTGTTAACAAACTTTCAATTTATAGTCTTAATAATCTATTTGAACCGAAAATAATTTGCAGAAAGTACCCATCTTTCCGCATTTATTAGGATGATATCATAAGATAAATCCACTCAACCTCCATAAAATATGGTACATCTTTGTCATTTACATAGATGAACATGGCCAGCAAGATCGCCAAATTCAAACCCGTTGGATCATTTCCTCTGGCTCACTCGGAAATGAATGTTATTTCAATAAGTCGTTTGAGGAAGAAATATCCACATCATAACACTGAGAGATATTGAATATTCTCAGAAAGCCAAATATCCTGTTATGTCGAAAAAATTATGTCGAAAATTCCAAGCGATGACTCACGCATTAGTCAGTCCACCCTCTCATCATCTGGAACAAAGTCCCAGGTGGCCAAATGTATGCAACCATCGCCCTCTTGAATACGAATAATCGATCTATCCGACACATAACATCTTAATTCTAGTAATGCATGTCGGGAGGAATAAAAATTGAATTAAAATTCGATACCGGCAATCTAGTGGATTGGTTAGGACTGTTCCTCGAAAGGCAATTTGTCCGGGAACAAAGTGGGCAACGCTGGTCACGTGGCCTTGTAATATGGTCGCGTGCTCGTGTTTTGTTACGTTCTGGACGATCAAAGTAGGAGTAGGGGGTTGAAAGAATGGCTAATCATGATTTGGTTGGCCCGTCGTGTTACATACTAAATCCTTGATTTTATTTAGGTAGTTGTTTTCCATAGTCAAACACGTAGTAATGCAACTTTCCCACAGTCATTTGGTCCTGAAAATTTTGAGCAACTTGATGAAGGTCAGATTGAACCAAGCCAGATCAAATTCCTCCAAGCGTTCTTTGCATCTTCTTTACTATCTCATACAAACACAGTGCTTCAAAAATATAATTTTTATGTTTTCATTACCCTTTCGTAATAAAAGTCAATCGTGAGTCTAGATCGATTTATTTTAAACTTCTCTCAGCATGCCTGTATTACAGATCCATGCCACACCCCATTATCTAACTACCTAACCTCCACCCTGTCATCTATATCTTATAACTTAGAATCATAGATACTTGCACTTTAAACTGACACATGTCACATGTGTTCTATGTTCAGTACAGTGGTGTCGCCGATTATCTCTAATACACAACAATAATTAGACTCTTTCTGGTAATTATAGACTTGTTGCACTCCTATGTGTCAATCTGACCAACTTGGGGGGTTGTCTTTCAATGCTATTCATATGATTTACTTATGAAAATTTTTAGATGGGAGGTTGGAACAACAGTGTTTCAACAAGCCTCAAAAACTGTTTCTGGATGGTGTCAGAGAGAGCCCGTTGTCATCCCATTCACACACAAACACACACAAAATGAATAAAACCAGACTTTTCCTCTGGAATCTCAGAATCTCATATAAAAAAACCGAAAACCTGAGTATGTAAGTGTGCTGTTGGTCTTCAGCAACATCTATGCATGCATCACTAGTGGTATATGTCTACCACTCCAGAGGCACCAACCAGAGACCATATTAGACCTCACACCCCCCTTCATACTATCATCTTGGAGAGGGTGGCTAGGAAGATTTTGTATGGATTTCTATCAATGGAGAAGCAAATTCAAAAAGCAAACAATGAAAATCCTCTTCTCGAAGATAGATGACTGGGAACCGAATGAATTCACTAATAAGATACTGATACATAGGTGATTATTAAAAAACACCTGATGAGTTTTTTTGGTATAGATGTTCATGAGAGATAATATCAGCGAGATTATCAGGCAGCCAAGATGTTCTCAAGGCACTGACTATCTGAGGTGCCTTTGTACGAATAACATAATAGGTAACTCTGTTGTGATTTTCCGGACACTGCGAAAAATCTAGATTAATTGAACCAAAGATATTTTTTGATATTGCAACGAGTGCTGACATAACAATAATTTCGGCCTGGGTTATAGGTAGAACTTTAGTGTCTTCTAAGGCGTTTATTCTCAAACCCTCTAAAAAGAGGACCAAGCTGATCCTGGAATGGGTTATAATAATTTTGGCCACACAAATTCGAAGCCAAACGATTTTAAAGAAATCTCCCCTTATTCAACCATGGCGAATTCGTAAGAAGAACTGTATTATATGAACCCGATGAAAAAAGCCACATCTGCTTCTCCCATCAAGCGTATTTTCTCTTGGATCGCTATAACTTGATACTTCATGATACTTCATAAATCTATCAAGAGACAGAGGCATCAAGAATCCGCGCCACTTCTTCAAAATTAGTGAGACCTATCAAGACTTAAACGGTAACAGTTTTTTTATGAGCTTCTCATCTATAGCAGAAAATCAGAACAATAAATTGTCCTTCCTCAATAGGAGGCGAAATATGTTGTATCGATTCAGCGGTGGGTATTGGGATCATTTAGCTGTCATTTATGAGAAATGTGTGATGATGTGGTGTTTTTTAATGGTGGCATTTCCACTATGATAAGTTCCGAACACGGACTCTGTATCGGCAGTTAATTCACAATGTCGTGTTCAGGATTGGAAGAATTATTGAGACGCTGTCGTAGATATTCCGTTGTCTCTTGAGATAGTCACTCATGCAACTCTGAATAACTTCTATTTTTCAAAATATCCGATTGATGAGAAAATCGAAGACATAAGAAGCCAGATTTGTTATTATCAACTTTATTAATTCTTGTAGCAGAAATGAACTGAAGTTTTGAGTTGATGCAATCAATCTCAATAAGAAAGTATTTTCAAGTTCAGATCGAAGAATATTCATTGAACTTCCTCGCAATAAAGAGAGATAAAAAAGATATATTCGAATTATCAGAATCTAATAACAAATTCATTCGATATAACATTGAATAAACTTTTTATCAGCTCACGATTTATTTCTATCAAAAGTAATAATGAAATATCTTATTCCAAAAATCAATTAACTGAAGAGCACTCTGCATCACATTCCTGTCATCTAGCTAGATATATAGATGTTTTTCGACTTTCTACTTCAGTTTCCATTTCATACCAATCCATCGTAATTCAATTCTGAAGATAATTCCCAGAAACCCCATTTTTTTTCCATCAAGGAATACTTCCGGATTGGCCCAGACAAAAATGAGTAATACATTTTTGTTATATTTTCAAGAATAGAATCGATGCACCCTGATTTCAAATTCATACAGAATGTCACTGAGTCATAATATTCGATGGATTTCATTCTGAACTCTATGTATAATCACCATTGCTAGAAAACAAACTAATAAACGTCATTTTGACTAATGTCCTAAATTAATTTCTCAACAGAATCGATAACAAGGCTATCAATATGAGGCATCGGTATGTTTCCTAATAAATTTCATACATAATTAGTATCACTTTACATTGGTGGAGTGTCTGGCCTCATGCAAACATCAGCCATCTGTACTTCGAAATCATACAACACGCGAACAAAACACAATTTATTATTTGCTTTCTGGTATTCGTGTGACATATGCATACATCAGCACAAAATTAAATAATATCAAAGGGGGTAGGTAGTAGGAGGTGATACGAAAAAAATTCGGGTTGGTATAGAAAAAATTCTACATGTTTATCAACAAATAAATGAAATTGTGTGCACTTCAACACATAGGCAAACAGAAAGGGTATCATGTTGACAACAAAGTATGCGGAAATATGCTATCAAGATTGTACACTATTTTTTCATTACGTATATATAACTGTATGTGAAGGTTTATCAGATAATCAATTCTAAAAAAATACCACATACGTGTTATAGTAGCATTAGACCAGTTTTTCGGAGCTCAACATATAAATCCGACTATACAATACATTGTTTTCCAAAACTGACAATTAAGTACTAAGTCTTAATTTATGAACTTGTCTACTTATATACCTAGTGTGTATATTCCTCATTGAACTTACTTCTTCAATGATCCCTTTTTTTCAGTATTTTTATTTGCAACCCATACTCTCCAGTAGTCAAAAGACCGTTATTCATATATTCAAACCATCTTTATCGGATATATCGAAATGACAATGAAATAAAGTTCTTATGATTGCCGAATCATTTTCCGTTCGATTGGAAATTTTCTCAGCATCACCTCCCTGGCTCGTATAACGAACTGATAAAAGTGATTTCCTGGGATGTATCCAATTCATGTCCCTAGCAAGTACGAAATGTATTCGAGCTCTCACGATGAATTTGATTTCAGGGCACATATTGTGCACAAGCTTATAGGAGACTATTCAATATATCGAAGTATGAAATGGAAGGAATAATTAGTCGATGATAGTATGACCAGGGGATGTACGCTGGTTTTTTTCTCAAGATAGGGTGATGAATTGTGAAATGGGGATTGCTTATTTCAACTGGAATTTCATAAGTTTTGTACATTATATTTCCTACGACCACAAATATTATGCATCTATAATGTTTGAATCAATATTATTATATTTCCAAACGATATAATTGATAACTTTTTCGACAGTTTCAGATGTGAATTACTGAAGTCTCTTCGTTTGCACAAACGATTTCATTGATACTTAAAATCACATGCCTACATTAATGTCACGAATATGTAAGTTATTTCGAATGTAACCTTTCATCCGTGGTAACCGTCATCAGTAGGTAATCACGCAACCAGGAATACAGCAGTATTCATACGTGGTTGTAGGAAAAATAATTATCATATTTCTATAATATTGTATAGTGGATATTCAACCCAATCATCAATGAACAAACAATGAATAATATTATCCAAACCATTATTTATATCTATCCAATGAAAATATTTAGAGAAGCGGTATTCAACACTTTCACATTTTAACAGTAAAGTCGGAATACCAAGATACAAGTCGCGATATTTCGTGATATATGTCAGTACTTCTAAATGAAGACTGGTATTCCGAGATAAAAGTCGGAATTCATTTATAAAAGTCGGAATTCCGAAATAGAAGTTGTTTTTTTCAAAATAAACGTTCGCATGTAAAAATTCTGAGATAAATTTCGGTGTTTTGTAATAAATATCGAAATTCCCTGATGGAAGTTGGTATTTCTAAATAAAATTCGGAATTCCAAGCTCCAAATCAGTAATTCCAGACGAAAATATATTTCGTCAGTAATACGTAATAAAAATCGGGTATTCTGAGATGGCATTTCTAATAATAAAGGTTGATATTCTGATATAAAGTCATATGAAAGTCGAAATTCCTCGATAGAATTTAAGATGAAAGTTGGATTTCCCGGATAAAAGATTTAATTCTCAGATAAAAGATGGAATTCCCAGATGGAAATCGGTAATCCTTTATTAGGAGTTGGTGTTCCGAAATAAAAGTCGATATCTCGAGATGAAAGTCGATATTTCAAGATGCATTCTGAAGGGAAAGTCGCTGTTCATGTCAGAATTCCACAAGATGAAAGTCGAGATAACAAGAGTGGGTTTGAAAAAAAAAACTCAGTCAGTATTAAAGATCCTCGTGTCTGGAAAATGTTTTTCATCGACAAAAGCGAGCCGCGTACCTACACTGATTCTCAAATTGAATTTCAAATTTCTTCTTTCAAGCATTAGCACGTGCCTAGTATTCATTCCTATATCGACTAGAGCGCGATTCAATTTTGGCGTTATAGCGTACTGCACACAAAGAAGGCTAATTTCGCGTGTGTGCGGCGTGACAAAAGCGAATCGTACGTACGCACACCGGTATCGCGATCAAACGACATCCCGCAGGAGCGTTTTTGTTTTGTTTTAGTGGGTATACCTATATACGCAGTGGGAGACGTGCTTTTTTTTTTTCGACTGTTTTGCGGCTAATCTGCGACCGACGATGACAAAGCTGGGCTGAATGACATTAACCGGAAACGGATTGACAGGACGCGCTCGACCGGAAAGTGTTTTTTCAACGACCCTGAAAGGCTCGATCTGAGGCGTCTCCCCCCTCCACTTTTCCCCATCCCCCCTCCCACCCTCACGGCGTAAGCGCGTGTGGAATTTCTATAGCGGGGGGCTTCTAATTAACTCGAGCTAATTGATGTTGACCATGCGGTGCATGCTGGGACAATAATTGGCATATAACCCATTGTCGAATGCTGATGATGGTGATATGTCACCTGAGTAACTCGAAACAGGGACTGAAAAAAAAATTTTTTTTCGATTGAAAATTCCAGAATTGTTATTGATTCATAACATGTACGCGGTTGTTGGGTTGTGCGTGGAAAGTTATGTATCTTTGACTTTGTTGCATTATGAATGTGGCTGAATTTCCTAATTGGAGCCATGGGTGATCATATAGGCTGAGGTTGACATTAATATCAGACTTTCAAAAACCAGGATGAAAAAACCTGGAACTAAATCGCTTCTCATTACACTTGAAGTTCAT
Source organism: Chrysomela aeneicollis (assembly GCA_029955515.1). Classification (NCBI taxonomy): domain Eukaryota; kingdom Metazoa; phylum Arthropoda; class Insecta; order Coleoptera; family Chrysomelidae; genus Chrysomela; species Chrysomela aeneicollis. The sequence goes on along the minus strand of JARUHQ010000019.1, from coordinate 292,501 downwards.
CATCATTTGAATTCGTTGTCCATTTCTTTGTAGTGTTCCTGGAATTATCACTCTGTCGCCAGTGATAACTTGTCAGAATTCATTTATTGTAAGTTATATTTCTATAAATAAAGACGATTTATTATTATTATTATATCACAAAATACCGCAAGCTCAAGCATGTTTATATTGTCTCAAATATATTCATAATATATCACTCACTCTTCACGTAAGTATGGGTGCATTAAAATTTATAGAATGTGTTTATATTCCACTGTCTGTGAAGTAAAATTTTAATTTTTGGCTGATGATGAACCTACTTGAATCCGAAACATGTATATAACTTTCAATAAACGTTTATGAGATAACTTATCATACAGTTACTTATGACAAGAACCATGCACAAGTTCATGATGACGCATCAGAAATGGTGCAAATAAGAACATACAATATACAGGGTGTCTAGGATATGTGCGAAAATGCAGGATTCATCGAAACCAATATTAATGTGGAAAAATATTTCGATAAAATTATTTGTTTTTGTTGGAGAAAATAAAATAATTTCGATAATTTTCATGTTTTTTCGGTAACTTGTTCCATTATGAGAATATTTAAATGGTTTATCACATTCTTGAGGAGATTTCAAAAAAATATGGATGTTTTAAGATATCAGATAACTTCCCCAGAAAATTAACTTACCAAAAATTTGAAGCCATTTTTTGTCCAAACCACTTGTCCCATTTGTATTTTTTTTGTCTCCAATAATATCCTCTTCACAATGTTGGTATACTGAGTGTATTCTGATATAGAAATCTCTTTTTCACAAATACCGCGGGTGTATAAATTATATCGTGTTTTTTTGGTGGTGGTTAATTTCTTGAAAGAGTACAGCTATGACTCAGTTTTTTTTGCTTTCAGATGCTGTGAGACGTGAAACTTTTCTCAGGATTTCGCCGGTGAGTAGGTAGCGACTTAAGAAATCAAATAGTATATTGACTCTAATATTTCATATCACTTATTTGTGTGTTTTGTCTAGAAAAACTCGATCTAAAAATGATACTACTGGAAAAATTCTGAAAGAATGTAACAATAAATGAAAAAGTTGAGGCGGGGTTCAAAACATTAGCGTATACTCTGAACACACACACACACACAAACTACCAATGCGTGACACTATCTTCATTATTCCGCATAGGGAAAATTACATTTCCACCCTCTCGATGAACCCCCGGGAACGTCATTATACAATCGTCCGGCAGTTGCGGGCATAATTCATCGACTGGTCGTTCAAAACAAGCATGCAATTTGCAGTCAGTTACCATTTAAATGAACACGTACCTACTACAAATGCAATGTATTTTTGTGATAATTCGCAAATTCCATCCGACACGTATCTGCATATATAGAGCCGTCATAATGCCACTTGCCATCGCAGCCATCGATGACGATGACACTGACAATTCGAGCCTGATGATGGCAATCACCTGATGAATATCTCATGCCAATCAGCAGGCCTCGGCTGGGAACTGATTCGTATTTATTTCTAGATAGTACGGTCGAGAGGGTTGCTAATCTCCGAAAAGAATTTATCGTCATTGATAATGAGAGGATTGATGCATTATTGTGTAACTCATTGTACCTACATGTAAAAATGATTTCTTCAAACCAAATAGTTTCGGTAATTTATTTGTCTAACAGTTATGTGTGTTTCTCGAGATTTTTTTACATTGATCAATACAAGCTACATAATAGACAAACTGTGTGTGTCATTGTTTTTATCATTGTCTTCACCATTGTCTTTATCATTGTATTTATCGTTGTCTTTAACATTGTCTTTATCATTGTATTTATCATTGTCTTTATCATTGTCTTTATCATTGTCTTTATCATTGTCTTCACCATTGTCTTCACCATTGTCTTTATCATTGTCTTTATCATTGTCTTCACCATTGTCTTCACCATTGTCTTCACCATTGTGTTTATCGTTGTCTTTATCATTGTCCTAATCATTGACTTTATCATTGATTTCATTGTTGTCATTATAATGAATTGTATATATGCTTTCAATTGAAATTCACACTTTCAACTCGACATTACGAAAATCATGAAAAATACGGTCTATAGACTGTAAAACATGAACAAAGGAAATATTATCTTGTTCATTTTGTATGTGATCAAAGTTCGTACTGTTATGGCTGATATATTTCGGTTATTCCATTGTCTTGATGAATTTAATATTCCTGACGATTTTTTTGATCAATTTTAACACCTTATATCTCGGAAACGAATATGTATAAAGCAAAAATGTATGTTCTGATGTCCCTTACCACCTTCGAGAGATTGTCTGTCTATTTATGAACACAAGTACAACTAATACATTATGTCGATTATACACTTATCCCAGAAGAAGTCAATTACATTTCACGCATCTGAGTAGATACATATGTCATTTCATTATAAAAGGACCTTTTGGAGTGCGAAACCTTCACGCCCAATAAATCCAACATCCATGGGCAAAACCCCTCCAGCGCCAAAGTAATTGAGCAACGACAAATTAAGCAGACACTCTTATATGCGACAAAAACAGATGCCATCGGTTGAGTTGGCACCCCTGAACATCGATATCCTCAAATCTGCCGGCCATTTGGTGGCCCTGCAAGGAAATCGAAATGAAATGAGATGTAATAGAGCCCAGCAATAGGGGAGGCTATGACGATTTGTTGGAGAAACTCATTTGCAAATTGATTAGATTGGTGCTCTTAGTGAGGCTGAGAAAAAAATTGGATGCACTATACGTGACTGGAATGATGGGTATAACGTGCTGCTGTGTGGATTGTTTTTGGAGTGGAAGGATTATTTGTGATCCATGAAAACATATGGTGACATTGTGAGGGATGATGATGGAGATGGGGAATTGAATCATTCACGTTTTCTGATGGTTCTGATGATAATCTATGTTTTTGATGGAACAACACGAATAGCGTATGCTGAGGACTATCATTGTGAAATTAAGTGAAGTAAACTAATAATGAACTCTCATTTCACACAAGGATATGAAACTGAATATGACTTCAAAACAATCTATAGTGATGAAGGTGCGCATATGCTGTATTTCCATGTGAATGATGTAGTATATTATTATGTAAGCATAATATGATTAACTTTTTTCACTCCACTTGTGTATTATATGTTTCTTCATTCCAATTTGTCAAATTCAGTCTTTAATATTTTATTTTTATTTTTAAGGAGGCTAAGGTAAGTGCACTTCAATTTTTGGCCTTGCTACGATGAAAATTCTAGGCTTCACACTATATTTACTGAATTCACAGGCCTTGTTAATATTCGGCAATCGTTCTATAAATTGTTAACAGAGGTCCAATATTTGCACCATTATCTTTATCACAGTCATTATGCATCATTGTCTTTATCATTGCCTTTATCATTGTCTTCATCACAGTCACTGTCATTGTCTCATTCTTGTCTCAAGGTATGTATTTTGACGATGTTTTAAGACTATGTTTAATGACTTGTATAGATGCTAACATTGAAATGTAAACTTTCAACTCGATACTTTGATCAAGACAGAGACTGTTATTAATAGTGATAGTGATAATGATGATGCGTTATGATGATGAATTGGGTCTATATTTTGACTATGTGTTGAGGCAATAATATATGACTTGTATGAATGTTTGAATTGAAATTTACATACACTTTCAACCCGACATTATGATTAAGACAGACTCTTATTATGACTATGATAATGATACATAAATTGTGACTATTAGGATATCGAAATCAAGTAAATCTTCTGAACGAATTCACGTTCCCATATAGCAACTTTTCTCTTCTATACGAGTTCAAGAGCTCCAAGATTGGGTGCCAAAACTGATTAGAGTGTCATGAATTTCTTTCTCTCCCAGGGTATCGATTTTTATTTCCAAAAAATTGGGAATTTATGTGTTAACTTCTCAGAAAGAATATAGTCATCAGGGCTTCATACATAACAGGGTTATCTTGCAAAGTGTTTGAAGTGGCTATTCAACTATGCGAGATAAGCCCATTTTATATTATATTATAAATCTGCATGGCCCATCCCAATCAAACGCCACATTTGTCAACGCTGTCGTACACATCAGTGAGTTGGTGTGAAACAGGAAGAAGCTGAAAGCGTGAAAAGATTTGTACCCCCGAACGGACTAATCAACTAATCATGTAGCAGCAAAGTGGTGACATATTTCAAAACCGTCTCTTGTCACCACTGTCATTTCATGGTCGACCGTGTTCGACACATGTGCGAAGTGCACTCGGAAATGGCCAACTGGATCGGAATGACCCAAGTTGGCCGCGGAGATTTACGTTCTTGAGAATCGTCTCCATGACAACCGAACGGGGAAAACGTCGAGCGGTAGGTAGGTACATGATTTCTGGTCGGGATTTGGGGCTGAATGGGCTTCCCCCATACGTGTGGGGATAGGGGGAGAGAATGTGCGACAAGGAAGTGATAAAATGTCGAATGTCGAATTTTTTTTTTCAGTGCGAACATTTTCACGCGGTTATGTTGAATAAATACACAATCTCCATGTGTCTGTGAAAAGTATTTAAAAAATCTCACCACATAATATGAACTAGAATGAGCGTGAAATGATGAAACACATATTAAGGCTCATGACTTACCATTTGTTTAATTGATATAGATTTGTTTGATTTCATACATAGATAATATGCGTATAACACAACAATGAACTATATTGTAGGTATAGGAACTAAAAAAATTGCCACCTCAACTTGATAAATTCTTTCCGTCTTATTTAAATCCCCAGTTGAGAATTCTTGCATTGTATTCATTTGTTCTTTATCTCGTGCAACAACCCCGAAAATGGAAAACGTAAGCGGGAAGGGCGGAGAAAAATGGCGCAGAGATAGAGCGCGGTCTTGTGCGTGATATGGAAAAGGGCAGATAAGGTCGAAGAATGAGTGTCTTTTGTTTGTAGAACAAGGGCTGGTTATTTACTTGCTCGACGTTCACGGGGTTCGTGAGAGATTAAAAAAGTCTTGCGTAGATTGGCGATTTTGCACTGTTGAGATTTGCGATTTTACACGACCAAATTGATTTTTTCAACTTTTGACCATATAAGAAAGGAAAACTCGAAATGTCAAATGATAATACTATCAACATTATTGTGGTGGTATGTTGCATATTCCGAATGAAATATTGAAACTTCATCAAAGCATCTTAATATATTGTCGCATGGTAGACTACGAGCAGATCGCAAATATTTCTTTCTTTCTAAGACCCTTAGTTTTCCACTCGTACCAAGAGACACTTGGAATTAGTGACACCATGCGGCGGAAGGATGAAACACTTCAGAAACAAAGCTCCCATGTCATAAAACATGGGTGTGCATGGGTGATAACTCGACTAAGCTTAATCAAATGCAAAATGAAGTGTCATTTATTGGACGAAGTATCAGAAAATTTAAGAAAAACACAGTTTCAATGATCACCAGTCATTTTTTTTAAATTTCACGTAGCGAAGTCTTCAGTAGGTACATTTTTGATATGAATCTCCGAGATGATCATCAATGTAGAATATTTTATATTTTCTACGATCTACAGTTGCTATTCTGGTTGACTGTGTGGATTAACCCAAGTCTTGTGGCATTATTAGCGGTTGTGCATCTATCAGATCTCGTTGTTGGAAATAATTCCACCGTCTGGATCAATACAATTAGATTAATTGATGTACCAACTGTTTTTCTTGGATGCAAAAAAAAAGTCCAAACGAGGCATCGCGTGTCGGCATGCGACTTGCTATACCCAACATCAGTATACATCACTTCGTACTATTTGCCGTAGCAGCGCAGAACTGTTCCTTCACCCTTCTCCCCCCCCCTTTTCTTGTCTGCATCGAATCCCCCAGAGACGCCATTTTCTTGCTATTCCCCCGCTATCAGCGATACAGGGTCCGGAATGGAAGATTGCCATGCGGACCTTGATGAAAGCGCCGTTTTTTTGTTTTCCGAATAGTGGGTGTGAATTTGACTTGGTGTAACTATAGATACGTCTCTGGGGTGTTTTTTTCCCAGGCGGTGTATGTAGATGGGAGATCGATCCGGGGAAACCATGCATGATTGGTATCTCACTCTTTTAGGTATCACAAGTCAGACGGTCAAAGGGATACAGGAGGAAGTTCAAATTCTCATTTCGAATTAGAATCGTTGGTTTCCGAATATCGAAGCGAATTAGTGAGGCATAGTGTGACACACTGTACAATTACTGTTGAATGCGGTTGTTAAAAAATCACTCACCTGTCTATTATCACAGGATCTGAGGGAGTCTCGTTTCTATTTCCACAGCTTTTTTTGTCACAGCACCGACTGAAAAATAAAAGTGGTTATCGATAATGATGTCAAGAAACAACTAACAAATACACATAATAAAATAGAAAAGGTATTTCTGCTTGACATTAGCCAAAAAAAAAATTGTTTTCTAGTCGTCTATACCTATCATTCAAAATTTGTAAATGAAAAATAGACATTCAAACAATCTATATTACAACATAGTTGTGTAGAAAACAACTACTTTCCTGGAAAATACCATGCAGAACATTGAATTATATCTGCTCGTAGTCCATGCAACGATTCACACAGTATATGAAAATTACCTAACATGTGACAATCACGTATCAAGTAAAGGTACCAAAAACTTCACAATTTGGACTTCCGGGAGATTAAATTATACATAAATAGGCTTTTTGGTCAACAGATAAATCGCAATTTTGCTGTTCATGGTTCGTTTATTTGTTTATCTATACAAAATTACTTCAGCTGTTGAATTACCGAGTAATTCACTTATATAGAGTGAGTCAAAAGACTCACCTTGAAGTTAAGGAATGAGATGATTAATGTGTCAGTGAAAAAAACCTAACCTCATTGAACAGTTGTATATTATGATGTCTATAGGACTGAATCGAAATAATATTTCACTCGAACATGATAGGTAATAGCTATTTATGTACCAAGTGCGTTATATAGATCCTAACGCCCGGAGGGTAACATTCACCCGAGGGCCTTTGGCCCGAGGGATGAATGTTGCCCGATGGGCGTTAGGATCTAGTAACACTCGTGGTGCATACAAGATTTTATTTTTCACGAAAAAATTATCTTAAACGACGTTGTTTCTTTCATAAATTTTTTCTCATAGTATTTACTGCGTTCTGGTCGGCAACTGAGCACAAGTGAGCTTCTATGCAATTGCCATGGAAACATTGAAGAGGTTGCTAAGGGTTGTTTATTTAATTGAACTACAGAAAAAAACATTTAGCGGGCGTTATGATTCATAATGCCCTCCATAACGCCCCGGGCGTTATGGGTCTGTTAATAGCAACCGTTGCCAAGGTATTATAAAGCAGTAACGATCAAGTGAAAAATAAAATACTTAAATACTATAAACTGGGGTGGTGGGTAGATTCAAACATTGCGGGTTTAAAATAACACCGTTGGTATTTGGCAGCGGAAATGGGTGAGCTAAAGTCATACCGGCACAGTTTGCCATGTTGTGAAATTTCTACCTACCAGATTTGTTACTGCTCATATACCGAGGAAATATTGGTAGATTCTTCAAGAGAATAAGTATAAGAAATGAATGAAAGTACAATCTCTCTATACCAAATCTCTGGATTTGAAAAGGCAGAAGCTTTTCACTCCCGCTCCCATATCCCCATTTTCATTTCCTGCTGCTCGTATACCAAATTGTCAACTACCTGGGTATAACATGATTTATCAAGAATATCAAACGAGCAGAGAAAATTGTTTACCTCGAACAAAACAGCTAACACGCTCTGATATGACTTATTTCCCGTGAACTATCTAACAAAGATGAAAATTCAGGCAAAACGGCGTTGTGCCGAGATTGGCGAACACAGCAACGATGTTTATTATACGGCAAGACGGGGGAATAAGGAAAAGACAGACTCTCTGGGGAGAAGGGACGTCCCCTCGGAATTATACAAGACCATCGGGGGAGGAAGATATTTAGGGAGGCTCGTGACTACATCATCAAGTCGGCCATGTCAAGAAAGGACCTATATTGTTCGACGATATAAATATAGGTATATATAACTGAAAAATATACACAGGGATGACAGTTTTCTTCGTGCGAATCATAGTCCAAGTTCTGTTACGAAAATACAGGAAAATAGAGGAATCCATCAATATTTCCGAAACTGCTTGAAATACTATGTAATACGTAGAAAAATCCTTGAAAAATTTAATTCGACAAAAACATTTCTAGAACAGTTTTTCAGCGTAACTTACAAAATGTGTACAACAAAATAGAGGCCACATTTTATAATGTTTAGAAATCTTCCAGTTTCATTTGTTCACCCTGTTGAATTGGATGAGTTCCAAAAAATCCTGCATGCGCAAATATCTCGGAACGTCAAAAAAATTTGTAAAACGTTACAATCGTCAATATTCATGGTTATACTAACAAAATAATGGTCAGTATAATAATAGGAGAATGTTATGGTACCAACGTACCTAATAATATATTTTATCGAAATTTTATTCTATTTCATTTTATCGAAATTTTATGTATTGTTTTGTACGAAATCCTACCTACAAATAACTCTATAGTAGTTGAATGAATACATTTGGAGGATTAGAATATTAAAATGAATCTAACACGTACCTGCACATAATCTCGTGGGTTAGTAGAACTCTGCACATTTCTGGATTCTTGTCCTGTCCTTCATAAACAATAGCCTGCAAAAAAAAATTCAAATGAGTGTGGAACTTGAAAAATTACGAGAACTCTAAACAACTTTAAAACTCTGTATCTCCATAATATAATGGGTATATTGGAGCCTAATCGGTAGAATTTAGAAACACCCGGTGTGTATGTTGAAATTGGTATAAAATTGATTGAAGTTGAATATTGTCGATCCAACCATATCAAGTTGATTATTGTCGATTTTTTGATCAAGTATCCATCTTGATTATTATATAGACTTCAAATTTTTTATATTGATTTTATTGTACAAGCATATAACAAAAGCCTTTGCAAAGTTGAAGAAATTACAAAATTAGTTCCTTCCGGATAGGATATTATTTTTAACACCAGTTTTAGAAATTTATAGCAACCTTTTAATTTTTTCCATTCGTTTTTGGCATCAACTTTGTTTCAGTGCTAAGATACACAATGTTTCAGGATAATTTCACACTTTAGTTATTGTTGTCTAGGTATTTTAATGGACTTGCAAGCTTCGATTGAAAAACTATTTCGGACCCCATGTGCCCAAAACTTCAGCTTTTTATCCAAACACATGTTGCTCAATGTCCACTAATCTTTGTTGAGCTCCCTTAACAAAACCAGTATGGGAGGGTCGTGCGCGTTGGATATTCAATTAAACAAAAATCTATCAACTGCTCTAAACGTAAGCACCTTAATCCTGGCGTTGGGGGCCCAAATCCTTCGTGGAGATGGATATGTGTGCCCCTAAGTTTGGCCGTGGTGCGGTTTTCAAGAGACCAGTAGCGTCACAAGTTAATGATCATCATCATATGAATATGTGTATGAAATTTTCTACAGACATGATGGATGAATTATCGATATGATCCAAGGAAACTTCCAAAAATTGATGAGTTTTCTGGAAAACTTCATGAAACTGATCAAGTTTGTAGGTTATCAAGTATTATAGATATTCTTGAATGTATTTCAAGATTATGAAAGGGCTAATGACATCACACAGAAAGAATGCATTGACTCATAATTTATACAATAAATGTCCTGTCTAGCTTATATTCACCATATTTCCATTATTCAATACAAAACTGATGTTGATCTTACGTGAGAAGAATATATTACAATATGGGTGTGTATTTCCTAATTCACTTTATAATGTTTTGAAATCGATGAGATACCACTATTCAGGTGAGATACTTTGAGAAATGAAAGTTTTATTTTATCCTGGGAACAAATTCTGTTATTCTGAACAAATACAAAAAATATTGATAACGATATTGCTCAATCAGAGATTGGGAAATCTTGAAATGAACGCATCCTATTTATATCTCGAAAATCCATTTCTAAGGTACACATTTATCCCGACCATGTTCTGGATTCATCTTTCATTTTATATCCTCCCAGACATTGAAATTTCACATCAAGATATTATTATTCTCACAAATGTTTGAATGTAAGAATCACTGAACTATCGATTCGATAGTTGTTCATTGATAAAATTAGGAAAAGACGAAAAAGAGAAACAATTCTTCGCAGGAATTCACAACTTGCAGAATTGCAAGAGAAGGATGCATGAAAATGCAGCAGTACCATATTTTTCAAAAAGCCAACGAGGTCATTTTAGGTTAATCAAATTGAGGTTAACATTCACTGAAATTCGGAGTTGCAGATTCAGTGGGATTATTATTATTTTATGAGTGAACCGTCAAAAACTTTTCAAAAATGACAGGTTACCTAGTGATGCATATTGAGTTCTGAATTTTTTTACAAAAATGGGAATAACAACTTCCTCTGCCAAAATCCATCCACTGGCTTGCACGATGTTCCACGAACATTATAGGCCTTTCTTCCGTGCAATCAGGAGATGAAGAAGTCAACAAAACACACCGTTGAACCGTTTGAAGAACGCCGCTGTGTTATCGTAAGGCCCCAAAATAGTGGGATTAGCCTGTTAGACGAGAGGAAAAGTCCTGGTAATTACAGGGACTTGGGGGTTATTCCACGTTCATTGATGACTAGCGGTCCAGACAGTAAGTCATTTTTGGAGGGGTCCTCCCTACGTTGTTATAAGCCGATCTTATCTCATGTTTCCATTAAAAATTGGTGGATGCCGGGATCGGTGAATAATAAATCAGCTATCTTCTGATGTAATATAAGCTTCCGCAAATGAAGTTTTGACCAGCGAGATGAGCTAAAATTTCAAATTCTGTAAATATGCAAACAGTTATGTGATTGAATATTATTTTGTATTCGAGATAGAGGATGATGAAACTGCAACTCTTATGTATGTATAAGTGAAAAAAAAATGCTTTTACTATAAAATTGTTTACATTTATATTTGTACGAGTTGATCCATGTAAATAAGCCGCTTCACTCGTGTGAACAAATGATTGAATTAATGTATACTATTCACCTCAAAGTGCCAAAACCACTCGTTTATTATCACACTAATTTATGCACTGAAAAGTTATTCCCAAGAACGTGTTAGTTACTTCAGTATTTTCGTTCACCTTATACATTGTTCTTTTGTACAAGGAATCTCATCATCTTTTGAGAATTTCGATTGCAATCGCTCTCCATATGATGGGTAAGATCCTTCCCATTTCAGGGCTATTTTATTGACACCAGCATTAGCGAAGATTGATAAAGAGCTTGTGAAGAAAAGGATTACCTATTATGATATATTCGTTGAATAATAGAATATGCACAGCTTTCTACTATTCTACTAGGTTCAGATCGTGTCGTGGAGTACCCCAAGGCTCTGTACTATAGGCCCATAGTTTCGTTTCTTTTACACAAAAATGATTTTGCAACCATAGATATAGGTAAGCCCTGTCGAATATCTATTGACATGAATACTGTAGAATAGTTATAGGTATCTTTTATGCATTTTTCTGAGTAGGTACTTTATGGCAGAGGTTTTCAGTTTCATATCATGTTTTTCAAATCTAGTCGGACTCTAGGATTCAGTGTTGAGTTCAAATTGATAGTACTGCTCCAAATGTGGTGTATGGATACAACAATCTATATGTACATATTTTGATTATATTCCCGTTCAAATCCTCGATATATAGAAACATTTCGACCTTTTAGTTATGGAAAATGAACGTTTTGTTTTTTCCCTTCTGGGAATATATCATGAATACTGAAATATTTGAATCCCAAATAAATTTCAGCATGGTTGCATGCATTATCGCCTATGCATGACCTTCTACTCCTGCTCTATTATACATGAATAAATTTTAGCGTCAAAGTTCGAAAATATCATATAATTCCTCTGAGTATGATACGTTCTGAGCCCCGAGACCCACCTAGGACTCGAAGATCTCCTGAGGGTTTTCACCAAAAACCCAAAAGACTTGTTGGGATATTCCCGTGGGAATTTGGTTCCTTATTGCGAATGACGGATGGGCAGTTGGTGGGTCTCTTGGGGGATTTTATGAAAATTCAAACTGAAATATTTTTTGACAAGATACCCATATGTGATGTCGTTTCTCAGAAATTTTCATGACACTCTTGAATATCTTCTTCGATGATATACACTGGGATATTATGATATTTATATTCAATACTTATAATTTTATTACGCTTTCACTTCATTCTCACCGCCGTCAATGCATTTATTTTCGAAAATGGTTTGGAAAAGTTGGAAAAAGATTTGGAAATGCAGATATCCATAATTATCGAGATTTGACAGTATATGGCTATGAAATCTATAGTTATTCAAGAACTATTTTTTGATAGAAAAATCGCAACTTATTGTATAAAAAGGAAACAGTCATTAAAACTGTTTTCAATTTGAAAAAAAAAATAGTCTGATCCAATTGAAAGCGAATAGATTAAATAGAGCGAATACCAAAAGAATTTGGAATTCGAAATTTTATGGAAAATTCAGCATACAAGTGACAGTCCCCTGGGATTTAATTGTTTTTTTTATCGCAAAGCCGCATCTCTGCGCTATCTTATTATTCTAATGAACCGCTCTGAGTTTTGTATATTTTAATTTATGCACAAAATTTATCAATTGTCCCCGGGGAGAATGAAGCGAGAAATGAGGAAGGAAAGGGTGGAAATATTTATGTGTGTTTCTGATGAGGCTGGCTTTACTCGTTTGTTCTAGAGATAAGATAATGAAACAATTGAAAAGAATCATTTTGAGCCCACTGTGGTATCGGAATAATATATTGGCGAGATGTTCAGAGGATTTTGCATATTTTTTGATGGAAACAATTGATAACATCCATTTATAATTCATCAAGAAAGGAACTATATGAAGTAGCAAGTGAATTTTAGATTAAGAAGAAGAAAAAATATATCTCCTCACAAAAGATTAATCGTAGATTTTGGAATTTGATTCCAAGTGGAATTATTTTCAAAAGGATCTACCATCAACCATTGGCTTGTAATTTGGATATTTGATGGTTATACTAGCACTATTATATATACCTTTTTATTTTTTTGAATTCATCAGAATCTTGGATTACAAAAAATGTAGTAAGAAACATCCTGACTGCACTTTTTGTGGGCATGATAATCTGATAAACTGAAATATATACTGTAATGGACAAGAGACGGTTATCCTGATGTTAATCAGCTAATGAGTCTCCTCAGCTTCGATTTAAGACGTGAACCAGAATGATTTGCGTGAGTGCTTTACTTATAGACATGCAATGTTTTCTATTTGCCTCATGAATAATAATATCTACTTAGTCGGATTAAAAAATGTGAATAGATAACTCTCAAAATTCTATCACAAATTATTATAATTTGTTTTTCATGTATTATTATTATTTATTATACCTAATGGGGAAATACCAATTGGTATGTACTATATGGGATTGTGAGAAGGAAGATCTAAATGGTTCCAATAACTGATCACCATTGATGGTTTCACCAGAAGTAAAAAAATTCCCCCCCCCCCCCAACTTGTTTGACGAGTACCAGCAGCAAAAGTTACGATAGCTGAGAGATACGGAAATTGAGCACATTCTGTTCTGAAAACATAACTCAATTTCCAGATATACCTCTTCCGGTGAAAATGGGGATATCGAATGGAAAGTAAAAATTGATAAAGCATGTTGAAAATTACGTTAATGGAGGAGGGACGTCAATCGGAAAAGTCGGTTTTCCCCGGAGATGCATTAGTCACGTTAAAGCGCTATATTCAGTTTATCTCTGATATGAAACCTGGCGTTTTAATGTAATTTTAACGAGAACGAAAGTGCATTTTCCAAAAAGTTTTTAAAACCACTGGCTTCGGCCGATAGGTGAATAATTTGTTGGGAATTCCCTTTTCCGGTATATTTCCGTTCAATCGTGAGTATCTATGGAAATGAAGGAAATTGATGTGGCAACGAGTTGTTAATCTATATATATATTATGATATTCATGACAACTGTTGGATTCTGGAAATCGGATTGGTTTCGAATATGAATATAAAGTGTCATCATCACAGTCCCTCCGGAAAAATTAGTGTTGCCATCTAGACAAGACAAGACAAGAGTTTACCTACTCTTGTCTTGTCTTGAAATTTCAAGACAAGAGTTGTATACGCGTAAGTCTTGATTAAATAAGCTAAGTGCGGTCTTGTCTAGATAACGAAAGTCTAGATTATTATTCAAGACTCTAGATAAGACGCGTAGCTTAAATTGCGTAGAAACAGTCAAGTGCATGCAAACTCCCGCTCTCTGGGAACCAATCAAAACAAATCATAGCCGCGCCAGCGAAACGACGTGCACGTGCGGACACAAGGAAGCAGGTGTTATTATATTGTTCGAGTTCATAAAATAAACAGTCCGAAATTATCAGAGGCATGCGCAGTTTCACAGAACTGTACGCATTCTTTGAGTTCTGTGGGACTACGCAAACAAACCTTTCGGTTATTCACAGAGGGGTAGGTACAGTTGCCTTTGGCTATCATAGATTTCGTTTTTGCGCTAGCAGCTAGAAGTGAATTGCATTTTAAATAATGAAGCCAAAACAAAATTATTATGTTCCACCTCTTAAGCAAGCAGATCAAGCTGAAGCTGATGAAGTAATCCAAAATCAACGTTTAACAGCTGATAATGAGAATTTAACTGACTCTGAAGATAACAGTCCACTTGACTTCAATTTTTTATTTGAAAGTTCTACCTCTTCTACAGACAATTTTATTGACAACCCAAATTTCTGGAGAAAAGAAATTGATGAGTACCTTTCAAGTAAACGTGCTCCAAGAGAAGAAGATATTCTTGTTTGGTGGCGCAAGCATCAGTTTGCTTATCCTACATTAGCCAAAATGGCACGCGATTTGCTGAGTATTCCTGCCACATCTGTTCCAGCAGAACGCTCATTTTCTAGAGCTTCGCTTACCATTCGTAAACATAGGAATAGGCTTAATTCCGATTCAGCCAGGTCACTCCTATGTATCAATTCATGGGCTACCTGTCAGCTCCATGAAAGTATTAAAAAATATGTTTCTGTTTAAAATTTAATTTGTTTCTTTAACGTACTTAAATTTAAAACATATTAAACGTTTGTAAGTTTTTTTTTGTATTATTTGTAATATAGATTTGAAAATAATCAAGAGTTTTGAATAAAAGTCTTGTATGGAAAATGCAAAGTCTTGTCTTGTCTAGATAATCTAGACAAGACATATTGATGATCTTGTCTTGATATTCTAGACAAGACAAGACAAGAGTCTAGAATGTATAAGTCTAGACGGCAACACTAGGAAAAATGCAATTCCACAAAGAGCCTCAGGAGTTGAACAATGAAATAAACTTGTAATGTAGTCTAATGTCCTGAAAATATGTACCATATGGAATCAGTCAATTTTTCATTATCTTTCACTGATGATGACAGTTGTCGAAATACATTATTTATTTTCATCAAATTTCTGCTGTAATCATCAGAGCAATTCAACAATATCAAAGAATGATTGAATTTCATCAGAATAGCAAGATCAACAAGTTGCGCATGATATGGTATGATGAACCCTGTACAAAAGGGATTCGAATACAACGAGTGGCACTAGACACTAATTTCCATTCAAGGCATTAAATGAGCAATTTTATGGGTACCTGTGAAGAAATGGGAAACTTATGGTTTATGTAGTTCATGCCATGTAGCCAATTATTGTGGATTTACGGCTATAGAGAACTGATTTAGGTGGGGTCGAGGCAGGTGTCTGGATTATTCCCGAGTATAGAGCGGTAATTTAGGTCTACTTTGGCCATCATTATTATTAATGCGCTATTGCGTATGTTCACAACCATTTCCCAGCGAAATTGTTTAAAGTACCTACACACGAACGCTAAATATATTAATTAGACTTTCAAAAGAGACCTGATGGATTCTGGATTTCTGTTATGTTGTAGGTTTCGAGTATAGTATCTAGGAAAAACTAAGAATTTAATTGGTAACAATGGTGATGAATAGTTGAATCTACTACCCTCAAACCCTCAACATATGCCACGAAAATTTTCCGTTCTCTATACACCGACTGGTATATTTCATCAATTAATTTCCAATATGTGGTGAAGAATGCAATCGTCATACAAGCACCCAAATATTTGAAAGGATAGGATTGAGATATTAAATTATGCCTGCGTCCGTTTATCATAGGTACACGTATTCTAGAGATGTTTTTTTGATAGCTCGAATTATATGAATGAATTTATGACAGCAATTGATGATGGCATGTAACATATTCAATCACAGCTTGAAGTACTTTTCATCCGAAAATATAAATATATTGTGGATATATTTTATTTATGATGCTTTCAAAAACTGCCTTGCAATCATCACCAAATAACATATCAATGGAATCAAAATAATATTGAATATTCCAATGATTTATGAGAATAATTCATATCTGACAAATCTCATGATGATCTCACTGACACCTGATGAATTATTGGATATTTGAAACACGTTATTTTGCATAAAATAATAATTGGTAATACAATTGATTTATATGATCTCGTGAAGTCGACGTTATATGAAGCTATTTGATGCTATCAACCAATAGTCTAGAAAAGGCCAGGCTATCAGAAATCGTTATCAGTTTTTTCCAACTAGATTAAGAAAAATAGGGCCATTAGCAATCATGACATTTTAGAAGTTGCTATTAATGGAAAGGGTACGAGAAGAAAGCCACATACTAGCGGACTTTCACACGCTACATGTTGAGTCACATGAGAATTGATAGTCTGACTTATCTGCAATTTCAGCACCTCCACACCAAAAGAGAAAATAATGATATGGTATAAAAACCATCAGCCGCCACAAAGTAACCAATCGCTACGGAAAAAAGAAGGGCGATACTATTACGATTTTCAAATTTTCTCCATCAGTGGTTCATTATTCGAAAACTCCTCCTGATAAACACATCGAACGCATGCAGCGGCGTTAGCGCCCCCTAGCGGCGATGTTATCGTTGAGAAGCGATCGCAGACACGTGACCGGCACGCGACATCCCAGAATGATCGCGACCAACACAGGAAATGGCCATTTTCCGATATACATTCTCATTAGTTTCTTATCGAAAGCTCTTTAGACGATCTGTAAACACACGTGGAACAGAATCTGGATTGACAAGTTCGTACCATGGGGCTGAAATAATCCCATCATGAAACAATGGATGAACTAAATTAGACAGATAGCGAAATTTTCTACGAACCAACCTACGATCACATACTAAATCATAGATCAAAAGGTATACTATAAATGATAATCTGGCAAGAATTTTGAAATACAGATCAGAAAGAAAAATCCTCGGAAAAATCAATTATATCCACAAGAAGGATAGGAAAATACTAAGAATTACAATCAATAAATGATTATGTGAGTTCCACTTTGAGAGCTGTTTGCTGTTTATCTATAGAATGTGACTATGTTCTTAAGAACTCATCTCTCTAAAACATCGTAGAAAATAAACTACCACTATCCTCTATTTATTATTCAATTGGTCGATGAAATTGAACTCCCTAGTTGCCATCTTAGGATTAAAACCAAACAATTCCTAATTATAATCGAGAGCTCAACCATTATTTTTTTGGAAAATAAGTGACAATGAAACTTGAAATAGCCACTTCAGATACTCTTATGAAAACAAAGAAGTTTTGAATGCAAAAAAAATGTGTTTTCCTTCACGTGTACCTACTCGTTATGCCCTGAGGTTCACATTACCTTATCTCCCCTACTTGGATGTATAAATAATGTTCTATTGTTCGGCCCAGCCCTCATTTATTTTTCTTCTTATCATAGTTTTCGAAAATCTGATCAACAAACATAATAGCTGCAGAACTTGATCATATCAGAAGGTAATCCAATTAAAAATGATATTTTGATTCAAATTTCCAATTCACTGTGATAGTATTGGCAATTATTTTCAATTCATCATGATTTTATCAATAACTGATCTATCAACTGTATATTCCCTATAATTGATGATCACACAATGAGTCCACTATTGAAATGAATAGAGGAATTTTCTTAAATTATAGCCCTTTGCTTCACATTCCAACACTTCATCTACAATAAATGTGATAAACACAATATCAAATATCTACTCACTTACTGACGACTTCATCCACAAATATTATTTTTGTTAACATTGTCTTCACTTTATTCACAAAATCATTTTTGAATAATCAGACTTTTCCCGATTATTCACCACATTGTCTAGTATAGATACCTTTGAATTATTGAAGAAAATCCTTCTGCTGTACCTACTTTCAACGAAGGTAAAAGCATCAGTCACCGCTTCTGGTATGGTGATGTTGATACCCATAATAAACAGTTATTGCCCAACCGATTGGATTGGGAATGATCCGTTCCTTTGATGGAGCGCTTGATGATGTGAAGCAATCCAGAATTCATCAACGAACACGAGATAAATGTCAGGAAATTCATCCGATGGTTGTTAAATATTGCCCGCTAACCGAAACAATTTATACGGAAGTCAAGTTGATGAAGCGAAAAGGGGAGAGTTTAACGCGTTAGAATTCTTAAGTTTAATTTCAGGCTATCATCTGACATGGAGACTAGCTGATGTTGAGGTAGGAGTTTAAGAGATACAGGGTGATCATATAACTTTCTTTTTCAAGATTCATTGGAGTTTTCTTCGACACATGTTCGACAACTGCAGTTAGCTCATATTCATTTCTCAAACAATCCACACGGTCCTTCTTTTTTCAGCGTCAAGGTTTGTCAACCCTGCAAATTTTTTATACCTGCCAACACTGACAGATTATAAAAAAGGAATATTCAATTATTGATTTATTTAATATATTTTTCTTCTCTTGAAATTTTTCGATAATTATTATTACGGCTCAAAAGCTATAGTGAAACATCTTCATCAAAAATTCGTTCAGTATTGCATAACAAAATTAGATTTGAAAATGTAAGGTATCACATGATTTAATTAGATCACAATTTTTACTCCATATTTTACTGTAACAGTTACATTACATTATTTTCGATGTCGAATTCGTGATATAATTTATCTTAATTCCGAATGAACAGTTCTGACTCTTCAAGTGGTGGAACAACACATTGAGTGTTAATTCAATTTACCCTAGTTAGTCCGTTTCTTTCGATTCCCAATCCCATTATAGGTTTTTGTCTTAGATTCCTGATGATGCTCCTATAGAAGATAAGATGAACTTTCTTGGGAAGTTCTGATGGTTTTTCATTGAAATAACTTATATGATTTGTTATAAGCAGGAAAGGAATATACTTTCAGCATTTGAAAGAGTAACTTTCCTTATTGAAATTGAATTGCTTGGACTCACCTGTTTGGTTACTGAATCGATAAGTCTGACGTAGATGTCTTGTTCTTGTCGGACACCTGCAAGAAAAAGGGGATTATTGCACATTACAGATACACATCGCTCACCGAATGCAAGAATGGCACAAGTTGAAATTATTTCGTTTTTCTGAAAATATATTCCAGTGTTGACGAAGAATAAAGACACAGCATTCAGAAGGTTCATCAGAAAAATCTAATCTGCATATAAGTTTTCGACTTCCACCAAAAACTGTATCATCGATTCACCCCAAACAATGTTTTTCGAATTGTGTCACTTTTGCATTCGGTGAGCGATCATGTTCGTATATCTATTACAAAATTTTTCGAAAAACCTAACAGTTAGTAAAGTCGAAAAGCTCATTTCACCACAACACATAATGTATTGGTATTGAATTATCTTGTTCCGATAGGTATAGGCAGCTCGTAAATTTGCTATATAATTCTAATGACAAACGTCTGATGATGCACAAAGTAACAAAATTTATAAACAGAATATAGTGGGAGTATTCCAAAAACACATCCCACCCAAAATTTTACATCACACACCAGAAACTTTAATGTCTTCTTTAGCTTGAATATCGTCAGATGTTAAAGACAAATGATACATCTACTTTCATAATTCGAAGATGCTGAAAGTTCATACATTTAGCTAAGCGATTCTCAAACTACACTGAGAAGAGGATTGGGCCTCGAAATGAGCTCTGTGGTATCCCACACATTATATCGTATTATTTGCCTGCTTTATTCACTTTTAAGCTTCCATTTGGATAGATCACTCCATGCAGTGGTTGAAAGCATATATAATCGCTGGTGTTCCAATAAGGTTCTGTTCTGGCATCACCTTTGTTTCTACTACCCATTAAGTGATTCAACGGTCCACAGCTCGATGTTTATTGATTGTTAGCAATAAAGTGCATGGAAGATCGATATTATAGGTGATGGTGCTAAAATATTTCTAAGAGTGAAAAAATAATCGTTGCGACGAAAATGATGGATATAGGAGCAGACGCTTAGGTGGTCGTTGTCGAAGTAACCATTCCAGAAAAGTAGCACGTGTCGTTTAAAAATTTATCACGAGAATAAATCAAACAACAACAACCGTATCTGGCCTTATAAGCGTCCCCACCGTTTACGCAATAATGGGAAAGAGCTCGCATCGCATCGAGAGCGCCTTGTGAATGCAATTAATTAATTAGTAGAGTCAATTGTCAATTACATCTATTGCCAGTTCGCCAACTCTTCGATTGCCTTTTACATTCGTCCAGAAAAACACCATTTACACTTTAGTAGCAGCGACTGGTGCTCGTAAAAGGAAGCAGTGGCTCGCTTGTACGTCGCAGGAATTATAAATCGATCTATAGTAGACGTTGTTTTTAATTAGGAAGATAATTAATCCGATCAGTCAATCAGATCTGGTGGAGCGCGGCTGAGCTTCAGAAGGTTGCATTCTTCGTTTCACGGAAATATCTTTCCACTCTTTGAAGTACGGATGTGACTGAACGGAATTCCACAATGTCTTCGTTGCTTTCGGTTTGTTCGACAATTGTGCGATGTTCTTCGACAGTAATGTTGGGAAACGTCGAGTTTATTTCTGCATCGTTCCTCCAGCGAAGCAAGAAATATTCAGTCATTTGGTTTAGTATCAAGCTAGTTAGGTCACTTTTGTTGCAAATTCCCAGGAAAAAATCTTATACAATGTGTCTCACTTTTCATGGAAGCACCCCCGTATCCTCATCTTTATGATCATTAAAAGGAGTTCTATTTTTTTAATGGTTTTAAAATTTTGTGTAAACATTTACTCATTCAGTTCTGAATCTTGAATACACCAGGTTTTACATGCGATGATAAACATATTGTATATAAGCACGTGAATGTTCTGAATGTAATGCATTCATGTGTTTGTCCTCCAATATTATGCATGAATTGAATTTGAATGAAATAATAAGTAATTTGAATTGGAAAACCCTAACTTTATATATCGAAACAATTGTAGTGAGATCGTCATGAACACATTTTTCGTATCTGTTGCAATCTATGGAGACAGGTGAAAACATTGCCCAGTTGATAGTTTTCCACCGTCTGCATCAAATTATGGGAGCTATTGAACAAGTCGTTGAGATCAGGTTCGCTAGAGATGAATTCCTAATTGAAGTATATGTTAGGGAATTACTAAATCTGGTATTGAAACAGGCTTCTAGTGGTAAAACAGGTATGTCATTAGCTGTATTATTCGATTATAAACCCAATTCAGAGCATTAGAATCACTATTAGGCGTAACGAGTGACGAATATGCTTCAATTTGTATCCATTAGCTGAATCTGCTCTTCCTGAAGAAATTTTGAGATTTTGGGAGAGATACCCTACTAACATTAATATGAAAGACTCGAAAAAATAAAAAAACTGATAGAAACAAATCGATTAATCAGATCAGAATATATTACTGATACCCTTCTCTCAAAGCTTGAAGAAATGCATCAGTAGAAAGAGATCTTATACTTACTCGAAATGAGAATTAGTATCAATTGGCGTAGTACCACTATATTCAGGCTGAAACAGTATGTCATCAACCATTCGACTATTTATACACGAAATGCTCATAGATTCTTCATCATCTTCTTCTTCATCATCATCATTTAAATTTTATTCAGATTTCAGATAATCAAACCTGGTGAAAAACACTTGAAGAGGTTAAGAAAATCAGTGATTCTCAGTCTGATCTTGAGAGAGAAGTTGAGAGAAGTTGAGAGAAGTTGAGAGAAGTTGAGAGAAGTTGAGAGAAGTTGAGAGAAGTTGAGAGAGTGCTTCAATGATGAAAAGTGAGACTCCCTGTATATAACATTCTAACCGATAAAGATGCTCTAAACAACGAATCGGTAAAGTCCCCATTTCATAATATTTCCTCCTCCGCGAACATACTACATCAGAT
This sequence comes from Chrysomela aeneicollis, assembly GCA_029955515.1. Lineage (NCBI taxonomy): Eukaryota > Metazoa > Arthropoda > Insecta > Coleoptera > Chrysomelidae > Chrysomela > Chrysomela aeneicollis. The sequence goes on along the minus strand of JARUHQ010000019.1, from coordinate 270,053 downwards.
GCGTGTTCATATATTTATCGATCTAATTTCGGATCCTGTCAAACTTATCGCGAGCTCAGTTCGAGAGATTCCTCTGCAAAATAGAGCGAACGATCTCACATCTCATTTACCAGCACACGCTCGCACACACCTCAGACGACAGCATCCCACAGGAACACTCACGTTGTCCTTATTCGTAATAAAATAACTCCGCAAATGCTCTCGGTGGAGTTGAAAAGATGGCGGCGCCGCAGGGTACGGCGACATCTTTACTCTTCTGCTTCTTCTGTCTTTGCTTCGTCACTATACAGTTGCGTAGACAGAACGGGGTTGATGGGCAAAACGAATTTCATCTCTAGCGACACAGAGCTATTCGCTTTTGAGAAGAGGACATTAGGAGTGCTATAGAATTTGTTTTACAAACCGTCTGCTTTGAGTTTCTAGACACTGACTGTATATCTCGAATATTCTTGATGCTCCCGGACTGTTGTCGTATGATATCATATTGTCAAACTGAGTTCCAACAGTTGAATGAGAAAGAACACAATATTGACCATCCTATATTTGAGACAACGTATTTTTGTTCTGCGTGTTTGTTGGAATAACATCAGGGTCTCAAAACTTTCGAAGTATAGCCGCTTACTTGGGTCCTGAAGTGGTATAACATGGGGGGATAGTATAAACTTGAGGAATTTGCGGCTGTTGTAGTTTCATAGTAGTTTCAGCCTGGTCTGTGGTTCTTCCTTCCATCATGTTATATGATAATCAGGAACTACCGCCCAACGTTCATGATTCAACATTTTTGAATTTGCATTCTAAGTTCACAACTTCTTGTTATTCATTCAAGGTGTTTGAATATAACAATGTGGGGCCCTATATACTATCTAATTTGTACTTACCATTCGCGAAAAGGAGTTGTAGCCTGTACTGAATGCCGTTATTTGTCTTTTGACCATCTGCTTCCTGGAATTAAAAAATCATATCGAATCAGGTTGAGATTAGATATAGCATCAGTTATCAGGATCATCAGCAGTTTGTTACAAATTAAGAAGCTTGTTATACCAATCTTTTACTCAACTCATCTGGCCAGCAAAAGTGGTTAAACATTTTCTGCACTGCATTTTTATCATTAAATTCTTTAGAGAATAGTAGAATGAAGAAATGTTCAGATCTCAAAATATACAATGAGTTGTCTAATTAATGGAACTGATAATCAAATACAGTCAATCTTTACTATGGGTGGAGAAAAACACGCGTCAAGAGAGCAGTTTTCATACCATCAGAGAAATTGATAAACCCTTTTAATTTTTCTTCAGCACCATATTACTTATTCTTCTGACAGTAAGCAGAAGTTGATTTTGTGAATGGTATAAATATTACATTCAATATTTTGGTTTTTGTTTTCATCAAACAAGAACTTTGATTTTTCAAAAGAAGACAATATTATAGCATAAGTTACAAAATATAATACAATTGGTATAGCTGTGAATAGTTTGAAATATTAATTTTCTATTCATCTGATATCCTCAAACACGTAAAAACTTCAAATCCATCATATCTCTTACATCGGCGGAAACTCCTAGAAAATATCTCAGAAAAAATTTCAATTCTAAAGTGGAAAGTAGGGCCCACCCCATTGTTGGTGGTGTTTAACTTAATAGCTCTCGTTACCATGGCACCGTGGCAGCGTTTAGCAAAGTGTACAATGGAGAGAAAGTGAGAGGAATAAATACAGCGTGTTCCACTACTGGTACGGTTGTAACAACGAGGGTGAAGTGTTGGCAGTGGCGTAACCACTATATTTTCGTCGATTCCATTTTTCAGGAAAATTTACTTTTGAATCGTATCTTAGGCGGTATTCAAATGGCGATATGTATATTTTCTTTATGGTTCAAGAAGAGAAATTAAGGAAGAGTCCCAATAATCACGAGAGATTTGGGCCTAGCGACATTTGTGCGAAAAAATTACAGAAAAGATATCGTGGTCAAGATATTTTGAGCTCTCTAAAGTGTATGAGAGAAATCTAAATGCTCAGAAAGTCCATTTGCTTTAGCAAAATTACTTCTAACGTGAATTTTGAGACTCCTAATCATCTTCAAAAAAATATATCTCGTTTTTTTTTCAATCTAATATCGAATATTAATATCAATATATATTCATGAAACGAGTGAAATTGCGAAATATTAAAAGAGTTCGTAGACTTTCGCTCACTTCAATGTGTCAAATTTCAATGGATGGCGCCACGTCCATAATGATCTCGCCATGATGAATATTTTAATTTTTAGAATTTCGTTCAACATTTTTAATCACCTGTTACTTTCACATGAATGGGTACACAAAAAAAAATTAAAATAAAATCTATTATCACCATTCAGATAATTGACAACGATAGTACCTCCATCTACAAATGATTTTTCAAACAATTTTCAAGCCTATACAGGTTTCAGTAGCAAAAATGGATAGTCGTTCCACCATACTCCACATTCACCTTGCAACTATCTTCTTCATGAGAAATCTACTAATAGGTGTAAGTATAAGTAGATATTGGAAAAAATACACTCCACCCTTTTTCTGTCGAATTCCTGTACCCCATTTCGCATTGGAAGAGCCACCCTTGTGTTGTATGGGGCAACACATTTGGGCGAAAACGCCTGCGTTGTTCTGCCGGTTGCTTGGCACAAGATTAGAACGATTTTCATTCAGGGGCATTTATCATGCCTGTAAATACATGTATACCTTGTGACCAGATCCGAGCTTGGGTCACAATATAATCCATTATTAGGAGAATTAGTTGTGATATTGTTTCCGGTAGTATATAAACTCGAAAAAAGTTATAATCCAGATGTAGGTACTGGCGAATTTATTTATTATACTTTGTCATATTTTCTGCATTTTGCATTTTTTTTTTCTCAAAGTTGGGGCAAAGAATAAATGAAATGACTCTTCAATAGTTCAACTCTAAGGACAGCGACTGAATACTTACAGGAAAAAATCTGCATCAGGAACAATAAAAAAAATTGTTACAGTATGGTTTGTTTATGAGATACACCTTCCAATTAGATAGGTTGAATTTGGTGAGGCTTGACCAGAACTAGTTAGGGCTCCTTAATATAGTTCCTCATACAAAATTTTCCATGCACAAAAACTAAAAACCAAATATGGAATAGTATTATTCCATATTTCCACGATCCATAAATAGGTAATTGCATTCTTACAACGTACCTACTTTGTGAAGATATTCCACACAAAATGATTTAGAGTTTAGACTAAAGAGTTCTCAGAGCACAATAACAATTCTGTCAGACACTAAAGTTTATAAAATAATTTGCAGCGATCTGTATATGTTCGAGTAAAGGTAGATCAGTGAATGTGACGGTTGTTTTTTTCATGAGAAATATGACTATTCCATAATACAAGCATATTCCATATTTGCACCTTTTCCTGTACTATATGAAAGAAATAATCTCTCGAGCGATTTTCCGCATGTCGCAGGATGAATCGCCCTGTATACTAACCTGATCTTTCTCGATGAAACCGATGAATGCTGTTCGTTCGATTTCAACAGGTTGACCAGCTCGGTCGTATAAGGCGATGACGAAGTGGAAGAAATTAGATTTTCGAAGATTGCTAGGTGGTTGTTTTTCGAAATGGGCTCGTCCAACCGTAGATCTGAAAAAATATATATATATATGTTATGTATATCGGAAATTATTGTTCAGTGTGTAAAGGCGGATTTCCACCAAACGGACAAAATCGCAACAATAGAGCAACTGTGTCGATTTCGACAAAATAAAAACTTTTGTTGTCAAAATAAGAAACATTTCGAAGGCTTTGTGACTTAAGTTGGTGTTTCAACAAACAACAAAAAGTTCCATCGCCAGGCGGCCAAGGTCAAAAGGTTTCGTTGTTTTGTTTTTGTTTTTGTAAACAGAGTTCGCTATATGGAAACTGCTGGCGACAACAGTTCACTATTTTATTCTGGTAGTGGTATGTGACTTTTTGATGGCATGATGAAAACTGTTCGTGAAGTGGAAACGGCAGAAAACATCTTCGAAACAAAACACGCGACAGACTAATTTTTTGTTTGTTTGGTGGAATTTTAATTTCGAGTTTGTTTCTGTTTTTGAAACTGAAACTAGTCGCAAGCGAGTCCGTTTGGTGAAAATCCGCCTTAACAAGCTGATGGATAAGCTGTATTTTGTATGCCTACTTGCTAAAGGAATTATTACGAAAATTGACAAAAATAGATATAGAAGATTCTGCATCAAATTGAGTGAAAAACCAATACAGATTTGCACTATTTCATTCTCAAATATATTCTCGATCCTTTTCAAGGTTTTCTCCTCGGTTTTCTCTTATTATTCTGGAATGAGATTTATTCTTGAGCAATGAGCTCCTGACAAGACGAACATCACTTACTAGTGACTAAAACAAATGCAAACGTCAGCAAATATACGAGAACAAACGACACTCGATTTTTCAGTCGAATTCCGTCGAGATAGGCACGACAAAAAGTTATCACACGAAACGAACAGCTCTCCTGATGTAAAATTAATAGGAACAAACGAATAGCAGCATTTACCACCTTCATTAACAGCACCGTATAAATTATCGTGTCCACATAATTCACGACGCTCGGAGGTATATTTCAGTTAGTTCGGTCGATGTCGGGAAATTTCACCCGGAAAATCCGGGAGCAGCGACGGCGTCGTATAGGATAGACCATACGAAATCCGGTATAGGAGTGTTTAAGACGATTCATGAAAAATTAAGTTGTTTTGAGTTTATCTATTTTCAAGGTTGAGTGGGAGATCGTTACTCATATCTGCTTTTTGCAGTTTGAGCGAACTCTGCCTTTTGTCAACATATTCTCTATAAATGTTTGTGAACATTATTTTTTCGGCAACCGTCCGGAAAGTACGTACTTTCCAGACGATTTTTTTTTGAGAAAGTGGCATTTTTCCGGCCTATTCCGGGAAGTACGTACTTCCCGGACTAGGCCGGGAAGAATCACATCGTTGTTGTCATTGTAAATATGAAAATCTTGGTAGTATGGTTTTGATAAATGCAGTTGATCATTACCATAGCAGCAAAATAACGACTGACAGCTATCTGACATAAAATTAGCTAACATTCAAAAATTATCAGATGAAAACAATCAATGTGAAACGGAAACTTTACCTTCTTGTTCTGACTTCAACAAAAGGCACTTAAATATACCAAGCATTTCAAACAAATTGAATCCATTCAATATTAACAATTGTTCTAATTTTAATATAAATATTAATATAAATAAGAATTGAAATGTTCGAAATTTTGTTCTAATAAAGAAATGTGTTGATTTGTTATTCTACACGGTTGCCGAAAAAATTGTGTACGCAACACTCCCGAAATAGTAATTTACGTAACAAGTGCGGAAAATACTGTTTTTTTGGAGGAGTGGACAAAATTCTAGGACGAGCGTAGCGAGTCCTGGAAGTCTGCGAGTCCAAAAAAACTGTTTTCGGGCGTGTTGCGTACACAATTTTTTCGGCAACCGTGTAGAATAACAAATCAAAGAAACACATTTCTTTCAAAAATTGAAAACTTAGCTAATTTTATGTCAGATAGCTGTCAGTCGTTATTTTGCTGCTATGGTAATGATCAACTGCATTTATCAAAACCATACTACCAAGATTTTCATATTTACAATGACAACAACGATGTGATTCTTCCCGGCCTAGTCCGGGAAGTACGTACTTCCCGGACTAGGCCGGAAAAATGCCACTTTCTCTGGAAAGTACGTACTTTCCGGACGGTTGCCGAAAAACAGTTTTTTTGGACTCGCAGACTTCCAGGACTCGCTACGCTCGTCCTAGAATTTTGTCCACTCATCCAAAAAAACAGTTTTTTTTCGGACTTGTTAGGTAAATTACTATTTTTTTATGTTTTTTTGTTGACAATGAAAGCAATATTATGGAGATTGAATTCAATCCAGTCACGACTCTACGATTCCGACAGAAAAACCAGTGACCACTCCTCATATAATGAGATGAGTGATCACTAGGACCGTGTATCGTGTGCCCTGGGCCCCTATTCTTGAATTCTAGGGAGTAGACAAACTGATAGAAAAGTGAGAAGGAAATATATCATTCATCTATCAAGAAGTGAGATAGTTGTTCTGTTTTCTATTCCCTAGAATTCAAGAATACGGGCCCTGAGCAGATGCAATGATCCCAAGATGACGGCCTTCTGCATGGCCCCAGTACAGCTAAAACGTGTGCCTTTTGTCGGCAAGCTGAAATTTTCTGGAGTTTTGAGAGCAGCGTCTGTCGTGTACCACCAAGGGAGCCTATTTCAACATTTCAACATCCTATGGATATAGTCTGCGGAGTTCCAAGAGAAGATCTCTATATTTTGTCCGTTTTTTTCTCCTCTTTCAAAACGATGTTTGGTTCGGCTTGTGCCAAGAATTCAATCATGAACATCGTGTTGGTTTGATAGTCCTGATGTAGTCCTTCAGGCTCATTAGCTTGTATCTGCCTGATACGAGTATAGGTATTCACCAAGTAGCTCGTTTTGTTCCGAAAACAGCCCCATCATCAGATTTTATGGTCGTCAAATTAACAGCTTTCCATGAAATTTTGTCATCGGGGGAAAACAGTGTTTAGGCCAGTTTTTCGTTCATTTATCTCAAACCATCAGTCAATTGTGCGTGTTGGTATATAACGAGGCTCGACTAACGACCAATAGAGGGTGATTTCGGGGTGATTATATTGAAATACGTTGCCTGCAACCGAATATCTGTCGTGATTTATGCCAAAACCACCCCGTTTCACACAAAATGGGCAATTTATTTTATGGCGACGCTGAAATCATTGTTATTTTTCCAAATGGTCTGCGGCCGATTTTCACTTGTGGGTAGCGATGTTTGTTTTACACCCCCTCGAATCACCCCAATTTTTTCCAGATTGTGCAGTGATTTAGTCACTATTATAATCAGACAAAAAGAACATTTTCTACACTTATATTTTGAATTATCTTCTCGACCTCGTTCACTAATCAATTATTGCACAGCTTGATATTATATTTACACTTCAAGCTCTCCTACGTCGAAATGGAATTGGTTGCATTATTTACTTTTTATTTATTGAAATTAGCATAAAACAGGAACTTCTCATAGTTAGTAGTTGAAATAAAAAGCAAAATTCATATGAATATGCATTGATGTGGTGAATTATAAAGATTATGATGAAAGATACAGCCATCATAAGAAACAATAAGGACGTCAGTGATGGAAACCATCAGATGTTGTTATAGCTGTTGTAGTCCTTCTCACTGGGAAGGTCGAAAAATAAATTGTAAAATTCTTAGAATGAGTAATAAACACTCACTTCATGACCAAACTGACGCTACAAAAAAGCTATGCACAACTTCGATTATTTATGTTATATATTTAGGTTTCGGACAAGTTTATACGTCATTTCAATTTGTTCGTGTAAGGTTCGAATATTTATATACTTTATCTTCCTATTTGAAAGAACTCTCATCATTCTGATCATCAAAACGCGAAATTATACGACCAAGATATAATTCACGCAGTCTTATTCGAGGTCTTATGGGAATTAAAAAGTCGAACCTACACCTTCAATATCTTGCATTTTGAGAACAAAATCCTGGATTATCATATTCGGCTGTAAATTTCATGTAACACTCAACTCCTGATAATCCTAATTATACTTTTTATGCATATATGATATCGAACTGCGAAGATACCCTATCCATGAACTGACCTACATCGGAAATCGAAATGAGTCTGATGCCACTTTTCCACTTCAATAATCACCTGCTGATTCCATGATGGAGATAAAATACTTACATGCAATTTTCAAAGCATCATCAAGTCACGAGGCCAGTTAATATTATTTGAAGGAGTGTACCTAGACTAATTTCCTAATGGCCGTTACATGTTTTTATTTTAACAAATAACTTAATATTAATTCGCTGTTAGGCCTGGATAATTAATTAAGCTCGTCGTCATATCGTGCATTTCGGGTTGTTGTCAACCACGAAGTATGATAAGAAGGTTGATTGATTTCCTTTGGGAGTACGGTAACTCCATCAGTGTTTACTTATCTTACGAATTTTGTTCAAATTACTTTCGGTGTATTGTAGTAGAATGCAGGAAATTTGTTCTTGTTGGCATTCAGTGATCGTTGCTATTTCATATGTGAATCTTCACGACTATGGAGTCAGAGGTATATACCTGGTTTTTAGCCATCATCTCATTTGACTGTTCGTTCACAATAGGTAATATGTTGTGGGGTGTTCCTCAAGGGGGCGTGTTAGGCTCTTCTCTCTTTATCTCCTTTATTGCTGGTATTCTTAACAGTGCCACTGTAGGATGTTCTGTCCTATTTGATGATGACACGTCCGCAATTTATCAAACTCTGAGATTGTTTCACCAAAGGTCCTGCTGTTGAATATACTGGATAGACTTTTTAATACAACACTCATGTTAATAACCTAGCTCTTGAATTCTTCCAGAACAGTTATGACGGTATTCAATCTAAGAGACAATGATCAGTATTCTAATTTTGATGAAAACCTCGATGAAAGGGAATACAGCATCAATTAAAAATAGCTATCAACTACTTACTAAATTTCTGGAAGTCAATATTGATATGCAGTTATCTTGATCTGCACATGTTGATCTCGTATGCTCCAGAAGCTCAACTGTTAGCTATTACAATTTTTTCTTTCGGAAAGTTGGAGATTATGTTGAGAAACATATTCTGCTTTTATTCATACTGTCATTGTTTTTAATTATACAATTATGGTCAAGTGTAACTGCAGTAGAGTAAAAAAACTTTTGTTGCCCCAAAATATCGTAAGAAGTTTGCCTGGAAAACCTGCTCTTATATTAGGCATAGTCTTATCGACCTTGTTTCAGGAGCTACAACTGCTGACTGTTACCTAAATTTATATTGCAGGGTGCATTTAAAAAATCTTTAGAAAGCTCACCTATCGTTATGCAAATATACTAAATTATTAGTTGTGTTAGTTTAACGTGTTGTAGTATTTGCTTTTTATAAATTTAGAATTGTTTAAGACAAACAAAAACACAAAAGATAATGAAATATAAACGTGAAGTTCATTCCTGATGCCACCTCATTTCATGATATCATTTCTATGATGAGAATTCTCCATACCTATTTGTGTGAAAAAAATAAATTTGAAAACCAATAACGTGCATAAAAATTGCTGAGTGTAAAAATTAAGAATATTCAATGGCATCCATTTTTTGATGAAATCTCCTACTCACCCATTCTGATCCGAGACCGTGGTCTGCATCCAAGACCGGGTCGTCGAAAGGGGCTCCTCCTTGAGGCTGGGCCCCCTCGGCTGGTGGTGGTGATGGAGGCCACTAGCATCTTGGTGATGATGCAGTCCGAACATCAGACCAGGACCAGCAACTCTTGAGGTTCCCGTACCTGAAGAGGTCCACCAGAATTAAATTTACGTATACCATCACCGACTAAATTTCCATTTATTGCTGCATCTTTGTGAAATGAGGTTAGGAAATCACCAAAGTATATTTCTGATGTGGATAATACACATACCATCAATAATATCAGATTTTCATACGAAAACATATTTATTCAGGTATAAAATAGTGAGCATATAGTATTCTCATCTGTTGGAGAGGAACAAGATGAAGGCAGAACAAGAACTGGGTATATATATATCTCATTTCGAAAATATTAATCATTTTGATAACTATTATAATCCTCATCGATGATAATGGAAAGAATGAGTAATGAAGTACATAGAAAGAATTATTCAAAAACAATTGAAATCATCAGCGCAATAGAAAAAGAATTATTAGGTGTAGATCGTTGATCTTGGATAACTCCATCTATTAGGTATGCCTATATTTAGCCCCTAGAAAGCTGTCCCATTTGTAGTAGAAATCTCAGGGGAGCTTTCAATGTTCAGATTTATGGTAATCGTTTCTTGGTGTATTTCGCCAAACCCAAAACATCCGTAAGTAGATATGGGTCGTATAATGAATGTCGTGATGAATGTTATTGTTTGTGGGTATTGTTATGCATCTATTGATTTTTTTGGCACATCATTGTGTGAGAAAATGGAATAAAAAAAAATACTTAAAAATCGGAAGTATCTCATACCAAAAATCTTTGTTTTCTTTGCAGTATTCCATCAAAATCGAATCATATACCTAGATAGGATATACAAAATAACTATTTCTCAATAGAAGAGTTTGGTCCAAGTTGCCAATATTATTTATTCGTGAAAACCTCTGACTCGATCGAACTCCTCTATTCCTAAGTTATTACATTATTATATATATGGATAGATTTGCATGTACTTAAGAACATTTCATCTCGAAAAGTCAAACATTTTTCTTTCAAAATAAATGTGTCTGATATCAGTGATGTTTAGTTTCTCAATAGGTGTTCTTGTGTTTGTTCGGTCTCAAGAACTGAGAAGCAATTCAAAGAAGAACGTATATGAAATTAGTGAAACAATAAGTTCTTTATCTAAAAAGTAAGTAGGAACCTATATTGTCAGATTCATAAAATAGGTAGGTATATTGATAAATAACATTATTTTTTTATTCGAATTGTAACAGTCATCATACCTACGAGATTTCCGATGTGATTTTCAAGATTCAAAATTTGGACTTTTATTATTACCTCGCAGGTTCACATTTGAGACGACGATATGAAATATAGTTATCACCTACAGTACTAACCTAACATAAAACTACTACATAACACAGACACTATATACCTGCTATATCTATTACTACAAAATTATTAGTACATGATTGCTAAATATTCTGGTAATATTACTTTTGCAATATTGCATACTCAAAGATCGCACTGATGTGAAAATGTTTGTAGCAGTTAACTGAATGCAATATTATTGACTATTTTCAATATCACAAATCAAACCTTGTGGACACTTAATTTCTGAATAGTTTCTTTGAATTACTTTTGTAATGTTACACTTGTGAATATTACTGAAAGCTGCATAATTGTACAATACACTTACAGTGACATAACCTATATGCAACTCTTCTGAACGGGAATTTTTACACATCACGAACTGAAATTTCATTTATATTACCTGCTCTTCACATTGTTGAGTGGCAGTCACCCTTTTATATGTTACTCGTTCTGTTCAAAAAATGTAGAATAGATTTTTCTGTCATTCGGTGAATATGATGAAAAATCTCTCGGTGAAATCAAAGCGAGAACCGAGCATTCAGTGAAACAATCCCTAGATGAGGCTAATGCCCTCCAATGAAAAAAAAAAGAAGTAAAGTCGAAGCGGTAGTACCTGGATAGAGCTTCCGCCCCCAGGCGGCCGCCACGGGGTCCAGCTCGTGCGCCGACAGCGACAGGGCCGGCCACGGAGACGCCGTCGGGTGGCCGCGCTCGGCAGGGTGCCCCTCGTCCGACCTCGTCTTGGCGCAGTCCACTCGCCGCCTCTCGAAACGTCAACCAACCGTCTGGCCCGCACTCGGAATCAAGACAGTCCACCCGCAGTCCGCACACCCTGTGAGAGCACCTCGCGAAGGTTGTGGCGCGGCAGAGGTCGAATCGCGACTGACCCCGCCGATCGGCTGCCGAACGCACTCAGGCCGCGGCCACGCCTCCCGCGCTGCTGGGGAGGGGGGAAAAGGCGGGGCTGGCTGCGGCCGGCCGATCGGCTCGCAGAGCGGGAAGCCGCGCGGCCAATAGAGGCGCGCGGCCACGCCCACGCGTGTGGAGGGGTGCTGCAGGAGGCCGGCAGGAGCGGGCAGTGCGGCTTGGGAGCTTGCTGTCGCAGGATTATTTTTGGAGACAGGATCAGAGGACGAGGCATCGACGTCGCTACGCGTGCCGTAGAGACGGTGAGCGGGAGTTTGAGGACCTGGTGGCGCTAATTTTCGATTGTTTCAGCAGACAGACTTCGTCTGGACAATTCAATCAATAGTCACATGAGCATGCAACATTTACGATCACTTGAGATCATCAGCAACAGCAGCTATCGTATCAGCTGTCAACTGATGATATTTATGATATTGATACCTCCATCTCACCTTGGCCAATCTTCCGGCAGGAGGAAGCCAATAAAACAAAGAAGAGAATCTATTGCTTTGTTGGACACGCCACATTCAGATAGATTTTGAGAGGATATTTTGCCATTGCAAAGCAAATCTAAACTCTTGACATTTTTTTCCTTTGACGTAATATGGTTTTCACATAAAAAATGAAATTTATCTATCTTTTTGCATCTAATAGCTATAGACAATCGCTTGTACGAGAAAGAACTATTCATGTAATTTTGGCACATGCAAGAATAATGATTTTGTTCAGCATACAATGCCTACTTTGCTAGAGACTTACCAAATTTATTATACATTTTTGTTCTCAAAATCTCAACACGTTGCTTCTAGTTCAAAAGTTAAGATCTTTAGATCATTTAGAACCTATAAATGTTCACATGAAATTTTTCATATAGGTATAGACCGTCAAAGTCGTTATCTCAAACCTGAATCGCAGTATAAGATTGTGAACTGATTTCACAGTGATTATAAAGAAGTGATAAAAACCCTTCCAGTGGATCGCGTTATTTCATCTCCAGTGTAAAATTAGTCGAAAGTTAAATTATTCAGCAAAGTTGTAATTGGCAAATTCGGTGTAACGAAGTGGCTGCTCGACATAGGCGCTGCTCGGTAAGGCTGGGCTCCTTCATGCAGAGGAATTAAAGATGCGTTAAGTCCAATTTTCTTCATTAGACCCAATCTGCATTCACCCTCGCTCGCTGAGCTTCACTGCTTTCTCACTCCAGACAACCAGCATTTTTACGAGCCTTATAAATTTGTTTAATTGCCCTTCCATGTAAAGCAAGTCGATGCAATCCGCGGAGACGAAATTGATGAGAATTTGTTACCGGAGGAAATATCACTTTTGAGCTCGAGGAAGTCAGAAGTCCGGAAGTTTCACTCAAACAATCAAAATATAAGGAGTCATTTCGATTCAGAACTCTCATGCTGATTGCTGATATACTTTGGGCAAAATCCAGAAAATGATGATGCACACTTATATAAATTTATGTCATCATTGTATATATAGTGAAACAGTGAAACATTCCACATTCCATCATTATATATAGGTATATATATATAAATATCGCCAATTTTCATTCTCATACTTATGAAATTGGAAATATTGAATTGGGTATTATATGTTCTTCCGTGCAACCCACTCTCACCTATGCTCGTGGAACATGGACAATGAATAATAAAGGAAAATTCAAACTTAAAATACGGGAACGTAAAATCTTGAGGAAAATTTATGGAGGTAGAATAGTTATTCAATCATCCGAACATGACAATTTAAGACCCCCGATGTTATCTAAAATTTGGCGAGTAATCGAGAAAATAAGTCTTTTTCTGAAGGAAGCATTGATGTTTTACTCCTAATACATAAAGAATCGCAGTTTCGCGGACAGTTATAGTTCGAAAGTTAGTTCAGTTGTGAAGTTAGTTTTTTGAACAAGAGATTTTGTGCTGCGAGCAATGCGAATATCGAAATGATTTTCATAATCATTGAAAAATTGTATTACGAGTAATTTCCGTTTCAATTTGGTACCATAGTTTCAGGACACTCTGTATATTATGTGTATCGGAGTGATTCGATAAAAAAGCGCACCATCCTCCAATCAACTTCGGAATTCACCCAGTTGGAAATGTGTATATTTGGCGTTAGCACGGAGATATTGAAAAATTGATTTACAACTCTGCTGCTGGCTTTTACACAGCAAATTCGGTTTCATGCATATTTCAGGCATTTTTGAAATTGGGTGTAACAGCCCGAAAGCAATTGTTATGCGATTAACTGGGATAACTCGATATGCCTACCTGACGTTTTTACAGCATCTCGTAAATATATTATCATCCTCTTTGTCGAATCTTCTGCTTGCTTAATCATTGTTTGGTGAATCTCGACAGGGGTTTCACTGGGTTTGACTGGTGTGAAGATTAATGATCTTGTAATCTTGTTAAATAAGTGACTTTTAACAAATTTTCTCATGTTGATAGAGACAGATAGGTCCTCTTTCTCTACCGAAGAGCTCAAAAACTCTAGGAAATATTTGAAATATACTTTGAATTCAATAAACATGAATCCCTAGAAGGTAATCTATTGTTCACTTGCTTTTCTTAAGGAATATTTTCATCTAGCACATAATATTTAATTATTTTTGAATGATTTCATCATTCGCTTGCTTTTCTCAGTAGATAAATAGTTTCATCTAGCACATCATATTTAATCCATTTTGAAAGGTTTTTTTTTTTGACATTTGAATTAGGATATCTTCTTTTTGTCAAATCAGTATCAGTTGTTCTAAAAAAATTATGGTATTTCGAATAATCTGTGTAATTTGCATTCAATAGAACAATTATTCATGATTTTATACTTACATTTCTTGGAGAGAAATTGAAATTGATTGAACAAGACTCAGTTCATCAGTATACTGCAAGACCTAAAAAAATGATAGGTGTAGGTATGTATAAAGAACTTGATGAAAGAGAGTATCTCAATTCATCTTCGATAATGAAAATTAAGAAACACTGTATAAAATCATATGACATGATCATCAAGAGAGGATGAAAAAAAAACAGGATGACCGAATTGTTATACATTCTGGACGATTTTGTTGCAACTCGTATATCTCTAGAAATCAGCAAGTATGTAGTTTACAGTCCATAAACATGAATATTTGATGGAGATAGAGTTAATTAAGTACCTTAACACAGTTTGTATGAGAGTCTACAAGCCAAACCAATTACTTATTAGAATCTGTTTGATATTCCCTTCAGTGGACCCATTTGAACTTAGGTGTCCATTAGCAGGCGGTATGTCAAATCAGAAGACGTTAAGTGGGCAGTCAACATAATTTGGAATGATCCTTCCATGTTTGAAACAGGATCATAGTGAAACTACTCTATAATGTGCTATACTATAGAATGGAAAGATTATCAGACAAAGACTACTATATCATTATCAACGACAAAGTTGTGATTATGAAACTCATTGTTTTTTTTGGAAGCATACGTGATGAAGATCGGCGTATGCCAATGATATCATGAAGAAAATGTCATCTGTAGAAAAACCGAACGTCTGCTATAGCTATATGAAATTTGATATATTTCCACAATGAAGGATATATGCACTGAAGCAGTCGCATTTGTCCATTAAACTTATAGCGAACGTGGCCTATGTGTAACATAATTTATATTCTCATATTGGTATGACCATAAATAAACGGTCAATTGCCAACTGTATGTCAAGTTCGACATGCGGACAGTGGACGTAATTTGTCCTATGGGATGCGAAGCACGCAACCCGGATAATTATTTAGTATTATGCGATTCCGGTAATGGAATAATCATATTTGGTCGGCATGGGTTGGAAGCGATCACGAATTTATCGAAAAGCTTTGGTCAGTTGGATTGAATGACGCAACTCAGAGAAACTAACTAGTTGAATTGTGTTCGTTGGTGTTTAATAAAATCAAACTGTTTTCAAAAAAAATGTATCACAAAATAATAGAAAGTGTTTTCAAAAGTGATTGCATGAGCTAAAGAATTGAAATGATTTTTTTTATGGCTGTTTCATTTGTATTATGGCGCTCAGTCGATATATGGTAGTTCCCTCTCCATTTCTATTAAAATTCGACAAGATGATGGGATGTCACAATATCACTCAATCGTACTGTCATTATCATTCGATTCATCACAGCAATCACTGTTATCAGTGTTATCAAATATTGATAATCGAGTAAGCAATCGATGATATATTTGATGGTTCGAATTGTTTCTTTGTTCTATGATTTACCTGAACAACTTATTTTTATTCAACTCATGAAATGAATGTAAAAAAACCTGCTAAAGATGATGTTCGCTCAATCTTACCAATAGATCATACAACACATTGATTTCAATATTCTACCGTTTCAATCCCATTCTGTTGCGAAACAGCCATTGTACCATTGGAAACATGATGCCAGTGAAGATAGTGACCCCATAGATGCAGTCAGCACATACTGGCACAACTGTTCACTGAAAATGATGAGCAGAGTTTGATGAAAAGGCACTCGGAGCATCAATACAGATTCCATTTACGATGGCCAACCCTCATTACTTTGGAATTATATTAAAGTTGTTGTACGCTCACATGCGACAGACAAAAGCGTATTCCTTCTACTCGTTATAATACATTACTTACCTGTCAAATTATCCCCGCATCCATCTTTTGTTGCACTGGGGTTGTGGTCTGGGGTGTATAAGCTTCCAGATCATCGGTCATTCATATTTTTGTAGAGTGAAATTGGTTTGATCAATAGGAGGCATATCGGCTGTAGCAGAAGATTTTTGTTAAATTGATGTTAGCCAAGGACAACCAGATATTATTGTGTCAATATTGATATTCCTAACTTCAGCGATGGTAATCTCTGCAGAAATAATCGAAATGAACTTTATAGTTTTCATCATTTCAAATTACCTATCTACCTTCTAATTAATCATTTCGTATCTTTCGTGAATTCCGCCTCCTAAATTCCGGAGAAGTCCTTATAGGTGAGGTGACTTCAAAATGTTGATCGAATTGTTTGATTCTAACATTTTGTTACATTACATAAGACGAGATATTTCTTTCAATTTCGATACTCCATCTAATTCGTGACTTTACATTTTGCGATCATCGAAGAATTAAGAATTGCAGTGGATTCCTTGATCTTGTTTTGAAAAACTATTTTCTCATTTCCAATGACGCTCTCCCAACTTGCTGAATTTGGGAATGAAGATGTTTCTCATGCAGAACAATGAGAAAAACTACGAGGTCTAACCATATTTTCTCAATAAACTTTGCATGACTGCTGGTGGGAACACAATGGAAAAAATATGCTCGCGGAATTCGTTAGTTCCTAACGCGTCGACAGCGGGGATAATCGTGAGTTAGTTCTTTCTGCGTTGAACGGAAATGGAGAAAGAATGCCTTTACGAAGGAGTGATGTTGGTGGGGCCCTCTGGGGGGCAATCGGCGGCGGAGCTTTTACTACTGTCCGATTGCTCGATATTGCCTACCGCAGGCAATCGCACGCTCACTTCCACCCACAGATTCAACAGGAAAGATCTTGAATTCGAGGGAAAATTCAGTCTCATATCATTTCACGAAAATGGTGATGATGTACCTATGCTTTTGGATAGTTTTCTTTGATTATTTCTATCATTCACTGTTCCTGCAAGAATCATCGTGTGACCATTTATTTATTCTACTTACATAACTAAAAGTTCACATCTGATTGGAAGTTTCCCCGCTTGACTTGACAAGAGTGAGCAAACTTTCCAAATAAAAAAGTCAGATTCAAAATAAGCTTTGAATTTCATAAATTGCAAAAATATACATGGGTGGTCCATGAGAAAGTGGTCATAACTTCGAAAGCACTTTTTATAAAAGTATATCATATACACCACTGAAATTCTCCCAACAAAGTATTCCGAGAATGTATTTACAAAAACAAAAAATATAAATAAATAGGTTACAGGGGGAGGGTTGAACATATACAACCACCCTGTATCTTTCAATCGGATCAATATATCGATGTGCGGTTTTCAGCATTTGATTTTTCACAAAAATCGAGCCCGTAATATGTGGATCAGTTCTTTCATAACTCCTATAGAAATCGGTGTTTTTTATCAAATGTGTCTAATTCGGATCACTCTATAAAAAGCCTGGGTAACAATAACCTGTTATGATCATTATTTGATACTCCAATAGCCGACTCTCCTTTCAGTTATGTCGCTTCGGCAAACACAATAATTGTTAAACATGCACAAAATTCAAAACCACCCTGTATCTTTCAAATGGATCACGATATCGATGTGCTGTTTTCGGCATTTGATTTTTCACAAAAGTCGAGCCCGTAACATGTGAATCAGTTTTTTCTAACTCCTTTAGCAAGCGGTGTTTTCTATCAAAAGTGTCAAATTCAATTCACCCCATAAAAAGCCTGGGGTAACAATAACCTGTAATGATAATTCTTCGATTCCCCAATAAATGATTATCCTTCCAGTTCTGTCGCTTCGGTAAACACAATATAACCTTCTCACAATAATTGTCTAACATGCAAAAAATTGATATCCATCCTGTATCTTTTGAACGGATCACGATATCGATGTGCGGTTTTCGGCAATTGATTTTTCACAAAAATCGAGCCCGTAACATGTGGATCAGTTTTTTTCTAACTCCTTCAGAAATCGGTATTTTTTATCAAAAGTGTCAAATTCGGACCACCCTATACAAACCCTGTAGTAACAATAACCAGTAATGATTATTCTTTGATACCCCAATAGCCGACTCTTCTTCCATTTGTGTCGCATCGGCAAACACAATATAACCTTCTCACAACAATTTGTCGAAGCGCGCCCCGTTCGAATGAACCCTAGCAGGAGAACTTTTAGGGCCGGCAATATCCTTTCTGCGAAAGGTAATTTGTTTTCATCTCGCGCGTAGAGGTTGGCAATCAGGCTGTTGCCGACGACATCATCTGGCGGCCGTCGTGGGAATTAAAGATAGTGGTAAATGGTTATTGCCGGTGGCTGAGACCGCGACTCATATATGTATTGACTTTTGGCATAATGCGCCTCCGTATATTGGCAGTTTCGTGGTAATGGGCCTACTACGATCCGATCGCGCCGCCTTATACGCCACGGTGGGGAATGCAAAGGTCGTTAAGGTACGGGGTGAGCTGGATATTATGGGGCACTTTCGCGAGATCGAATGTCGCGTTATCTGCGGAAGCGGAACATAACAGTTGTTGCTGGTGTTTCGGCCGTGTTGGCTTCTTCGATTCAGCTCCTGATGCTGAGGGCTCAAAATATGATTTTGGTATCACCAGTTCTATTGAAAACGCAACCTTATCAGTTTCATAATATATAAAGAGATAGATCGACAATAGATAATAGCCCTGAGAGCAAATTTCAGATCAGGAACTGAACCATTAACATTTTGACAAAGAATAACCTGATGCTCCATTCAAGGAAAAGTACTTACTGCAAACATTCTTGATAATTGTTCTAGAATCTAGATGATGGAATCTACATATAGACTTTATGATGAAAAATGTATGAACAAATTGGAGCAAATAAAACAAAATCTTCAATTTCAAACAGTAAAACTTTACAATCTCTTCTGAATTACAGAGGCTGGATGGGAATGACTCACCACTCAACGTCCAGAAAAAATATCAATATTTGGATCACAATCTGTATTGCTAGCCATACCTTTCCATGCTTCAATAAATTCTAAATTACAAAAGGAAATTGTGACATTTCAAGTATTTGCATAAGAGGAAATTTTTTGTCAAAAATAGTAGTTGTGTGCATAAAGAAGTCGTACAAGGTTTGTATGGTGTGAACCTGCCTATGATGTTCCAGATTTCATTAAAAAGAAGTACACTTACTACATATTTGGAACCTTTGTGACAAAAATAGTTCGAATTTTGACACTACTGTACCTACCTGTTATACCTTACGCATCAAATGTTTTCAGTGAACTAAGAATAGTATGCCAATTAGATTTCCATTTCAATGACTAGGCGATGGCTATATTGAGCTAGTCGCTTCTAGCGTCCCCGCGATACTTGCAAATATTCTCATAATCGCTGAAAGATCCTTCTTTAGCCTTATTTCTCCATAGGCTGTTTTTCAAATCTTCCATATAACTCTTTCCTAATATAAGGAATTCAATTTTGACAACCTTTCACAATGGTTATATATGTCTTACTTAGCTTCTCTTCAAAGAGGTATATACTAATGCTTTATGATGGAACTGCACGTAGCATCCTGTAAATTCACAAGAGGAATCAGCTTGATTTTAAAATGAGACTGAATTTCATGTGAGCCTCGACCTGTATGAAGTGTGTTTCGGTATATAATGTCAGTTTGCTCGCGCTTCCATATAAGCCAACACCGAGGAATGCCATAAAAAGGCCAAACCGAACAAATTGGCTGATGAATGTCGGTGAATACAAAAATATTCGACCGATTACAAATGTTCGGGTAGCTTTGATTATCGTGGCTTACTGCGTCCAGCATTTCACATTACCAAATTAGCTTGATGCAGCGATGCTTGGATGAAGAACGGATACGAAATGCCTCATTATCAAGAAAAAAGTGTAAAGCGACGTGATCCAGTATCAGTCGCAGAACAGATTTGGTGCCTTTGTGGAAGCCGTTCCTCCTAATGAATTTCACATTAGATGTTCGTCTAGAGCAACGCATCCATGGAAAAAATACGCATTTCCAGTTTTTACGTATACCCAATGGGATTTCAAAGAAGCGCATAGGGGTTGCATTGAATAAAAAGTACCACAAATATATATTGCGTAATAGTTATTTCGTTAATTGCAGCGAATCCCTTTTAAAAGGTTTTCGTATCAGTTTAATTTCTCCCCAAGCAAAACATTAATGTAAGAAAATATAAATCGTGAATCACATTCTGTATGAAATGTCCGGTCTCTTCATTATATTATGGAAAAAATAATATAAACCTAAAATTGGATCGCTGAAAGATGAAAAACTGAAACAAATGAGCATCGAACGACTTCTATAAAGTAGCGACCTCAACTTGGCAGAGACGTTTGGGACTTGAGTGAACAGACAATATTATAGATCCACCCTACTAGGTTTCTATCTAGATCGACAATGAACAAGAGTACAACGATGTAATAATTGCCAATGCAAATTATTATATAAAAAAATTTTCCATTCCGTGGTTTATACCACACACCATTCTGATTCCACATTCTATCCCGTATATCTCCCATCTCTTTGTCCTGCTGTCTATATGCAATCGACAGAAGGATATGTCTGCACGCAGTTACAATCAACACTAACGACCATTTTACACTTTTTAATGAACAATCAGATTACGACACGCTGTGACAAAACGGCATTGTCGACATGTCGTTATTCGTTATGGCGATGGTATATGGGCCGAACGAAGACCGTTTTGTCTTTAATTATTTCGCGTTTCGGTATTTGCCTGCAAAAAGCCGCCACAATGCGTCTTTATTACGGTGTCCTCGACGAACGAAAAAGTGCTATCAATGTGGACACGCTTTGTCGCGAAGTCTTTTGGAAAAAATGAACATAATCAAAGGTGTTCCAGTTTGATCGGGCCAGCACCAACACGTTCTGTACGTGTTTCTCCAAAAATTTCTTGCAGACCATAACCGGCGAACACGACAATGAGGTATACACACCGTTATTTCGATGACTTATACAGAATGATTCTACCCAATATCCAACAGTTATAACTTGATTTGAGATAGTCAAGAATTAACGGAATCATCTTTCAACTGTCACGGAAAACTCTCGTGAATTTGGACATTTCTGTCTATCCCCAGGTATGGGAAGATGTGAGCCGTTCTGACCAATAATGAATAGTTTCGACAAAAGACATTCCTGAATTCGAAAAATCTTGATAGACCCCATCAAGTATCATAGATCGAGGAAACAAAAGTGTATATAGGTATAAAATAAAAGTAATACATAAATCTTCAAATAATACAAACATCAGACTAACATGAACCTAGAACATACTGCGAA
This sequence comes from Chrysomela aeneicollis, assembly GCA_029955515.1. Lineage (NCBI taxonomy): Eukaryota > Metazoa > Arthropoda > Insecta > Coleoptera > Chrysomelidae > Chrysomela > Chrysomela aeneicollis. The sequence goes on along the minus strand of JARUHQ010000019.1, from coordinate 248,404 downwards.
TCCTTCAAATTGATATTCCGCAATTGTTAATAAATGAATGTAAATGTAAATAGCCAACGCTGCGATTGCTTCGAACTTTAGCCACTTATGGCGCTGGCATCTAATTTTGAATTCCTATATTATGTCCGTGTCTCACGGTCAAACTATTTGATCAAACTATGGAAGTGTGATGTCATCAATGACGTCACATCAAACAGCAGCTGAAATTAGAACATTTTCTGAATATTTCACTTGTTTGATGAAAAAGTAATTTTAGGGTTATTTGTTGACACCGAAAATCGAAACGCCAGAATACATAGACATGAGTTTTTCACTTTTGGGAATGTCTGCAAAGAACTTTTGCATAACATCAGAAAAAAATTGCCACATGAGACAGATGTCAGATGCATTGAATGATATTGCTAGTAATTCTCACGGCCTGGTAGGTGTTCTGAATCACTCGTCATCTTTTAAATGATAATAAGTACCTACATATACTTAATATATATTCCATAGAATCAGGAGTTGAGGCATTGTTCAATGTTTTGCAAACACAGTTCAATTGGGAAGTGAGGTAGTTTCGATGATTATTTGGATCTACCAATCTGATTTCTTGAAAAATCATTGGTAGGACTGCTCTACCAATATTTCTTTTTGGAGCCATTGCCTTGTCTATATTTTTCGTTTCTTCTTCACTAATCTCTGAAGAGGTGCGGAACATACCATGAAAAAATTTTTTAGAGATTTTTGTGTATTATTTATATTCATGTATTGTTGAAAAAATGCGTTTCGATCATGAATGCATATTTCTCTTTCGTCATGATCAATGAATTTTTGAAATATTTGAACAAACTTCTTCAAACTGTGTGAATAGGATTTCTGCACATTGCAAACATTTGAATCAAATATACAGAAATGACGTAACGTTGAACAAATTTGATCAAATAATATGACCGTGAGACACGGACTTCAGGGGGCTGCGTTGAAATTCTTTCATAGACATCTTGAAATTTCTGCCTTAAGATAGCACTAAAAGAATCAAGCATGTTCACTTATTCATATGCAGAAACAAAAAGTTCCACTTCTGATAAACACCCGGTAGGCTCTCTAGATGACGTAAGTTGTGGAGCAAAACACTTATAAAACTTAACACTTATATTACGATGTCGTTGATGGTGGAGTTTACAAATTGCTCAGAGTTGTACAGGTGAAATTTTGGTAGGAATATCTAACTGCAACTGCCGGCATCTGGCCTGCTCAAGTTTATTTAAAGAACATCTAAGTCACGTGACAAAAGTACGCGTCATGTCATCGATAAACAGAGAGACAAATACATTGAATAAGGTAGAAACGTATATCGATAAAAGGTTCACTGCCCAGTTGATTGTTATACTAAAAGTGTCGAATAAGTGCCAAATAAGCACCTGCATCATATATTCCATGAAACGAATACAATGTTGAACGAAATAACAAGAGGTTACTGATCGGTTAATTATATATTGGGTGATATGTATAACATAGCAGTTCACAACAATATATTCCTACGTTTTTTTTTTTAATTTTAACTGCACGAGAAGAAACTAACTTATTATGTCCCGATGATGATCGATTCAACTTTCAAAACATTGACTATACCTACCTAAACCAAAAAAACTTGTTGTTATTATTATTATCATTATTATTTTCGTGTTCTGGTGGTTGATGACATCAGCGGACTTTTTCGTGTCCCTGAACGCCAGTTAGGCCTTTCGTCGTCGTCAGGTGAATGAGCGTCGCTCTTTCGTTTCGACCACGTGGCCGCGAGACGAGCCGCCTGGGACCGGCGCCCGAAGCCGTCGGGACGCCGCCGACGCCGCCCCATTGGCCCACCGGTCGCCAATCTCGATCGTCTTCGTGCATGCGACCAGGTGGGTCGGATAAGGAGGGGTGGGTCTCGATTATGTCCTTCAACATCGCAGATTTTCGTTTTCAGAGACAAGATATAACCGAAATCAGGGCGGAAAACAACAAAAAAATCTTCAGAAATCGTGGAAAATCAAAGTGGAATATCACACCAGAATAGCATCAATTTACACCATTTTTGTGTAGGGTCCATGCCATTTGACCAATCTTCAATGAACTTTTCGATAGTGGATTATTTACACATTATAGGTAATAGTTTCTATTTGAATCCCTAGTGTCAATCCGACACCATAGTGAGTTCTGCAAATATACATTCTATTGTGTATTTTCTTTCGAAGTTGAAGTGATTTTACCATTGAAGGAGTTCATTGCAACGTGGAAGAAACATAAAGCATTCGTGAATATCTTTTATCTATAGGAAAAGAAGAAGAATAATATTTCATCTTCACAAAAATTATTGAATTGAAGCTGCAATTAGGATCAGAAGATGAATGATTTCATCAACATTTTTCAACTAGAACAGGAATAAATCGAAATAAAAGATAAAAATATTACTTGGAAGTCTTTTCATGCTTGTTTTCTATCAATTCCAAATATTAAGTACCAATGTATAGGGAATGGAACATCCATTTTGATGATGTATTACTAGATCCCAATTTTCATTACAAGAAATTATAGGAATGAGACATCTATTCTGCTTATGAGGTAATAATTTTCTCGTCAAGAGTCATTTCTATAGTAGATAATAAATAAATCAAAAATGTACCTACTGGAACATAATTTCGAGAAATCCTTTTTGAAAATTTTCTGACACTTGAATCATGATTTCTTATGTTATCATGATGGATCGAGCTTCAGCTGTATTCTGACCAAAACAATTATTATCCATCGACATGATCCCCCATGGAAAACAATAACCCCATGTATGTATTTTTTATGGTAAAATAATCCAATGCCGCCTTATGTTCTTCTCATAAAGGGTAATTCGTTTAGCTGACGCGTGGGGTCGAGCAAAGGGCCAAATCAGACGCACTTCGAGTGTATCAATTATTCAAGGGCACATCTGTCAGGCTGCATGTCCCGACAATGCGGCAATAACTGTACAAAAGGAGGAACAAGCAGTTTGTTCTATTTCACGCATCGCAAATGTGTTTTTCGCCGTCCACCCCATGCTCTCCTGGTATAATATCCAAATTTGCAAAATAATGCACTCGCGATCGTATTCCGCAATGAGGGGTGTGAGTTTCTTGATCATTTCTGCCTTGCTGAACGGAATAATTGCTGGGTAATTGATTTTTCGCTTGAAAACGTTCATTGTATTTGTATACGTGTTATCAGAAAGCTCATTTCGGTTATTTATGATAGGTAAAAGCAACTACTACAACGTTTAAATTGATATTGATTATCCATTTTGGATATTGCTCTTCTAAAACTTGCAGGTAACTCGTTTGTTCAACGTTAACAAAAATTACTGCCACACTATTGATGTTACTTTGTCATCTCCCAACAGTTCCTTTTTTCGATTCATATTTGACTCTTGTCGAAGATATCATCACACTCAGATTCTGAACTTTCAGAAACAGAAAATCAAACATGTTCTTCATCGGAAACAATATTTTTTATGCCAAAACAGTTCAGTGTGCGTTCTTGAATGAGTTGTTTGTTTATTTGTTGCTTCCATGTCCTCATTTCCTCTCTTTATTCTCATATAGTTTCGTTCACATTTATTTTTTGCTATTTCATCAAAGCCATAATTTGTTTCTTGGCTTTTCATTGGTATACCTTCTATCAGATAATGAAAATCTGTATTTTTTCTAACGACAAAAACACTCTCAAAACACCTTGTCATCGCACCTCATGAGAAACATCCGTTGTTATAATTACCAACAGAGATGAATAATCAAGTAAATTTCTCCCAACCAAATGGCGAAACCTTGTTCAGCGCCTCCTAGATGTGACAAATCGTCACCTGGTGACCCCTGGTGGCAGAAAGCAACCTCAGTGTGTCGCTCGAGACTCATATAAAAGCCCGAATAACCTTGCATCTGGCCCGAAATGTAATAATATCAGAGTTGGCCACCGTTTTAATGGCTACATTACTGCGGACAGTTCGTATCTTGTGAGAAAACCAAGAGGAATAGAATGGGGGGATGAACGAGTTTTCATACTATGAACTGAGGAAGAATCATCGAAATAGATAACATCTCAGAGAGTAACTTTCGCCCTTCCCCATCATCTTTCGACACAGAAATTCAACTGTAAGAATTGCAAGAAGTTATGAGGAGAACTGACTGAGGAATATACATCCAGTGATCGTGATGGATTCTTCTTGAAACTTTGGAGGTTATTTGTAAGTATTAGGAAATTCCTCACTAAGATATGCATATGATAAGGTTGGCAGACCACGAACATGACAGTTTCTGACGACTATCGACCTTGGAAATATCTATACAGAAAAGGGAGATACCGTCTGATGCTGCAGAATATTCCACCATATTCTCCGTATAGAATCTAGAAGCTTCTGCATATGCTTGGGAGATACAAACAGGTGAAGAACAAAACTCCATGAAAGGTCGAATCTGAAAATCATTCTGGGGTATTTCATTGGAGCAGTTCTTACAAGGAACATCATAGTGCAGTCATGAATTGAGAGAAATATGTTAGCTTTCTTGGAAAAAAATACAACCTTTAGTTTTGGTTGCATTGAACTCCACTAGGTTATCAGATCCACACTAAAATTGCAGCTAATCTTAATTCACAGAAGGTATCAACCAGTTCACCAACTTGCTTCATTGAATTGTATGGAAGCTCGTTAGTCTTGATGATGTGAAGTGTACTAACAAAGTAGTGAACGGGAAAAGAAGTCTTCTCCAAAGTCGATTTCTAGAATATCAAATATCCTACCTATATAAATCTCTTTATCAAAAATATATTAAAAAATTTATTATAGATGATAATAATGAATAATAGTTGATAATACTTATATAATATAGAGTGAAATAATCAGCCAAATACCCTGGTGTATTTGTTCTTGATCTCTTCTGTGCTCCTTGGTGTGAATAATCTTATTCGAGGTGCAAAAACGTGTGCGAAACCCCTTTTCCATGCAAATTTGATGGGTTCTATCCAATTTTCATTCGTTGCGTGGTTGAATTTGCAGAAAAATATTGTAACTCAACCATAAATATTTAGTAGGTCGGAACGCATGAAACGACCCTCTAGAAAAAATGTAAGGGTCATTTCACAAAATATGATGGGGGTGTTTTTCTCATTCAAATTTCATTTGTGGTCAGGTGACCTCATGACCAAATCTAAAGGGAATGACCGCAATTCAGATTTCATCGAATTTTACATTTATGGAAATGATAGAGTCCACTCAGGTACCCTATAGTTCTTCAACCAGAATTGCTTCATCCAAGTTCATATAATTAACTGAATGAAGGTACGGAATAGTAGGTCTCTAGGATGTATCCTTCCAATTTCAATTCTTATGAAAAATCAACCACCAAAACTTTAAAACTAAGATGAAAAGAGAAATGTTTTGATCACCAATCATCAATCAAGATATCATTGGAATCCTCCATGCACACTACGAAGGACTAACCATTTTTAGTTAAGGTTGTCAGATAATTTAAAATATTTCTTCCCATAGTACACGTTCTCAGTATATTTTTGCTTGTGAAGAAGCACACAACTTTTAGTGGTATATCCAATATTTTCATTTGCAATATGTCATCTTCATTTCAGATTCCCGAATATCCCTCTTGAAAATAAGGAATAATGTTTATATCCACTCTAGATAAAACCATATCATTCAAAATGATTAGAGTTAATGTGGGGAAAGGAATAAATAATCCGCATTCAGATGAATCGGTCTATAGGGCATCCCGAAGTGCCATCTTTTCAGATCGCATCTTCGTTAAGCTATTGAAAATCCCACTTCTGAAATATGTATGCTTTCCAGTCCCTTTTTCCACTTTTTCCGAGATTTTATGACGATTGGTGGTCTCAAGATTCAACTCTGTTGATTATTGAACTGTTAGTTATAGTTGCTGTCATATAGTAAGGAAGAAATAGACTGAATTTGAACCCAGAAGTATTGAAAAGTAACAATGATGGCCTGAAATGATGATTTTTCTGAACATTCAATGTAAATTAACTATTGTTTAACATTGACAGGAAAATGCACACACTCCAAAAAGTCCATGTACGAAGTGGTTAGATTTATATTCCCATAAGATAGTGAATGGATTTGCGGAATTTAGGCATCTCAAATCTTCTACGGAAACAGATTGGGAAGCCTCAGTGAAATCCCCGTAATTTTGATTTATGTCCATACCCTGGAAAAGTATCTCTAGAAATAAATCAATTCTTTGAACTAAATTGGAAAGAAGCAACGTGTTTGCCTTGAGAGATGGTGAAGTTCAAGTGAGGAAATCTGAAAAAGTTAGACAATTCTACAATTGATGGATTTATCATATATAAAAATATAAAGAGAAAAATCTAGGTTGGTACGAAATTCGGGGAATATCTATAATGAGCAATTGAAAATTATGCAATGCGTTTGGTGACTATAGTTTGCTGTTGATTGATGATCATTCATTGTATTCACTCCGGAAACTTTATATACCAGTAGGAGAGCATTATGTTTCCTGTTGATCACGCTCTATTCCACATCATCCCTCCTCATTGTCAACTGGACCATCCGTACATCCTTTAAAAAACATAAAAACTCCAACTGTGTGGCCCAGTAATGCAACCATACGGTCCAAGCAGTATCAGTCATCGATACTTGCACAATCTGGCCACATTTTTACCAATCGAGCCCCTTTTTGCAAACATCTGCGACAGGTTTTTCGAGAGGAAAATATGATGGGCCAATAATTTATCAAACAATGCCCTAATAACGAGCCATCCAGAATCATTATATGGACGTGACGCGCAGTGATGTACAAAGCCATAGGCGGACGTAAATCAAATATTTTCGGGAGCTGATGAATGATAATGTGGAAAAATGGTTACTCAAATGGTTCAGTTGCAGACAAATTTAAATTTAATCATTGGTAGATGGAGAGAAGAAGAAATGGATTTGAGGAATAGACAGGCAACATCTTTAGCAGAACTATAGAGTTACGTCATAAATTACGTACCTGATGCTTTCTCATGGTTCTATATATTTAGTATTTGTGAAGTTATTAGCTAGTTCATAATCCTGATATAAATTCAAGAATATGAAGGTGAAACCTATATTATTCTAGTTTCAACAGTCGGTCAAAAATACTGTTTTGTATTTTGATCGATCATTTTATGGACAAGATCAATTAGGTAGTGTATGCCCTTCTTGAGACATTTTTCACGCACTCTTTAATTTATGGCAACTTTGGCGCATGTTATGGTTTTATCATAATCGTTGGATTTTTTGATATGATTTGATATGACAGGTTCAACTTTTGACTCTAACATTAACATAAGCACTATTTCAATATCATGTTGACTTCGATACTCGATATCCTCATCAGCTTCTAGGATTTTTTTCATAATACCTATCCAGTTTTGGGAGTTTCCATAAGTTACATTTCAGCATTTGATCATTCATCTATCTCTGTAGCAAATTTGAATTTATTCACTCCAACCATTCGTTCCCTATTGAAGAAAAGGCGGATTGCTGATCAAAGTTACGACACACTTTATTCTATCAGTCAAAGGAATCTCATGAGAAAATTTTGCATAAAAATGCATCGATACTTTTTTTGCATTTTTCGGATTGCCCCGTCCCCCCTTAGCGGATACGCTCGTGTGGCCGCCACTTAGTTAGTTCGGTTATTCGATATACCGCCACCCCGCGTGAATAATTAGAATGATAATGGACGGATAAAAAGAGAATGCACCGAACGGGCGAGATGCACCCCAACAATCAGGACACTTTTGCCTGTCAGGGGGGAGGCTGATGAATTTGTTTTCGTTGTGGTGGTTGGGACCAGGATGGCCATCGTGGAGTGCAAGAGGTCCCAGACTGACAGGTTGTCGAGAGAGAGAGAGGGTCGAGTGGCGTGACAAGTAGTTTGGAGTGGTATTTGAATCGATTATTATGTTAGAGAAGGATTTTTGCATTGCCATTGCAAACAAACCCGCTTATAGTAGAGTATACCACCACACATTTCCCTATATAGCTGGATACTCACTGAATTTCAACGTGTCTTGGGTTAGATCCCTGCTCTTTGATTTTTTCAATGGTTGAAGACAAAAACGGCCGGCGTTTGAGACTGTCTTGCTCCACTAAAAAATAAACAAGCCCAAGAGTGCCAAGACCTCTTATATAGCGAAGCTAGAAGTTAGCGTAAGAAAAACCATCACTTAAATTTACCTGCCAAACAGAAAATAAGGTGTGAAAATTAGAAAACGCAAAAACGACTCCACAAGGATATAGATGTATGCCCCACGGAACCATCCTGGGCCCCTTTTTGTTCAATATTTTGGTAGACCATGCGACAGTAATGTGGAGGGTTTTGCGGTATCAACTTCCATACATTCTCACTATTTTCAGCAAGTTCAGAAGGAATTCGCGATGATCTTTTCGGAAATTGTTGTTTGTTTCCGCCTTTGATGAGTCTATTTTTTGAGAAGAATATTATCGGTAACAATTCAATTTCGCCTTTTTCTACGGGTCAATCTCACGCCTCCTTTTTATGCAATGAATAGCTTCAGATTATCATTTGAACATTGTTCCACTATAGAGGAAATCATTTATTCAATTCAATGAGCTGATCCCATTTGAATTAGAGCACAGGGAAATTATAACTTTTCATAATGTGACATTCCGGAACAGCTTACTGCCCCTTTTATAGGTATGTTACTAATTAAACACTATTGTTGTATTTATAAAAATAATTAACGCTTTGGTGATATTCCAAGTGAAAATCTACCTTACTCTGAGAGAAAAAACGTTTCATATCAACTGGATTGGGTGCCTACTTTCAAATGTCGATAAAACATTGTGTATGCCTATAGGATACCCTCATGAACAAAATGAGCATCTCCATACACAATTTCCCTTTAGTTTTTCTGCTGCACGCTGCAGATTGCAGAATTGTGTGCGACTATTAAATTTCCATGGACATTAGGGTGAGCCAAGCGCAAAACAGTTGTCGAACACTGAACAGAGCGTTAATGAGGGTGCATTCACTACACATAGCGGCAGCAACTGCGTTTAGTGCTCGTTAAATCTAGCAACCTTTGACTGTCATTTTCACAACGTTTGTATCAATGTTGCACGGTTTCAGTATGAATGTTCAGGTGTTTTCATTGGGAAGACGAGAGTATACTAAGAAGTAAGCTGGACACCACAAATATGAGCTACAATCAATTTGATCATTGCATTCTCAAAGAAATGTGAATATTGAAGCCTTCAAGGATATAACATGAAGAATCCCTTTCAAAAAAAATTAGGTAATGAAAACCCCGCTTTCTAACTCTCCGATGAGAAAAATCTTGAATCAGTACGAGATCATTTATGATCATAAGGAAATACAGAGCTTGTTATATGTATTTTGAACTTTTGGTGAAGATGCTCGTTCTAAACCGATATCATCATATTAATCGATTTTTTTTGACAACTGTTAATTTGTTTAAACTGCGTAATTTCTTCGAAAATACTTACCAATCAACAATGGCAAGATCTTTCTTTATGTAACTCTAATCTTACATCTTATAATATAAATGAAACGAAAATAAATTTTTGAAATATCTGCAGATGAATCACTATTGGTTGCTTTCCAAAATATTTTCTTTCTTAATCATTGCTATATTTGATTTTCCCAGCAGTTTCCTGAAACAGTTATTTGATACCAGTCCGATTGATACATGATGATTATGTACGTATAGTGCGTATGTCAATAAGGGTAACATATAGTTTCAAGGGGACCATACAGATTTGCGATCATTAGTTAAATGCGGTGTAGTTGTCCGCACATAGTTTCACGATTGGTTGATTTTGTCCTACAAACTATACCAATCAGTCTTGTCGATGTTAACCAACAGGAACAACCATATTAGAGGTAAATAAATATCATAATATGTGTTTCCTTGGTATAACTCTGATGAAAAATTAGGACATTTCTCGAGTTAGGATAAATATTGATTTTTCTTAAACAGTAGCCTATTATTTCCATTGTGGCCATCTGAATTACTTAAACTATTACCCATCGATCAATTCAGGCACACAGATTTCAAGTTAAACAGTTCGCATTCATGACTATCCGAGCGAATAAACTTTGGATCCACAACATAAACTTCAAATTTCGAGGTATTGTCAACGACCCCAAAGGGTGTTAATACCGCAAGCCATTCGAAATTTTACAATGGAATAATGATCCGTATCAGCTCTTTCCATTGGCGGAGGTGATGTATAAGGTTTATCACAAATTCGAGACTATAAGTTGCCGCCTCGGTTTCCGCTGAAAATCTTCATACATGATGAAATCTTGATATTTCTGCTACTCCGATTGATACATTTGTTGATCAAACTCAAGAAAATCTAAATGTGATTGTGTGTAAATATAACAAACGAATTACAAATTATACAAGGTAGATTAGACTAGATTGTAGGGGGGAGGGTCTAGAAGGCTATGCAGCCTTTCAAGCACCTCGACCTATCAGATATTTTATGAAGAACCCTTAATCTATTCGAGGCCCGAGATTCCGAGACTTCGTGCAAGACTTTTTCCTGACTTCAGGGGGCTAGGTAGAGCCCTTCCAGGAACTTGAGCCTCTTGCAGAAAAGCATTAGGTATTTTCAAATGTTCTGCATGGTCTTCAATTTGCCCAACTTTTTGATGTAAACCTGAGAGGGCAGACCCCAGTGAAGAGTCACGTCACCAGTTTCAAGTCTTTCTTATCCAACTCGAGAAGCTTTTTGGCATTCCTTGCCCACTAGCCTCTCAGCTTGACTTTGTCTTGGCACTGTATTTCATTGGGATTTCATTTCATCTGCTTTCCACAGCGTCGAAACTCTTATTTCAAGTTAGATTTGAAGAGTCCACAAAAGGGTTGTAGACCAGGAAATTGTATGGTTGCCCCTTCTACTTTATCGTTGCCTCTTATAAGTCCACTGTGTGACATCTGGTATTTTGCAGTCTCATCAAGTCAGCTTGGACTCACAAGTGTATGACTTGTAGGTCTCAGTGCTGCTTGTCTATCTGATAGGATTCAGTTTTCTGCCCTTCGGGTGTACCTTTTGAGGCACTCCCAGGCACATTAATCTATAGTCTATAGCATGTACTTCTCCTTGTAAGATGGTTGGGGTATATTACCCAAGGGTTTGGAGACGATGTAGAAAAATATAATGTTTATTATGCAAAGTGATTCAGCGATGAATGTCATAGATTAAAGGTCTTGTAGACAAAGCTATAAAGAACAAGTCTTATATACCGAAATACAGAGTGTTTCAGCGGCTGACGAAGCATTTTTTTCCTTATTTCTTCTCACATAGTGGTCTAACGATTCTGATTCTTTCTGTATCTGTTTTCGTATTTTAAGTGCCCTGCTTCCACCTACCCCACTGGTTTTGTCCTTTCGAAGGGCGAGTGTCGACCAGGCGTGACGATGCCAGATGCACACCTTACGCTCGGACCAGCATCAACATTACAATTAATTACGATATTTTTGACTCGTAAACCGGTGATTTATGACGCCCCATCCCCCAACCCTTCCTTTCATGATGCACTCGGGGTTGTTCATAGAATCGCATTTACGGACGGGGTGCGAATCGTGAGCGCTAAATATGAAGAGCTGGTGCCAAGAAAATATTGTTTATAATTTTTGGAATTCGTGTACGGAGTGAATGTCAAAGAACGAGAATTATTGAGCATTCAAGTTTATCAAGAACTATTCAGACACACTTTCAAGCAATTTCATTTTTTGAAAATCAAGTTTCGATTTATGAATAAACAAAATTCATCATTGTCAAAAGTTATCCTATAAGATCTACTGCTCGATTTAGTAGGAATGATTTTACAGTTTGTATATATTGAATCATTTCAATATTTTTTTCTTAAAAATGATTTATGCGTTAGAATAATGAATCAACTTCAAAAATGATAGTTGTTTCACAATGTGTCAAAAAAAATGTGTCGTCTATAATAATAAAGCATAAAACCACGCAGACATTCATTCGTATTTGTCACTTGTCGCAGTTTGAACAGGTTCAGTGAATAGAAGTCGGTTCGCCTATCATAAAGCGATTTGATAATTGGTGATTTGTCGCAGTTTGTCCCCCTCATCATCGAACCGCTTGTTTTTGCACAAAGCCCTTGATTCGAACGTCACAATGGGCGACTGAACGCTCTCTGTCGCTGTTTATTTTTTGATTCGATGGGTGGGTTAGGTGAGCAACAATATAATGATTTTTGGAGTTTTTCACTGGAAAGAAAAAAATACAAATTATGTAAATAGTGATTATTTTTGAAGATGTGTTGGTCGATGTAAATACAAAAGTAATGAAATAATGATCGGATACCTTTCCAATAATCCAAACACATTATGCATTCCGCTTGCAGAGGATTAGACCTCATGAAAATTTCACGTCAACAAAAATATTCAACGTGATGCAATGTTCAATAGTAAATGATAATGTGAGTGGCTTTGCGTGTAGTTCATTTTCATTATCAAATGTCACAAGGTGTGAGAGATACAAACGTTCTCCACACTATCCTCGATCTCGAATATTCGATCCGACTATACAGTCAGTAGTAGTCTGGAACGTTTTTTATTCACGTTCATCAATTTTGCTATGTCGTTCTCTGGGAAAAATATAAGGCGTTTTCCGATGAAAAACACTACAAATGCTACAGATTGAAAAATCAAGATTAAAATTTGGTTTCTCATTAGTAGTTTTCAAAATATTTTGTTTGCGTCGAAAACTGAAGAAATACCATTTGAAAAAAAAATAAAGACTATATTATAAGTTGACATATAGCATGCATTATGTAGGAAAAAGTATCGATGTTCATTTCATATAACAAAGTTTGTTTGGAATTTTGATATACATTATTGAACATCGTCCTTCTTTATTCCATGTTTGTCCACCAACGAGTCATTGTTGATCGACGGGTGTGACTGACAAACAGCCAGCGGCAAGGTAGCACCGCTCGACACTAATTTCATTACGGGACGTTTAATTATGTGGCCTATCCGTGGTTTTTGCACAAAGATTAAATTCTGTTTGATGTCATAATCCAATTTGCCGCTGCTGTTTGCCCAGCTGCTACCCTGTAATACGATATTCTGGGTCGACGTTACACTAATTCGGGTGATGATTTTTGTTCACTTGACGATTTTGATGATATCATCAAGAGGTTCATTGTGTTAGTTTATTGTATTCATATATTCTCGATTAGACACTAAAAGGCTCCGTATCAGTATAGATGAATGATAAATAACATAATTCTTGGTATCTGAATCGGAATTTTTATCATTAATATCATGTTACGAAATCACCAAAGATTGAAATGGGTGTATGACTACATGATTTTTTTGTGAACACATTACAATAGAATGAATGAGGCCTACTGCAGCCTTAGAAGTAATGCTTTCAGAGAACAGACTTATAGACAGACAGTAGAACAAAGAGTAGGAAATCCTATAGAACATCTGGAGGTTTCGAAAAAATCTTCTAGAATCTATTTGTAAGCCAACAGATATTATGCCAGTTATAGGTACGACTTCGATATTCAATATGAAGTAGTCATAAACAACCATTGAATCTGCACAAAGAATACATATACCTCAACTAGGAAGGCATGCATCAGTGTGGTACACTGATGGATCCAAGAAGGATGAAATATGGCTGAAGTGGGCAAGTTTCAGGCTCTCAAACCCCCCAACCATCTTTCAATCAGAAGTACCTACATGCTATAGAGATATGTGCCCAGGAGTGCCTCGAAAGGGACACCCGAATGGCAGAAATCTATATCCTATCAGATATAGCCAAGCATTTCTAAAAACCCTGAAGCCATACACTATAAGGTAACTCGGAACTGCTAGAAATCTCTGAGATAACTTCCAGCAAACAACTATAGGTTACTTTGATATGGGTGTCGGGTCACAAGGTATAGTTAGAAGCAACGTGCATGAGAGCAGACTGCTTCGTTCATTATACTAGTTGAAACATTGATTCCTGCTTCGTGGTGGTAATATCATCATTATTATTGATAGTTATTCACTGTGAATTACAATTTGCCAGTATCCATTTTCATCAAGTTCCTTTCAGTACCCAAGTTATGATTTATAAGCACCAACGTAATCTTGCAATTTCTTCTAACTGTTGTCTTTGTTCGCTTCATCAATGTGTTTCCAATAACATATCTTATTTTTTTCTGCGTATATCCGACTTGTAAATAATTTTCTATGTGAAATTTTAAAACACCCTGTGGTGTATTTTCATACGAACTGCAATGTCACGGTAATGCAGAAGCGACACAAAAATGTTGATATAAGATGGAAATGTATCCGTACAGCCAGAGTGCTGTATATATTACCCTGGAACGAAAGCTGAATATGGTGATGGATCGGACAAGTAGGCGAGGGATTTGGGAAAACCTCAACAGGATCATCCACTCGGCCATCTGATTATGCCGCCATCTACACCGCACTTTGCTTCGCGGGTTCGAGAAGATATTATTCATTGTGGCAGGGTCCAGAATACGATTCATATTCGAGGATAGCATGAACAACTAGATCGTGCGGTGGCTCTCAATATTACAATTTTTTTGGAAAGGTTACTGATGGATTCTAATTGACGATTGAGGAGAAAGGGGCTTGAATTTTTCACTGTTTTTCACGTACTGAACCTGGAGAAGAAGATCCAATGAAAATTCAGAGAAAACGTTTATAGAAATTCCAGCATCAAAACTTGTCTCTCAGTGAACTCAGATACTTTCAAGTCACCCCACGAGATGGTACCTACGTCGCTGGCAGTAACAGCATCAGATATGACCGCAACCCTGGTACGTAATTTGTGTCTTTCTTTCGCTTTCATCCGTTGCAGGAATTATAGCGCTTGTCACGGCTGTTCATTTGAAGATGGAGTTTTCATCCTCAAGGGAGAATCCTCAATCACGAGCCGAGAAAATTGCTTATCTCTGTAACCGGATGCCAAATTTCAGACAAGGCACCGCAACAAAAGCTTTGAGGTTACAGTATACGTTGGACCAAGAGGCTTCCAATAATTGTATTCCACAATTTTTACATACAAGCTTCAATATATTGAACGAGTTTACTGAAACTATCGATATAATAAATTCAATTCTGATATTTAATTGAAACCCATTGCTGAACAGTTTCCGATTAAAAATGTAAAAGCAGTAAATATAATGAAGATTATTTTATAATACATCGTATCTACAGGTTATTTTGAAGATGAAAAATGGGAGATTCGTGAAGTAGATAAAAAGTTTCATAGTGCAATCAATAAAACTACAGGGTTCACACCTTTCGAATGTCTATATTAATTTCAAACAAATTTCGAAGATGAAAAAATTGAATAAAAAAGATGGTTGATCAAATTTGAACAGTGTAGCTTATGTGTGTCAAAAATATAGGAGAAAATGATCATTTTCGAAAATGATGATCCAGAAGAGCATGAAGAAACAGAATTTGAGATATTTGACATTGCGGAAAATGAAGAGAATGACAATTATGTTGATGATAGTGGAGAAGAATGGAAACCCGAATCTGATGAAGATATTAGATGCTGCTTTCGACGTCGATAATGCAAATGCAACAGACCAAAGAGTAGGTACGAATAGTACGAAAGGCCTGACCGATTAAAAATACTATGTGTATAAGGACAAATATGATTTTCAGGATGAACGAATGGTATATATATATCTATAAATAGTTGACGTTCTGTCATTCAGTCCATATATTCTTTTAGAATTAAATTGTTCATCAACCATTCATCTGGAATACAAAGATATTTCCTAAAGTTCAAAGTTCATAATGTATTTTTCCACCCACTTTTCACTGTGAATGAAAAGACTTGAGTTTCCAGTGTGAAACATTCACCTCCTCCTAGAATGGAATGCTCTGGACCTTCCAATAATTAATCAAGAAGCAGTCCGAATCCAATCACGATAAATTCGTCTTCTTTCGACCGGCCGCAAAGAAGCGTCAGTGTTCATGAAGAGCAATAAGTTTAGGCAAAAGAGCGCGTCAGAGGGTAAAACGAGAAAGAGTTTTCCGAAAAGGGAAAGCCCTCCAAGAGCTGTAAAGCGCGTATGTTTGGGCCCCGGAGGCTCCGGTTGATATACTACGGCTCCGGGCCGCCCAAACACTTACCATCCGGTTAGTTTGGATTTACAAGAGGTCAGAGAGTTCATCCCAGAACAATTGGAGGTATAAAGGAAACGGTGTAACGATATCGTATATTGCAGAAAAAAGAAACCTGTCGCAATAATACAGGTTTTTGTGGATTTGTGGTATAAATCAAAAAATCATAACTTGTAATTGAAATTGTATATTTCTACAACGTGTTATTCAAAATATTCACATCAGATCTTCAGTTTTTATAAACATCATTTGCTGTATCAAAATTAGTAGGCTTCTTGATCTTTTCATTTGAATGAAATCACGTGATACTGGAATTCTTTTCTGTATACCAAAAGAATAAGATACTTCTTTCTACAATTTTATAATTCAAATGTTATTAATTAAGATTGGGCATTACTTAATTTCCATGCAAGATATGTCCTCTGGTAACACATCTGGTATCGGTATTCGTGAGGAATAAACATGTGAAATCGAAAAGCCATTTTCCTTTCTCCCATGGACAATTCCACCTTAAAAATTCTCTCCGACCTGCGATGCCAGACAAATCCATAGACAATTCTATCCTATCGTGCCTTCGCGCCGTTCCCATAACAATGGTCGTAATTCCGAACAAAAAGAATTAATCTTACACCAGCATACGTATCTTACAAAGCGATACATGTGCATGAGTCAACTCGACCCTTCGTGTATCAAATTCCTCTGGGACGTGGAGGTGGATGATGGAAGCATGCAGTCAATCCCGGTGGCGGGTCTTTTCAATTCACCACGATAGAAGTGCATCGAGCACCCTTCATTATCCCCCGCGCACTCTTTTGCTGGTCGCCGGTTCGCATATAAACATTCCACTATAGGATTCAGCACCCGCCTTCATTCCCATTGGTTGATTTAAAATTAGGTAATGACGGTGCCGAATCGCGTAGCGGAATGTTCAAACGGTGCCCAAATCCACAGTGGAATGTTATATGGTTCACGGTGCCGAATTGAAAAACGGTCAATTCTTTTATTGCACGCATGCTACCTAGGAAATTGATTAATATCAATTATTATCATACATTTCTCATTTATCCAACATTCGGTTGTTGAATTGATCATCATTGAGGTATGTGTAGAAAGTCTATGCTTTTTCAGGAGATAGGTGGAACGAGCGAGGATAGGCATATTTTCATACTTAAGATATTAGCAACATTCATATGGTTGAATATCAAATGTTGGCAACGGCAATTGGGAATCACAGAATTAGTTTGATAATTCTGTGCTGGGAATACAAGTACATCACTTGTGACACTTGTGTTCGTTGTATACATATTCTACCTATAGGTATTAGAGGTGAAGTGCGATGGATCAGCTCATTGAAGTAGATAATTTACTTCATCGGGAAGAATTCAAAACAGAAGAGGACATTGTGGAATGGCTCCATACATATGAGGAAGAGAGTAACACTTTGTGGCATATTAAATCATCTTTGAAAAATAGCGTACGATTTACATATAGAAGTAAGTTTAGTGAGTTACGGTTTTCGCTTGTTTATTGTGGTTCTGTATTCCTAGTTTGTCTCAATTACACAGAACTACCCTAGTGTTTTTTATTAATATAGGAACTTGTTCGAAAATCAAAGAAATCGTGTGTCACCAACTCAGCTTCTATCAGTACTGAGTGATTATCAGTTTCTTCAGAAATCGCCTTTTTCAAAATAGTCGAGCCATTCGAATGAGAATCAGGTGATGAAAGGTGTTTTCGTGTATCTTCGTGTATTGGTTTGCAGCAGGTTGAAGAAGTATTTTGAACGTTTATTTGTGAGAAATTCCGTTTAATGAACGCATCGAACAAAATATGACAATATTGAAAATTATTATCTGACAACCACTCTTGATGATTTCTGTAACCATGCAAACAAATTCTTGATGAATGGACTGAGGGATTATTTTTTACAAAAGTTTTTTTGCAAAAAAGTGTCATGCAACAAAAACCTTACGTTTTTGCACAGCTATCTTCACACGAAATTGTGTATTTTTAGATTTGCTCTTTTTATTTTCTTCTGAAGTTACCCTCTGGTAACCGTGATGACAAAGAAATGTCGTTCTGAAAATTCATTCAAACAATTCATCCGATTCGGATGACATGATGACCGATACATTGTAAGAAATGTAATATATATCTTCAATTTAGAAAACTAAAACAAAATTCACATTCTTTCAATCTCCTCCAGCAATAATAGTTTTCAACTGGAATTAATTCACGATTGTAACGAAAAACTTCGATAGATAGATATACAGTGACATTCATAAGGTACACAACCATTGGAAAAAATCTCAATTTTTTTTCAATTTTTCGAATTAATTATACAAATATCTTATATCAGGAATTGTTTGAATAGGTATACTTAATTTGTTTCTTAGGGTGACCTCAGCAATGTGATGATCTGCAAAACCATCTGAAACTGTTAGTTATTCCTTTTATTTCATATAAAATTCGTTCGTGAATTTTGTGCAAAAACGTAAGGATTTTGTTGCATGACACTTATTCGCAAAATACCTCAAATAACCTGATTCTCATTCCAATGGCTTGTGAAAAGTCCTTATTAATTTCTGCACATTAATTGCTATCTTGAAAAAGGCGATTTCTGAGGAAACTGAAAATAACTCAGTATATCTGATAGAAGCTGAGTTGGTTACACGATTTCTCAGATTTTCGAACAAGTTCTTGTATTACAAAAAAAGCACTAGGTAGCTCTTTGTATCTGATACTAACTGTGAATACAGATCCACAATAAACAAGCGAAAACCGTAACTCACTAAACTTACTTCTATATGTAAATCGTACGCTATTTTTCAAAGATGATTTAATCGCCACGAAGTGTTACTCTCTTCCTCATATGTATGGAGCCATTTCACAATGTCCTCTTCTTTTTTAAATTCTCCCCGATGAAGAAGATTATCAACTTTAATGAGCTGATCCATCGCACTTCACCACTAATAGGTAGAATATGTATTCGACGAACACAAGTGATGTATACGTGTATTCCCAGCACAGAATTACATACGTTGCCAACATTTGATGTTCAACCCTATAAATGTTGCCAATAACTTATGAAAATACCTATCCTCGCTCGTTCCACCTATCTCCTAAAAAAGCAGAGACTTTCTATTTCTACACTTATATCAATGATGATCAATTCATCAACCGATTATTGAATGAATGAGAAATGTATGATAATAATTGATTAAAATCAATTTCCTAGGTAGCATGCATGCAATAAAAGCATTGACTGTTTTTTATTTCGGCACCGTAAACCATATAACATTCCACTGTGGATTTCGGCACCGTTTGAACATTCCGCTACGCGATTCGGCACCGTCATTACCTAATTTTGAATCAACCAATGGGAATGAAGGCGGGTGCCGAATCCTATAGTGGAATGTTTATATGCCGCCGGGACTCCGGGAGATGTTTTTACAAAAGATGTAGCGACAACAATATAGTCATGAGGGGGTTGAAGAAGCGCGTGGTAGTCTGAAAAGCTTGAACACGATGTGCCTCAGGGCTCTGAACTGGGGCCTATCCTGTATTTCAACGATTTGGCTAGTAACAAGATTGATGGTAGATTCACTAAAAAATTAGGGAGTCATAAATCAAAATGCCTATATAATCAGGTGAGCTTTGACCAATCTAGTCTTAAAATGGCACGATACAGGTCAGTATTCAATCTTGTATTATATGTGAAAGTAGATCCCTCATCGGTAGATTCCCATTCCTTTTAAACTTGTCCATATTATTGTGAATATAAATGAGGTCTCTGAGTTTGCATAGACTAGGTAACGATTATTCTTATAAGTTGATGAAATTTTGTTTAAAAGTAGGAGATGTTTAAATATTATCAATTATTGAAACTGGAAAATTTACATGGAACATCAATCAACATTTCTATCGTTTATGGAATATGCTGCTGTATCTACGATTTTACAATCAAATACTCATCTGTTCTCTATATATATAGGAGAATAACAACCAACAAGTAACAAGAAAACATATCTACATCTCATTAAAGGAATGCATTTTCCAGCATTGTGAATGGAATTTGTTATCTGTTCAGGCAGAGACAGAGGTAATTCAGTGTAGGAAATGGTGTCGAATAAATGTAGTAACCAAATTTACATATAAGGTGAGAGCATTACATATTCATTGTGTCTATTCTCCGACTGGAAGTTTGTGAAGTCTCTTTTGCTAGTGAAATATCTTGTTGTTTTGCTATTCAATTATAAGAGGTGATTCAACTATGAGATTGACGATTTGTAATACACCGAGGAATTAGAGGAGAGTGATAGAAAAAAATATGCAAGTACAGAAAAATAGTTCAAGAAGGAATCGAAGGAATGTTCAACTCTATATCTCAATAGAATAATTATGTCGCTGATGGTGTTCCAAATTTTGTAAATTGTTGAATTTAGATTTCTGAGGTAGCCCCATAACAAATGATTGAGAGCAGACTACTCCTTACACATTGAAGAATAACAACAATTTTAGTGTCTCTTGGAATATTTTTACTAGTCCACTGCATATCAGTTCAATTTTACCAACAGTGGAACGAGTGATAGTTTCAGTATAGCGACAATTTTAGCATACTTTTGTCACTAATGTAGGCAAAATTAGCACGGACTCGTCAATTACTGATATCGAAAAGTCTATAAACGATTTCAAAACTACTCTTATCTTCGATTGATTTCAATATGTTATTCAAAAATTAACAAAGGGATGTTTTAGTGCATTTGCAATCATTTTTTGAGCACTCGTGTGAGATTATTGTCAATATCTTCGAAAATCTAGCCAGTACTTATAATAAAAGGCTCTGTAACTATATTGATCATCTTTTATGTGAAAGGGGAAAATATTTGATATTTTGATATTCAGCAATTTATTTCAGTAATCTTCACATTGCGATGGTTTGAAAAATATGCTCTCCGTACACAAACTGACACATCAATAGACGTGATTAGTCTATATCAGAAGAGAGCTTGAAGATTGGGGTGTTTTTATAAAAGTTTCCAAGTTAAGAACAATATGTATCAAATGCATTTTAAAATGCATGATTTGAATTTCAAAACTGAAAAAGCACAGGCAACGGTTAGATGAGGTGTAAGGTGATATTTTCATTCACCCTGTAATAGAAACGCTCCTGATTCCTATCATATATCTTATTTTAGATTGTAGTAGATTGATTTTGAAAAAAAAATAATGAGATTTGAAATTGAAATGATGGATTTTTTCAAGTTGAAATGGAATTTTTTGAAATTGAATTGATTAATTTGAGATACAATTGACGCATTTTGATGTTGAATTGATAATTCTGAAATACATTTGATACTTTTTGAAATTAAATTGACTAATTTGAAATACAATTGACGTATTTTGAAATAGAATTGATACTTCTTGAAATACAATTGACGTATTTTGAAAAAGAATTGATACTTTTTGAACTACAATTGGAAAATGTGTAGTATGTGGATCAATTTCTGATCAAGTATACAGACATTATATTCTCTGGAAAGCTCGAGAACAATGAAAAGTGGATTTGATCTCCTCAATTCACTAGCTGAAAGAGTCGATTTGTGTCCAAGAAAGTGGCCTCTCCCAATTCCTCACACCCCCATCACGCCGCTATCCCTTGAAAATCCAGCCATGTGCACCTATACATATATTCCGAGACCCACCCCTACGCGGTTTCACGGCACAGATCAAGTGCGGACCAAGGAGGGGTGTGTCACGTGATAGACGCGGCCTAGGGGCGGTTTCATCCCTGAACACTCCCCCCTCGCTGTGCATGACGATGTGCGCCCGACTCGAGAACAATTCTCTTCATAATTTATTTTTAATTATTTTGACCTGATAAATTGCAGGGACCCCCCGAGATGTCCACACCTCATATCAATTATGAAAAATGGAGGCTCTCGTCTGAGGAGAGCTGGGCATTCATCATTTTTTTATGACAGGAAAAAATTGCTTTTAACGAGAATTCCAGAGACTGATGCTTCATTTTCGATGAGAGGTTTTATTTTTAATATGATGGGAGTTCTGCAATCGCGTTATTGTCAGTCATGGGTGGTTGGCAGTATTCTAAAATAGTATTCGAATAAGTATGAAACGCAAATGCGTATCCGATGTCTGTTTCGATACGCATTTTTTATTATTCGGAGATTGGTACAAACAAACTGTAAAATGAAAGTCATAAGAGTTAGGCCCAGCTTACTTCTGAGCGATTTGAATTTGGTGAAACTAGCAGTGAAAAACTCAATGTTTTTATTTTTAATCCCAATTGAGAGTATGATTTGACCAATAAAAACATTAACAACATTGCATTTTTCACCGCTGGTATCGCATAACTCAAAATTGCTCAACAGTAAACTGGGCTCCATGCTTATGCGTCAGATTTTAATTATTTCAATGTCATCATTGTTACCAATCGAAGATGTTTCTGTTATTCATCGATATTTGAACAAATTTTTTTCTTCAAATCAATTCAAAATAGAATAAATTGCATATGATACACGTTTTATAAGACACGTTGTCGCACTCGCTTCGCTCGTCGTACTCCAAACAACGCGTGCGACAAAATAGCGTCTTATGAAACTTGTATCATAATATACTATTTTATAAAACTAGGTAAATCGTATAAAAATAACAATAGATGTTTCAATTTCCAATTATTTGGCCGCAGCAAAAATTTCCAGTTCCATATCTCGACATAAGATTCTTCAATTCATAGTTGATGTCAATCCAACAAACTATACCGTTTACATAGAATATTGATGATTGATGTTTTATACTAACCTAAGCAACGGTCTTGGAATATTCCGTTACGAAAAGAAACGAAGAGAAATAAATTAATAATTCTGGATGATAGCAAAAACTCATCCTAATTTCATTATGATATTTGAAGGTTCAAAATGTGGAACATGTCAATACTATTTTGAATTTTTTTATATAGGTTTATCCCAAATGTGGGAAAACCGTCTTTGTACCCTTTCTGATATGTAAAACTGTGTATACATCAGATGCATTTGTACTAACTGACAGGTATATGCACATATGATGAACTCAACTAGGAAGTGTGATACACTGATGAGATATTTGAGAGGGCTGGGTTGGTCCTTTACAGGAATGAGTTTTAGGTTCTCGAAACCCTTTGTAACACCCAAACCAAGTATCAGAGTACCATCAGGCGAAAAGGATGATGAGCCGAGGAAAGCTAAATAGCTTCTCGAGTTGAAAAAAAAAGACTTGAAACTGGTAACGGGACTCCTCATTGGACACTGCCCTTTGAGATATAACCTCAAAAATATGGGTAAAACAGAGAGTGATAGTTGCAGCTACTGCGAGAACTTTGCTGAAACTGCAGAACATTTGCTTTTCTGCAAGAGGCTCAATTTCCTGGAAGGGGCCTTCAAAGCACTCCGATGTCAGGAACTCAGTTCCCAGGAAACTGATAAACTATGGACGAAGTCTCAAAATAATAGGTTGAGGTGCTTGTGAGACTGCATTGCCATTTAAATAACATTATGATCGTTTTCGTCTCTACAAAATATAGTTTCGTTGATTCACTGTTTTCATGGAATACTAATGTGAGTGAATGGTTTCTGCCAGATCACTTTTCTGTCAATTACATTTTGACTTGTCACGTGCCCCCCTCATATTCCTCTCTTGAATCGAAGATTTTCGAAGGAATCAATAATCGTATGCAGATCATAAATACGTGGCGTCTCGCCCAGTCATTTCCACTCACTTATTAACTAAAACAAGGGGGTGCAAAACCTCCCCTCCCTTGGGAACACCTAAATAAAGAATTATTCCCATCCGCCACCCTCGCTTTTTTTAATCACGCCGAATCAAAAACCTTATTTTATTATTGCTTTATGGCCTCTGGAATTACGGAAAGCTTGAGCATAAAATACGATATGTTCGCGGGAAGGAAAACCTGTGAGGGCGAGACTATGACATAATAAAACATTATGCAAGAAAATGAAAACATGCCGCTCATAAATAAGAAGGCGCTGTTTATAGAGAAACCGGTAAGAGGTTGGATGTTTAGGAACATATTCTTTTATATTTTCTGGGGGCGTAAAATTTTTGATGCTGGCTTATGGAGGTGAGGCTCGGATTTTATGGATGTCATTTATCTTTACTGTAGTATTTTCATGGAGTGAATTATAAAAATTATGATCTGATGCTGAAAATAATTAGTTGTTGAATATATATATATATCAGTTATGAAACAAACTCACAAGTTTTTGACCATCACATTGAAATGATATTCATGGTTGGTAAAAATTTTCCTTCGTGTATGAACAGCTCTTTCGGAATTCTTCATTTTCGTGAAATCACTCTTGAGACAACTTTTGTTTTATCACCACGACTTAACAAATTTTTCGTTTTTTATTAAAATTATTAAAAACAGGAAAGGTTCAAGCACAAAGCCCTGTGGTACAATATATTTGATGAAGCAATTTCAATACCTTTAACAATTCCTACATTTCATAGTTCGTGTTCATTGACTAAAAAATCTTTGATCTCTGAACCCATAAAAATGCTGGCAATATTTGATTATTGACAGATGAAAAGCTTTTGACACATCATGAAATATGCAGCGCTTGTTTCATTCGATTTCAAACTTGAATATAATTATTTCACAGTTCACTGAATCTAAAACATGGTTTGTGACAATATAATCAATGGTCAACCAGGATTGCTGGAACCATTTGTATATTTATTTTTACCAATATACGCATTCGCCAAAATATAAACATAATTTGGTGGTACGCGGATGGCGTGAATTTCTAACGAGCGATACCACCATTCTTTAGAATTGGGGATTGTGTTGGAATCTGTATACTACTTTTTTTCTCTATTTCAATTCCCAACTATGGATTTTGTCCACCTTCATGATCTTATTCTGAAATGCTGAAAATCTCATGTGCAATGAATAAGAATGCTTTCTTGTCGAGTGATCCGGATATCAAATTTGGAACTTGAATGTGGGGAAAAGAAACGATATTGTGTTTGCACTTATCCAGAGATTCATCATCGTATAGGATACCAAATTCTGTGAGATGTAACTATATTGAAGCAACGGAGCCCCTAGCTCTTATGTTGAATACAGTAGATCGACAGTGAATAGGAAATTATATAATGCATTTGGACATGTCTCTTGAGCGAAAGAGCATAAACCCTATAAGTGGTATTCGGAAACTGCTACCCATAAAGAGATGGAGTACACACGGAAAAATAACAAGAAAAAAACCGCAGTATATGACGATGAGTACACAAAGTCAGCAATAATTGAGGTGTTACTGTCTCGGTTGCAACTATTTCCAGTTGAGAACTGCATAGTTGAAGGGCTGAAGCCAGTTAGGCAACTTTTACCCCCAACAAAAAGTCGATTTAATTTCGGAAATGGTGAAGAAACCAAGTTATTTTGTAGATTCTTGTCTTCACAGCCAATAATTCGCTTTTATACTAAAGAAATTGATTTTTTCTCGATCTTCTCAAATACGAAATGTTCATCTGATGAATTTCCAATATCTTGAAAATACTTCTTCAATAGCAGTATCCAAAAAACAAACCGAGTTAGATTCAATCATCTCAATTCAATTTTTATAGCTGCTCGATCACCTTCATTTCAGAAAGAATAGTCTAAGTAAATCCGTAAAGAGGTACCAAGATTATTGAAATTCACAATAGTCAGTTGGTGCATGCGTGCTAGCCCTGCTACAACTGGGTTTGATTAATTCAGACGCACCTATGGAAAAAATTACATATATCCTACGAAGGTGATGAAATTGCTGGTATGCTAATTGGCACTCCAATCAGGGGACATCAAATATTTTTAGCTGGTGTAAGCCGGTATATTTTTTTCTCACGAAAAAGAACCCACCATTGACTCACCCCCGTATGATCCCACATGATCGGATAAGTCAGAGATTCTTTCATGACTGCTTATCCTACCAATCGCCGACTTATGAGGCATCTAATCGAGCCGTATCAGACGGTTTCGATATAATTACGTCATCCGGATTGACAGCGTGCACTGCAGTGCACCGGGGTCACCATTTCCCTTTCCCTCCTTTCCCCACCCCACCCTTCCAAATTCTGCCACATGACAGACGAGCGTGCACTAATCATTCCGACAACGCTGCACCAATCATTGATGAGTCGCTTACAAATCTCCAGTGCTCGAGTCGAGACCCGAATACAATCTGAGCAATTAGCTGCCATCGATTGGCAATTCCCACAAGTTTGCTGCGCCTATTTCGTTATTCAATTGTTACACTACGGCATTTATCGGCTAATGCGATTATAGTGTTTGGCGTGTGTTGATTATTCGCAGAAGAATCTTCATCGACGGCCATTACAATTTCATTACCTGCGTGGATAGAATCACTCTCAACCAGCTTCAACCAATGACTGAGTTTTATGCTGATCTTCAAATCTTTGATTATTTTCTTGATGCAGAATCACTTCTGAACCCACCAACTCAACTCCCTGACTGAGGAGTTTCATTATTTCAATTTAATAGGATGAGGATGACTTACTCAATGAGGTTTGCAGTCAATTGTGGCTTGTTCATTACAAAACAAACTGAATACTACTTGTCAATTTGGATTCTTAAACCGACATTTTTCACTTACATAACATAAGTATATCGACTATTATGATAGTCAATTGAATTTTCAAATTTTTAGAGCATTATGGGGAAGATTGAAATGAGAAAAACGCTAATAAAAATAAAATTACCTTTATTTCGGAAAAGAGAGATCTCTGGAGAGTGAAATATATAAGTTTTCAATGTACTCCGTATTTGAAAGAGAAACTGACTTATTAATTAAATTAGTGAGATCTTATGATGATGGTATTGTAATCACTATCTTTATTATTATTTGCATTGGATTCCTATCTCACTGAGATGTTTGAAGAAGATAGAATACAAAAAACATTGGGATTTGGGCAAGAAATAGTTAGATACCAGAGTTAATTGAAAATATGGAAAAAAAATTGTTTAGTAAGTGTGTTGAGTGGTTTTAACCGCCAACTTAGTTGCACAGCAACCCTCGAAGTCTCATTGAGACTTGTATGATTAAGGAAGACAGACTTTAGCTTTTTAAGTGTCATCTGAAGCACTATTCGGCTGGTTATCGTTGAGTTGAGAGTAGTTCTGTTTATGAATCAGAATCAATGATATTCTTCTGATTTTCCATCTAGATCTGGGACATCCTCTAGTTCCTCTAGTTTTTGTTCCAGCAAGTCAGTTTTGGAAGTTCTGATGATTATATTTTCTGTGACTTGATTATTTGTGTTTTGGTTGCACTGTCCTCGCAAGATTGAAAAATAAGTCTATATACCCACCCATCTCCAAGTTCTTTTCAAAGGCGCATTCATTTGCTAAAATACTCGAGAGAATAGTTTTCTGCATCCGACCAACACGAATTTTTCGTCACCGCATCAGCCATCGCATTGTCAACGTTTTTCGATTTGCTAAAACACCTCCCAGCATCTCTCGCAACGTCAACAATATCTCCGTATCCATCACACCCCGACGATTTCTGGCGAAAACAAGTAACAATAGAATGCCGTCGCTATGTACGCATTAGCATCGAGCATAGCCTGTCCTGACTGCGTCTTTCACCCTGTCGGTGTATCCCGAGGGGGTTGAAGCATCTTCTCGCCTTGAATGACGAAATAACTTTGTTTGCCTTCACGGAGCCTTTACAGATCGGTGGAGCTTTCTAGGAAAGCAAGGAGATTTCTTTTGTATCGCCGACGTAGGTGAATGCCATTGGCTGATTCAACGTGATGCCTGTACAAATCGAGGCCGAATATATACTAGGCGAATGAGTCATATCTTGTTTTGGTTACATGGAAGCCGAGTCTATAATGTTCCTGAAGGAACATCAGGTGAGCCATGGTGATACTGTCTAGTGTCGTGGTGGGATAAACATGGACTTTTACAAATATCTACAGAAAAAGAAAAGATCGCTCACGTTGTGGGATACATTGCTCTATAAGTGTCAACCAGATGAAAAGCTCCTCTCTGAATAGTAACCTATGTTACCAGTGTATGTTTGGCAGCTGATCCTCAACCAATACTCCGTGTCTAATTGAAATGTGTGCTTTGTAGATCATGAGAAGCTGTTATGATGTGCTATAACTCAGCAAACGAAAAAGAAATCCTAGTTTTTGGCAATCAGCTTCACATGATCTTTCCAAGATAAGGGATGGTTTAAGGTTATATTATAGGGCATTGTGAGGTTTGCCTTCTTGAATAAAACACAAGCTTCAGTTTTGGTTGCACGAAATTCTAGCCAGATCTTCATTTAGAGTACTAACTTTTCTCTGGCTTCATTGAAATATATAGAGGTTCTATATATGTTACAAAGTTATGGATAACCAAATGATTAAGTTTGATATATAGCAGGAATATAGTTGGTGCCACCAATCCGTACATCCACCAAAACATACAATATAGTTTAGGCGGAAGTTTTCCAAAATGGTTTCTAAGCCAAACTTTGTCAGTGTCATAGAGATACCCAATGCTAGG
The DNA here is from genome assembly GCA_029955515.1 of Chrysomela aeneicollis. Classification (NCBI taxonomy): domain Eukaryota; kingdom Metazoa; phylum Arthropoda; class Insecta; order Coleoptera; family Chrysomelidae; genus Chrysomela; species Chrysomela aeneicollis. The sequence goes on along the minus strand of JARUHQ010000019.1, from coordinate 219,615 downwards.
AAGGATGTTCTTGCCTTTTTTTTTGGAATCGGTTGAAGTCTTGATATTTTCCAGTTCGAGGAAAACGTAGCTACCAAGTTTGAATGAAAAAGTGAACATTCTGCAGAAAACTGATATTAATTCTGGAGCACATCTATTCAGAGCGATTGGTTGAATGATATCTTGTAATACATCTTTTTTGGTATCGAGACCTAGCTCGATGGTAATTGATTGACTCAGTGGATTATAAAGAAAGTGATTGAATGAACAGTAAAAATTCGAATTTTAGTTTGAACTATAGGTTAATATTTTTTCATTGTCGATTCATTCCCAGGATATAAGGAAGACTCCTTATTTTCTTTCTCCCATTCGCAAATCCTACACGTCGTTTCATCAGAAATGATTGATAAATCCCCCGGGACTTCGGTCAAAACATAAATGACAAATGTATCCAGAAATACAAAAGTTTCGTTGGCATCAATGAAAGTTTCTCGAAAAATTATTCAGGATTGAATTTGGCGGCGGCTGTTAAGTCAGAAAGTTCGATTCCTGAGGGAGACCATCAGGCATCAAGTAGGCAAACAGCGGACTGCCGTAGGCGACGTAGGGAAATGGACAAACGAATAAAGAAATTTCGACCGACAAACAAATTGGACTCGATCTACACTGAAAAAAATTTGTTCGGTTTTTTCGAACGGGTGGAACATTACTCAACATACCAATCATCAATTTTTCTTGAAATGATATCATATAAATTTAGAAAAGATGAAGAATTCTTTTCTTCGATGAAAAAGATTCTCAAACATTGTTTGTATATAACCCTAGCTGCATACAATAACAGCTTTTCCATTCACTATTCGCATCGACACTGAGAGGCTCTGGAGTCATGAATATGTGATGATCAAGAATACGGCTGAAATAAATTCGAAAAGTATCAGAGGGAGAAACATCTTCCAATTGCCGAAACGCAAGATAATTCAGTGGCCAAGCGAGGCGTACAAAGACCAGAAAATTGAAATGGCAGAAAAGAGGGTAACAAGACGGAGGTGTTATGGTGGAAGATTTACCAAGTTTGGAATGGATTTTTGGTGACAACGGCGATTTCAGTGACTCTCAGAGTATTTGTTATGAATGCCTTTATTCAAATGGAAATGAAACATAGGTATATCTTTACAAAAAATAAAAACATGATCATTGATTTGTAGGATGAACTGCCTCCACTCCACAATACTCGCAGAAAGAGACACCCTGTATTTTTCTTGGGCCAAGTCGTCTTGAACTTGAGTTATATCTCGCCCCAGAAATACAATCCATTAAAAAGCCGTCGAGCCGGCATCTGTCGGAAAATAAATTTCCACAATGCGAACTGGTCAAAACTCGTAATCCCCATCCGTTCTTCTATTGGCCGTGTGAGGGCCTTCGGGAGTGGTGAATTCGTTACTTTTCTTGTACGAGTCGCGCCGTCGTCTTCGAGTAATATTTTCCATAAATCATCGATGCTGGACCTGACCTGTCGGAGGATGTTGGAAACTTCCCGGCTTAACAGTTTTCCGGAGGCAAGGAATGAATTATTATTGCGTTCTGGAGGTGTGTACGTGGAATACAAAGTGATAAATGATTGCTTCTTTTGGAAGATGCATAATGTTGCAATTTCCTGATACTCAGTAGGAGAAACTCTGGTGGAAACTGGAAAAAAAATAATCAAGAATAATTTATCTTGAATCCTGGAGAAGAGATCTTTCTGATGATAACACAACTGGATAATCCCAGACTTTTTAAAGTTATTAATGATTGATGAAGATTAAAAAGATAATTGAAGACCAAAATGTGCGTAGGATGAGTAAAACAATCCATATAGAGTCTTTATTCGAATTATTATAAAATACAATAATATAAAAGCGATAATAACGAGAACAATAAATATACTATATTATAATAACAGTCGTTAACCAGTATCTGTTCTTGTTCGTCTTCGTTATCAAAGACGATAAAGTAGAGATTTGGAGACTGTGGCTTGAAAAGATAGTAGAATCAGTGGAAATACCAATGAAACAGTTTTCACTGAAGATGACAACTAAGTTGTCGAAATACGTATTTGGTTTTTCTCAAATATTTTGTGGTTTTTGGGTTATATTTCCATTTGGTGTATATTGAATAGACGAATTCGATATAACAAGCTTAACAAGTGATAAAGTCTTCATGCTATTTTGACGGTATTCTTTTACACTATTCATCATCAAAAGTTTTGTGATCTTTTTGAAAACTGAAAGTTTATTCTATTTCCATTTCATTTGTTTTATGAATAGTTGATAAATATAAGTTTAGGACTTACTCTCAAGTCTATGCTGAACATTTTTCATGCGACTTTTTCCTGAGTCAACAACATTTCACTGTTATCTATAGATTCTCTGTTGATTTTATTAGGTATCACATAATTTATTGTGCATTAAACATTAGTGATTGCAGTGGAAGTCATGTAGTCTTTAATCCTCAAAATTGTATAAAATACCCCATGTTTATCGGCGTTCTCTTTTGTCTTTTTGAGATCGAAATCGATATGTGATCCCAAGAAAATTCTTACCATCGGCATCAATCATCAATGACATCAAAATATTAAGTACCTATACAAAGCATATTCCATATCATGCAACTTTATTTTGCAAACTTTTCCAGTAATCAAGCCTATAGATAGCTATTTTATGGATACTTCGTATACATTTTGTTCGATATTTTTTGTCATTTATGAAAAAACTCCACTTCACATTCACCGAGCTTTGCACGATCATTTCTCATTTTCGGACCCCTGTCCGACTTGACGTTAGAAATGAGGCGGGCAGAGAATAAAAGATGTCCCTGCAAGTGAAAACATTTATAACAGATGTCAGTGTATGGTCAAAACGTTGCTTTTGTATTCCGAGTTGGTATGCTTGTCCCACAGGGGAATCGGGAACTGATCGCAGGATGGAATTCTTTATCTGGCAACACCAATCCCAGTATGCCTTGGTTTCTTCTGCGGATTTCTGATTCACTCATCTCAGTGCCATGTATTCCATTATGCATTCGGTAGTTTGAAGAATTATCTCAAATTACGAGAATGGAGACAGTGATTTTATTATTGTTCAAAGGAAATAGAATATTGCTCACCAAATTTTTGGTACCTAATTTCGGTATCACCAAATATACCGACAACTTTATACATTTCAATGGGACACCCTGTATATTTGTACGAAATCTCAACTGATCTTGTTCGTTCGAATTCGTATAATTTCATATAATCATGCAACCAAAAATTGATATTGACATTAACCGAGAAATATTTGTTAAATAGTGTTTTCAGCGACTTCGATTCACCAAAAAAGAGTTTTACAAATTGACGCCCGTGCAGGTACCTAAAGTAGGTAATAAAGTGCAAGCATTTTTTGTCAAGTTTTTTGTAGTGCGATCCGTACTCTTTGGTCACAAGTTGTGGAGGATGTCACTTACACAGCCATCAACATCATTAGCCATGGAGTAGAAATAGATGAGTTCCTATTTTTCATCAATATGAGTTCAGAGTATATTTCTCATGTTTATACGACTATTCTGATTATAGTCCTAAAATAGACATCCATACTAATTTCTTTCACTTATAGCACAATAGAGATGAGAGAAAAAACAGAGCATCATAAGGTTGATGTGAAAGTTGACTGATTTTCACTACGGCATTTCAGAATTTGTCGTCGTGGTCTTATATGTAACTACGACAATTGATATGTGCTCCAAATCTCACCGGTAGAAATGAGTAGAACTCACTGTTCATTGACACAAAAATCGTAACAGACCAAGTGCCACTTTCCATTTCGATTTCCTGAATATTCTATCGGATTTGATCAATTTCTCAGTATACCGACCGGCTTGCCCCGCTATAAAAACGACCAAATCAAATAGAGAGGGCATTTATTTCCGATGTTATTGATATTGCTGGCTACTGACTATAAACACTGTTTGAGACGACTGTCGGTGAGAATTCGAAAAAATTACAGCATGAAATATTCAGGAGATATCCAGGAGGATTTTACCTCCAGGGATATGTCTTTATGGTAGGGGAATACAAGATGCTTCCGGTACAAGAACTTGATTGTTTTCACGTTGGAATGGAGAAGAACAGAAAAGAGTGAGACATGAATAAATGTTTCTATGATTTTGGAAAAGACAAAAATTTTATCGGTTTAACTATGTCAGAGTCTCCGTTTTCCCTAGAAGTGGTTTTTGTTCAAATTATATGTTCACTGGTCTACAAGTAGAACTCAGATTTCACAGATTCTCATGAAAATAATCTATTGCTGTCAAATCAGGCATGCATGTTGTTATAAAGATGAGTTCAGTTCATATTGTACACCAGATAGGACAGGGACATCCTGTATGTATTCGTACCTGTAGCCCCACGGAGCAATAGCGAATAATCATTAAAAATTGAAATCTCATTCTAGATCTGAAAAGACTTGTCAGCCCACTTCGGTTGACTTTAACATTGGACTTTGTAATTGCGATAGTGATCATATATTCTGTTGAACTTTTTGACATCGCGAACAATCTGAACAACTTCAAACATTTAAAGTCGAGGGAATTACTCAACTGAAACTTCAGTTCTTCTAAGGAAACTGCTGAAAGTTTGTACAGGGGTTGAGCTCTATTTCAATAAAATATCTGGATGAAGACAGACATTGTGGAGTTGATATTGTCATGGGAACATATTGGATAGATACACTGAATTCAAATAAGATATATATTTTGATTTGGCGAAAGTTTATTCGAAATACATTTTTAGCAATATAATATGGAACATCACATATCTATAGTGTGAAGAGTTACATATTCCGTACGAGTAGACATTCAGTTTAATTTATTTCAAATGCAATCAATCGACTTAGTGCTAGTGTTGTTATTTTCTTCCAATGTTAGACGCTTACCCTCGTAATTCATGAAATATACAGGGTGATACATTGATAATCTCAGAACTATTAGATAGTAGACATCAATATGAAGATTTAGCCCAATATGCCTCAAAAAATATTTGCTGGTTTCATCCTCGACTATAAGATTGTATACATAGACATGAATTAACGTTACTAAAAAACAACTTACAAAGTTAGCCATTTTTTTTGTCGCTTCTAATGGATAAATCGTCTGAGAAACGAATTTCAAATGCAACATAATTCATTTTCAGTAAGAAAAATACGAATATATCTTTGTATGTTGAAGAGTTTCTTGATTTCACATTACTCTATACATCTGAACAATAACAGAATGCATATTTTATCATCGTTAGGTAGTATCCAAGAGTTGTGTTTTCAGTGATTCACTTCTCTCTTGGGATGTAATTTCAGGCATAACAAACTGTAACTCATATTAATTTCCATTTTCATAAAAGTTTTTGACAGTTCACAAGACGAAATCTTGTAGAATAACTCAGGAGTTTTGAGCTGATATGATAATGATGAGTTATAGCGAAGAAATTTGCTTTGTTACTGTAATCAGGTGACAAAATATATGAAGCATCACCTCAGCCAAATTTGATGGTGAAATATCAGAAAGGACACAGTTTCCAGTGAAAAATTTAAATCACAGTCAGGTGATTGTCTTCTTCTTTCAAGTCTACTGGATGTATATCAACTCCTCTGTCGAGATACGTTTTCTAAATATTATTGGAACCATATCCATTTCTTGAAAAATTCCTACCTTCGACAATAATTATTCGAAATACAAAATTATCTCAATTTTCACGGCTCATCCTCCGTTGAAATGAATTCGGAATGACAAATTCGAAAAACGTTCCGACACCGCATCAAATGGTCCATTCCTTTTCAGTGGCAGTGCGTGCTAACCGAGATAATTCACCCCCTGGGCAATATCAGCTTAAACATAGCGTACATCTTGATAGCCAGATCGTTACTTTACTGTGTCGAAATGTTGAATTCGAACTCTGATGCATTTGCCAACAAGAGAATGAAATCGGAAGATTCTCGAAGAGAGAAAATTTATTTTGCGCGCAATCAGACAAAAAAATGTTTTATGCTCGCAAATTAATCATTGACATTTTGAACCACCCTGTATTCGAAAATTGAAAAAACTATTCTAACTTCTAAAGAAAAAATACTCGTATCCAATTAAAAATACAAAACAATGTTTCAATTTGAATGTCTGGTAGAACAAGAGGAGAAAACAAGTACTTTCCTAGCAAATAACACAAAGAACATTGTAAATGCAGATCGCAAATGTTTCTTTCCTCCTAAGACTTTACGAAGTTCACATCGACACATTCATTATTGGCCATCGTCAGTGCAGGGTAGTCAACCCTGAGACCATTAGATCTCTGATCAAAGCGGTGCTAGTTCATAGTGTCTTTTTCACTTTTGCTTCAATTGAATATTCAACAATGATATTCTTATACCTGTGGTGTTTTTGGGATGGGAATAAATGAGAAGCGGAAAGAAGTTGAAACATTTCTATGAGAAAATCATCAATAACAAGATTGAATGAAAACTATCACAATGCTGAAATGAGAATAACTCGCAGATAATGTGAACTTCATATTCTTGCTCCATCATATTATATATTGGGTTTATGGTTCGTTAGGATGAAACTACCAATTTCTGTTCAATCATGTCTTGCAATTGAATTCCCCTGCAACCCTATAACAAAAGTTCGGATGTAATAATTCTCATACCATTCTGACATCGACGATATCGAAGCAGGAGTGTTTCCCATTGGGAATTCTCGGTCGACACCAATAACTAATGTTGATAATTCACTTGTAGTGTTGAAAGAGTCCAATGAAATTCAGCATCAAGCCTTCTACAAAACATGCGAATCATTGTGCCCTGAATGAAAAAGGCATTCACTAGAAAAATAGAATCGAGAGAAGTGAGAATCTCGATATTTTCACTCATCAAACAGCATGTATGCAACACGCATTGAAATGTAAATTGTTGGTGCTACATAAACAGAACTTCCAGAGGAATCCTCGAGGGTGTTTGGAAATTTGATTCACTGATTCTCGAAGGATTTCTGTTTGTGTTCTTTGAAATGTGGCGAAGAATTCACTTCTGAAAACATAAACTTGTTTACTGTTTGTTGCCTGGTCAAAATAATGTGAGAATATTTATTTTATACATATGATCTGTATGAGATGAGAACATAGAGATATACAGAGAATTAGTATGTTCGAAGCCAAGTGCAGTGAATCTCTTTATTTGGAAGATCTAATTGTCACTTAGGAGTGTTCCGATTCCATATTTATCTGCATCCATATCGATAACAACCTTCCCAAGTTGTCCCATCACTGTGTTTGCCTGACTAGATCATGTACATTTTCCGTACTTCATCATCGATCATCTGAAAGTGTTAGATCGCTAAGGGTACAGTAACCAGACTCTAGAGCTCTCAATCATGCTCTAATTGAAACCGGATACGGGATCGGCTAATGAGACTTTTCTAACCGCCACAGAGATGCTCCGCAAGGCTTCCTCAAGATACTGTTCCTTGGAGGATATTACCGGAGTTCGAGAAAGATCTTGGTTAAATGCACAACTCGTTTAGCTCTATTGATTTTTCATTTATTATTCAAATTCTACTAATGCTGTCATTATTAGACGGCGTCTAATGAGGTTAGGTTATAAAAGGATTAGTTCTAGTGTCACAGAATGATGAGAAGCAGTGTGGATAACTGTCTAGGGAATGGATTCCTCTAATTCGATTAACATATTATGAAGTAATTTGTATGTTCAAAATAACTTCCGATTACATACTGACTCGAGAATGATCTTGAAGAATACAACTATTTTTGTAAAAATGATGATAATGATGGAGAAACTTGAATTTTAGTGATATATATATACGATTTCTCGAAAGTATAACAATAAAGGGGAACAAAAACCCAATATATCCGATTGATCTTCTTCATTGGTCAGTGATTGAAGTAGCTACTGCGAGAACTCTGTTAGTATAACTTCTTGTTGAGATTTGGTAGGTAAAAATTCACAATTGTTTCATGGAACCATCATGATAAAAATGTTTATTTTCCAAACCAACCAGCCCACTCTCACTAGAATGAGATTTAAGTTTCTCTACTCTCACGTATTCACAAGACTACATCAGAGTACATCCAGGGGAGAACGAGAGAAAAAAACCCACTAAAATTGAATGTTTAAATAACCATCTTTTTCTTGAGTATACCGGCACGAGTCCCATTGTATCGTAATGTTACATTAAAAGAACAAGAATGGAATCGAGTTCGTAAACATGGTCGGGGAGACTTTTCTCGGAAGAATCATGACGCCCCAGAGAGGACCCCTCTCTGCAGAGGCATCCCATTCCCACCTCGGCATCTCTGGAGATGCCGGAGTCGAGATGTATGGGGGCTTTTTAGCATCGGTTTAGGTCGAGATGGGGGCATATGGCTTGGTGGATTTTGACTCAGAATTGCGAGGCGATTTTCAATAAAGGGTGAAGGTATAATCGGAGGTTCTGTTTTTGATTATCTACATCATTAGAAATTGTACAAGTTATTCTTATAATGAATCAATAAAACGTCGGACCCAGAGGATTGGAAGTATTAGATCGTTGTTTAATTTTACGTCACTACATGCCTAATAAAAAACAAGGAAATAAAGCAGGTTATTGGAGAATCAGATGTTGAGTATTTGAAGGTGAATTAACTGATGTGGACAAATGTGGAATTGAAAGATAATACGCAAATAGAATCAAGAGGAAATGACATGAGAAACTAAGAAGCTGTTGAGGCCATTTCTGTAATGCAATTTCTGCAATGAGCTAATCTTGATCATCCCATATGAAGAGGTTGATGGTTATATCGAGCATTAATTTCGAGCACTTCTTAGAAACAGTTTTGCCTGAAATCATTATTGCAAGGATCGATAACATACGAGCTTGAGTTATGGATGCATTGAGGTCTACTAGTTACAAAATTCCACCTATATTTTTCTTCTATGCCATATTTGTTGAAAAACATTCCAGAAATTATCAACCATTCTTTCATTGAAACAACTATTAGCTTTGTCATCATCTGCATTTTCCTATTCGGGTATATACAACTACGATTTCTCTAAATCATACCTCCATCTACTTGTATCACGTAGTAGTAGGTACCTACGTCTGGTATATTCATTTATGGAAAGTACTTTTTATTCAAATAGAAGATACCCATCAAGACATAAAATTGATATGTCGTTTTATCACATGATGATCTGGAGCTATTTACATAAGAAATTTATGCAGTTCATGGGTGGAGACATTTATAACGTTAACTTCACTCATATTTCATGAAGATTTACAGTCTTTCACACTTATTAGAATACGTGTTGATTATTTCTACGTTTACACGCTATTCCATTTTATGATCACATTCAATTAGATGATGAAGTCTTGTTCGGTATGATGCTCGGTATGATGTTTATAGATTTTTCCCTAATGAACGCTTATTGCGTGTTTCCTGTAAGAGGAATGAACTTAATGGAAAAACAAATGTAGTATATAGAAGAAATGTCTGAAACCATGGTTTTGCTAAGATCTCAGTGCAAATAAAGGAATGAACGTAATGGACAAATATATGTATATGTAGATAAAAATTCTTAATCCAAAAGAAACATTGATGGTTTTGCTAAGGTTATAGAGTTGATGATATAATATCATTCACGGTACACGAATCTTGTGAACTATTGGACGAATTTTATTTCAAATAATCAGAATTTGAAATAGAGATGATGAATGTAATTGAATCCTTTGAAACGAGAGCAGTACAAAGTACCTATTGATTCCATTTGAACAAGTGTTTCGATATTTGTTGTTTTCCTAATGCGGACTGAGCGTCAACAAGTTTTTATTGTGGATAGCCCATTGATTTCACACCTGACAAAATCGAGATATCCACGCCGCTTTCAATGACAAGTGTATATTTTTTTGTTTATTTTAAGAGTTGCCTGTCCCAATGCAATCTCTGCATCGCATATTTCATCGCAATGAGTCGCGTTTCAAGAGAGACTTGGAATTAGCGACACCATGCGGCGCAAGGAAGAAACATTCCAGAAACAAGGCTGATATGCTGATAGCTCGACCAAGCAGCATAAAACAAACTTAAAGTTACGAATTATAAGAGGAAACAAAAAATAATAGAAAATTAATCTAAACCGCCAACAATTCACCAATAAAATAATTTCTTAGATGTTTAATGGTGGAGTTTTGGCGGTTGAGATAAATTTTCACTTTTTTTTTCCAGAGACTAATCCAACTAAACATACTAACCTTTCAGATCACTATTTCTGGTAAATTTTTGAGGAAGGAGAATTATATTTGAGAAAAAAATTTAGAAAATATTATAAATCGTGCTGACTTCAAGACCGAGTCAACGTGTTATTTAAACGACATGGATGGATCAAACATGACACCAAGATTTTTTAATGTTCTGGGTCTTTCAAGGGTTATATATAAACTACGCAACACTAATTACGTCGCACCCCGAAATTTTGCCCCTGTTTAAATTTGAATATTTTTTTTCTTCTTTGAACAATTTGAATTCTGTTTGCACTGTTCGCTAGCTCAGTCCTTCAGCTATAACCTTGTACTTCTTCGATACATGAGGTTATTTCCATAAAAATGCTACAGGATGTTTTTTGGAACTGTACAAAATTTAAAAATTTTCAAAAGGATCCCGAATGAAGAAAAATAGTTTTTTTTCAACTTTAAAAGCAGAGGCATGAAGATTATCTCATTACCTTTGGTCATTTCCAAAATTGTCTTCTTATCACTTTTCTTTACAGAGTGATCTCAAAAAATCAATTTTTTGGCTTTGCAGTCATAACTTTTTTCCTATTCAACCGATTTTCAAAATCTCAGGCTCATTTTGAAGCTGAAACCTCATATGAAAAGATTTGAAGATCAGAATTTACTCAAGATGAACATTCAGAATCGAGGGTTTCCTCAAAGGTGTCCCAAATATGAAACACTCTGTAAATCCCGACTGGGAGGAGAATTAAATGAAAATCAACTTGTTTTTGGAAGGATCTTTCATTCTGGATATGACTAGATCTTTTTTCTTTCAGTAGTAAAAAACTGTGCGTGAGAAAACCGAATTGAAACGCCATGTTCTAGAAAAAAAATCAGTTCAAAAAAATGCTTGGTCCGTAACCAACGTAACAAGAATCATAATGATTGACTGACAAGACAGGTTGAAAATTATGTTCTCGTGAAAATAAAGATCAGGACAAAAAAGACTCGTAAATCTTTCTTTTCCGAACATATAAGACTTCATTAAAAAAATTCAAAATAAAAAAAAATTCTGAATACAACAAAATTTCAGGGTAACCTTCTCACCCCCTATACAAAATCTTCCATCATGTTTTGAATTTTTTTCAAAGAATTTAATTTTTTAGACCCCCAAAAAAAAATGTTATACGTACGCCTATGAAACGAATTTTTTTATCTCTTTGATCAACTTTTTCCGCTGAACACAGCTATGGGTACCGCTTGTCTCGATTCTGAAAAATAGCCTTTTTTCGCCCTGTACATCAAACTATGATACTTGGAGAACTCGAGTTTGGGCGATTCTTAGTAGTTTTGTACGAAACTCACGAAAATTATATGTAAAAAAATTTCAAAAGTCTCCTTCCCACTCATTCTTACCCAAAGTACCCCAAGGGGGCAAGGGGGACGAACGAATTTTATTTTTTTTTAATATTCGATCCCGATGTGGGGGTCAGGGGAAATATGTTCACCGATATATCTAACCGTTTGACAAGCAAAAATTTTACCCGCAAAAAAATTTTTGGGGGGGGAGGGGGTCAAAATTTTTTTATCAGTATCTTTGGTAGTGATATTTTCGTTTCGATCAAACAACGTTTTGGATATTTTTCTTTTTTAATCGGGATTTTGAGAGGGATTTAGTCACCTTTGCAGAAACCCTCGATCTTTAATATTTATCTTTACTCAAATCTAATCTTCATGTCTGTTCATCTAACGTTTCAGCTTCAAATTGATCCTGAGATTTTGAAAATCGGTTGAAGAGGAAAAAAGTTATGACTGCAAAACCAAAAAATTGATTTTTTAAGATCACTCTGTAAAGAAAAGTGATAAGAAGACAATTTTGGAAATGGCCAAAGGTAATGAGATAACCTTCATGCCTTTGCTGTTGAAGTTGAAAAAAAACTGTTTTTCTTCTTTTGGGATCCTTTTGAAAATTTCGAAATTTTGCACAGTTCCAAAAAACATCCTGTAGCAATTTTATGGAAATAACCTTATGTATCGAAGTATTACGAGATTATAGCTGAAGGACTGAGCTAGCGAACAGTGCAAACAGAATTCAAATTGTTCAAAGAAGAAAAAGTTATTCAAATCTTAACAGGGGCAAAATTTCGGGTGCGACGTAATTAGTGTTGCGTAGTTTAGTATAACCAATTGAACAATCGAAGATGATTGATTCCGATTTAAGTTTGAGAGATTTGACATTGAATTTTACAGGAGATATATACTTAGATCTGCTGCTGCAGCTTAGACATGATAAAAGTATAATGGATTTTTGCTTTGTCTACAGGTGCTATTTTTTTCCGTATACCTAGTGCAATATCATTGGTCTCCTGATAATTCGCAGGAGTTGAACCAATAAGAACGGCCTGACTCGAAATCCGATCGAAAACCCTCGCGGCAATTATCGCGCAGGAGAAAATCTGATATATCTGGACCGCGCGATTCGAACTCGATTCGATTCCGGTCTCGGCGGTCCCCGAGGATTCAGCTCCGGGATCCTGTGGAGGTGGTCCGGCGATATGACGAAGCGGCCGCAGAACTCAATATCCAGCCGGCCGGAAACCTTATTAAAACCGGCGCTCAGACGGAACGAGTGCCGTCCGCGTCGCGACGTCTCCATGCAGATACGTCCACGTTGGCAATCAAGGGACGGTCCTTTGCTACGGATCGCAGGAATATGAGATATGCTCGCAGGACTGCACATACAGACGGTGGAAAAGGATACACTCAAAACCGAGCAATGTTTCTGACCACTATCCATGCATTCAACAACGTATTTATTATTTCCGATGGAAGACTTGGAATAAACGGATAAAGTGGCCAAAAGTTGGGTAAACAGTTCGAATGAACATGAGTCGACAACTGATTTCATTGTGGCTCACCCCAATCTAACATTGGCCAATAAGACAATGGGGGGTCAAGTATGGTTCAGTGGTTGAAGCGTCAGTATTCTAATTTTTCTAAGGCCTCAACAAGTAGTTCCGGATCTCTTAGAAGTTTGTCCAGTAAACTTCAGACAATTCCAAAGGCAACTAGGCTAGTGGTTAGTAAAAATAAAAAGATACGACGATTCTGAAGAATAAACCTTTATTTCAAGTTATATTTTCCGAGAGCATAAGGCGAGGTATAATTCGTATCGACGTAGTAGATGCCTCTGGCTGTTTTGTCAACCATATCCCCCATTAGGATCAGGGGCTTATGTGGTGGGCAGTGAGTGACGAGGTTGTTCCAAAACCAAGGGCAGGACCAACCCCAGAAGCCGATCCTGCTGTTTATCGACTCTGCGAAATATGATGGGGCTCTGTTGTGGCTGCATGAGATGGTTTCTGCAACTGTGAAGAGAAGAAGATTGATTTTAGCCCATAACGATTTTGATATCCGAGAGGATTCAGATGATTTGTACATGTGAAATGAATTTGTATTATCTTCTAGCTTCCTTATCAAAACCTCACTATTGCTTTATGAAGTGGATAATAATTGAAATGCAATCATCAAACTACTTCAATAAGGAGTACAAATACTTGCTATTCCAATTACTCAGAACTAATCTGAATTCTCTTATTTATGGATTCTTGTGGTTTAGAGACAAGATCTCACAAACTAGATATAATTTGATGTAATTTCTGCTCCTTCATCGCCTTGATATGGGGATAAACTTGTTCCAAATAAAATACGATTACTCTTCGAGAAGTTCACTCACTGCTCAAATTCCAACATCCCGGTTGGACTGACCCTCTGTTCATGTAAAAATCAACGTGTCCAGTTTGTTCTACTTGACCGTATAAATATGCATCCGTGTGATAAACATCCACGAATTCTGCATCAGATTTATCCAGCTTATTGTCGTTGTTCGACGTGACGAATAAAGGAAGTGCTGGATCCAGTCCTGTAATCCTCATCATGATGTATGGACGCAGGTTGATTGCTATGAAGTTCAAAACTTGTGCACCTGTAAGGAAAATATAACAATAGGGGAGAGGAAGAACTAGCTGCTGATCTGGGACTGTAGTGTATGCCAGTATATTTCAGATATGTTTGACCAGTGTATATTTATAGTTGGTATCTTTCTACTTTTTATGCATACACTTTTTTACACCTTCCTCCGATATACTGGGTTTTGCTTTATGAGAATCATCGTTCAAGGTATATCTTTTTGGTTTGGCAAATAAAGAACTTAAACAAATAATTGTGAATTATTTCAAGACATTACAATTGGCGACGAGGATGGGATGTGGGATGTAGCTTCGGCAGTGAACTGGAGGTATGCCTGAGGGACAGATTTATATTTGGTTTTGGAAAAGGAGCAATTTTGGATCGGTTGATGGAAGAAAAGGTCAATGTGAAATTTAAGAAGGTAGTGGAAATAGCGGTATCTAAGATGGCGGCGCAAGACACGCAGGAAGCCTTGGTGGTATACCTACATTTGTGCCAAGTGTGGGAACTCACCGAGACTGAATCCGATGACATGAATGTCAACTGCTCCTGTATCTCGAAGCCTTTGAATCAGTTGCGAAGAACAATTACCAACGTGGCGAGCGTTCCATGTTGCGTCTATGTAGCACGTTTGAATTCGAGTTTCGATTAACGCTGTCCAATCAATAGTGAAAATGTTGTAGTCTCCTGTTCTCAAATATTCTGTAGAAAAAATGCTTATTGACTCACCACGACCAGGCAAATCAGTACTGTGTTTTTATAATTGATCATGAACAATAAAAACATTTATACCAACACCGTGAATACAAATTTTCAGAATGTAAGACTCCATGTGAATTGATTATATCTTTCTCACCATTTCTGATTGCCACCAAAGGATTGATATTCATCGTTTCACTGAACCCATGAATGATGATTTTCGTAGGTTTCGAACTATCGTAAGATGTTTCATTTAAATTCGACTCAGTTGTATTGCAGCCAATTTCGACGGTTTATGGAACTTCTGTATGATTCTTGGAGAATAAAAAGAACTTGATTCGTGGATCTGGGCATTCTCTGAAGATAACATAGATGAATAAAAAAACTGAACTTGAGGGGAAAGGGTGAAATTGATAGAGCCAGGATTTGATGATTTATATATCTGATGATCTGGATATTTGGAATATCTGAAGATGATAAACTGCACAAAATACTATATGTGATACATTCTTTTTCAGTATAATAATTGATGAAGAACTCACCTATAATAGCCTGGACAAGGATCAATTAAGGCTTGCACTTCTAGTTTGGCATCTAGAAAATGAAATAAAAAATCTATACACTCTTACCAAACGGAGAGGAAAAATATTAATTAGATGATTACTTCTTGAGATGGATTATTCTCACGCGTTCATAATAAGGCGATTTGAATCATGGATATAATCCATTCATTATATGTTCTTGAGGTACTAAGTAGGTGAAGACAAATTATTTGATCGAATTCATCCACAGTGCAATTATCGGATCAGTAGATTAAAATTTTCAAAAGGAAGAATTAATCGTATTAGAGGAGATTGTCAAGATTATATGGAAGTACAAACTTACAATGAAGAACTATAGCTGAAATCAACCAGAATAGTGGCATACTTGCTGGCACAAACAATAATGATTAATGAGAATTTTCGAACGAATAATTTTAGATTAATTTCTTGAATATATATACCCAGATATATTTCAATTAGCATATAAATTATAATTATTATAAAATGGAACTTGTACGAGCTTTTTAATGACATTTCAATGCCTAATAAAATATTCCAACACATAATGTGAAGTCAACAGCATAATTTGAATAAATTTTTAAATGTAATCGGTTCATGTTTTGGGAACAATTGATGTATGAAGTGTCCATAATGAATGTTCATACAGAACACAATCTCCAAATCTCAATAAGTCGAAGAACGTTCATAGATTTCTGAGTACATTTAAAATTATTTTGTCTCAATGATATACCTTACATATTTTGAAGTAGAATATAACATCAAACATTATCAAACTCCTAAGTACTCTTACTCTCTGAGCTATTTAATATTCCCACTCTGATTCTTGTTTCCTACACTAATTGTCAATGATTAAGTTTTACACTTTGTACTTTTCCCCAACATGGTAGTTATGTATATTCTTCGAAGATTTTATTTATAATCTCGATTCTAACTGCACCAAAATCTTTCTCTGATTTTGATAAGCAAAAGAGTCACCAAATATCCAGTTTTTTTTCTTACTAACTAATCTATAGAAAATCAGAAATACCTACTGCATATCCAATGGAAAATATACAATTATTCGTGATACGATCAAAAACACCCAAAGGGCTGAAAGTCATTCCATTTCATCATATCTACTCCATCGAAATGACCAAAGAAACTCGACTATCAACTCAACAAAATGAAAAACATCGATGCGATCTTTTGGTAATTCATTTTTAATTACCACGTAACTGGGTTAGGGCGCCTAACGTCAAGTAATTAGTGAAGGTGTTTGATGGTTGGGGGGTGTGGTCGAGTTCGAGACACGTGACCTATGAAAAAAATGTAGAAGACTATAGCATAACGGTGTTTTTAATATCAGGAAAGTCCTCGTACCATCATTTTGAATCGTCAGGAATCCCTAACTATTGCATTTTGGATTTGAGTTTCCAGGTTTAGTTTAAGGAACCCTGACCAAATGCTTCCATTTTCACATATTTTTTTTTTACCTTAGGTGGTTACAATGGTTGCAGTCAAAAATGGTGTGAAAGTTTGCGAATTATTTCCGTACTTGAAAAGTTGTCTTTTTATGAGCATATATTTTCACATAAAAGCAGCAATTCTTCAGATTTCGATAATTTCACGTTGAGCATTACGAAGTAGTAGGTATCATTTTACCCCCATATATAAAATCATTGTGTGCCAAATTCAAGTACCGTATAACAAACAATCAGCCGGACTCGTCAATCGTAAAAGAAAAAGGGGTGCAGAATCTCAGCTACGATTCTTTGGTCCAGTAATTGCATTGTGCTCAATCACTGTTTGCTCAGTGTTTATTTATGTTTTATGCTTCGTTTCATTTTAATCTTTCCATTGTCGAACAAACAGACCTAAACAAACACTTGTTCGATAATAATTCTCTTTCTGCGGCAGTAATTATTTGTCAAAGATCGTTCTACTTTTATTCGCATGGAAGGAGACGAACTGCCGATTTGAGGATTAATAATTTGCACTCCTGAGCACTGGTTGATTATCTGCTGGGCGTGGAATATCCAGACAAAGAGGAGGCGTGTTTTCCTCTTGATCAAAAGAGATGATAATTGAGAGGTGTATAGATATATGTAGGCTCCATTCGTAGAAGGTTATATGAAAGAAAAACTATGAGTCTTATCTGACTCATGTGACGTTTTCAAAAACACATTTTATGTGTGTTTGTGCTCAGAATCAACCTCATGAATTCTCAGTGTTATTCGGTATTGTTCATCTCGAACACTGGCAGATTATGCAAGCTTCGTTAATCTCTCGAAAACCTCACTCGAAATAGCTTATTAAAACACTCCTCACAGTTTGAAACGATCTGGGGCTGCCAAAGTCTCTCGCGTGTTGTAGAATAATTACGTGAGCCAGATAAAATACAATGCGATTAAAATTATAATTAACGTAACGAAGAGACATCCAAAGGCGTGCTAGTAGATAGAGTTCGAAGCTTGATTACGTCAAAACTTGTTTAATTATCTATATATGATTGTATGTTAATATTGTTATTGGATTTTTATTGGTCTATATCGTCTATACCGTGAAAGAGAGAATGGAAAATATACTTAAATTATCATTATTGGATTTCTTACCGAAAATCCTCAACTTCCAAAGAAAGCTCCGTTCAAATCATGTCCAGAAACTGTAGATTTTATAGTAGTTTGAGTGAGAACCAACTATTTTAGAGAGATTCGAATGAAAGTGTACTAATTCTCAGAAAATGACTTCTATCTATGCTCCAGTCTAGGTCACCCATTATAGTTGTGTCCTTAGTTTGAGTAATTGTAACTATCTACAGCACCTACGAATACAATTTTATTTACCAAATAGTGTCAAATTATTTCGTATTATCATTATATTCATTAAATCGTGGTATATATAGTTAACCTCATTATATGAATGTGGATATCAAAAATCAACATAATGCAAATGACATCATTTCCATTATACGAGTAGATAACATTACAAAAAGTACTATTCATATAAATGTCAAACATGATTTCAATGATATTTCAACCTCCTTTCATTGAGAATTATTATTATTATAGTATCTATTTGTTGAATTCTGCAGGAACAGGTGATGGCAAGAATATCATACTCTATATTAAATCTTGCAAATCTTCAGGATTCGTCGACTCAAAAATACCACCAATCCATCCATGATTCTCGACTGGATTTTAGACATGAGTGGTTTTCGCCAACAACATAAATCAGCTCTCTCACATCGATGCATCGATCCCGTAGTTTAATTCAAACCCTTATTATAAACCCGTCAGGGGTAACTAGATCGACAGGTCCTCTCCAGCCAAGGCATATGGTGTTGCAACAAACATTAGCAAGTTGCATTCACCCCCCCTGTGGGCTCGAGGGTGAACACATGAAAAATGTACGACGAGGGGTTGAACCCCGCCCTCTCGATATAGGTTATGTCAATGTGTGCATTCGTAATTCATTCTGGATGCTGTGTGTGTATGATATACGAGATCGAAGAGACGTTGGTTCATCTTACCTGAACATACTCTACAGTTTCCTGGGCATGAAATAAACAGAGCTCAATTTGGAAGTAGATAATTTTTGGTGAGAATCCCGATGAAGAGAATGTGTACGTATCTATTTATCATGTTTCCCAGCCCCTAATTCAAATTCTGAGAACACAATGGTCAACATTCATCAATCCTATAGATTCAATATGTCTTATGATAGACCCAGAATCATAGAAACTATTTTTTTGCCAAATATATTTCATCAGAGTAGCAGTAGTAGTGGTGAAGCTATGAATCTTGGAGTTTCTCTGCAACTTCCGGTATTCGTGGAGACCAAATTCCACAAAAATAAAATATTGACAAATGTGTAACGGCGAGGGTAAATTCAGCGAGAGAAGGACCCATCCGTTTGTGATAATATGAGATATAGGAGTTGAATTATAGAAAGTGACCAGTATCCAATTTAAGTTGAGTGTGAAAGAGACGGCGCAGGGCTGCTAACGGCTCCTTCGGGATCCAACTCCATCCAATGATTCAGGAGGCGGACTCTTCGCCCTATCAGATATTCTATACAGGGTCAGTCGGTATAATGTGGTAGGAAATTTCAAGTTGCTCTGCTGATAGATATGGAATTCAATTAAATTTTACGTCTTTTTCTTCTTCTTTTTGGTTTCTTCTTTTTTCTTTTTGGTTTCTTCTTTTTTCTTTTTGGTTTCTCCTTTTTTTCTTTCTTCGTTTCTTCTTCTCATTTTCAATTTCTTCTTCTTTTTCGTTTCTTCTTCTTTTCAGTTTATTATTCTTCTTTTTGGTTTCTTCTTCTTCTTCTTTGTTTCATCTTCTTCTCAGTATACTCTTCTTTTTAGTTTATTATTATTATTTTTGGTTTCGTCTTCTTTTTCGTTTCTTCTTATTATTTTTCGTTTCGTCTTTTTGTTTTTTTCTTCTTCTTTTTGATTTCTCATTCTTTTTTTTAGTTTCAGTTTCTTCTTCTTCTTTTTAGTGTCTTCTCAGTTTCTCATCCGTCCCAAACCTGTTTCAGTATAAAATCGAATTTACTTGTGGTGAAGTTGGATCTTGCACAACCCAAAATAGCATTGTTTTCGTTTATGTTGCTGTAACACTGGACAACCAATATTATTATAATTGTTGATGGTCCCATTTGTCATGAAGCCGTTTTGTTTTCGACCGTAGTCAGATATCGTTAGAGGCATTATCGTTCGCATTAATTGCACATGATCGGTGGGACCAGTGCTCCTACGTTTCGACCCCCTGCCGGCCATCCATAATTCGGAGCATCGTAAAAATGTTGAAATTATGACCGATTCATTGCATGCGCCATAATATGGGTTTCCAGGGTATTGTCAGGTGATGTTGGGGTAGTTCAGTTTGATTTAGGGATTTTTTGTGATCGTCATGATTGAATGTACCGAGGGATTGTTTCATCAAACAATGTTGTAGCCACTGATGTATTACGGTATTGCATGCTGTATTATTGCTAGGTGGTAGGCATACACGGAAAAAATGATCTAGTTACATTAATCAAGGGGTTTTGATGTTAACCTCGATGTTAACTCTGAGTTATTGCCATTATTACATATTTTAGGTATCTGAATGATGAAAAAAAAATCGGTTCATTCTGGAGAATACAGAGGAAGGTAATTTTATTTTTAGTCCAATAACCAATTTATATGATTCATCCAATAAAATGGTGATTATTTTCAGTGTGAGATTGCTGTCAACAATTTCACTGTGAATATCGATTCTACGTTCATTAGGTGAAACCCATGCATGAATAGACAGCATGACAGTTAATATTTCATAACCAAATCAAGTCACCCGAGATACTCCGCGAGCATATTAATTTGTGTTAATTTCAGTTTCACCTGCCATTGTTCTTAGACGTCAGATGTCACATAATTGCTTAATGAAGTTGTTTCGAGATTGTTGGCACCTCTCTGGTTATGAATATTCGTCATGTGATTATATTCGATGTAATCTAGTTGGAGTTTAGCAATTTCCGACATTTAGGAGAATTGCTTTCATTATCACATTCATATTATGATGAAATCTCAACAATTTTTATCATACTCCTCACGGTTCTCTCATCTGTCTGGAATAATTCTCTGTTCATTGTCATTGACTTGGCATTGCAATTCACGTCTCGACATCTAGAATATCTCGTCCGATGAGCAACACAGAATTTCAAATGTTTCATATATTTCACGGATTGCGTGTGTGAAGAGAATATATAATAATTGCTGGATGCAGGGTCTGGGGATAATAATATAGGGAAAGTTCGACATGCAGAAATGGAGTTTGTGCCAGCTAGGATGAATCGAAATGATATTGATACCGGTTTTCCAGCCTCACATTTTAATATTTTTGGGTTCATGAAATAGAATTGATATGAATGATATTTTCAAAAGTCTAATGTGAGACTTATTTTCAGGGATTGAACGATATAACAAGAAGTTTCATGGGAGTTTTCATCGTGTTCATGAAGGATCGGAATCAGTCACAACAGAAGTGGTAAGTGATTTTTAAGTATTTCGACTTATTTTCGTGTTCTTCGCCACATCCTGTAGTAATAAGTACACGGATATGGAGAAGAATATCGTACAAATACGGATAGTATAATTCTCGATTATTGACAACCTTCTGTGAATGATATTTATTTTTATATACCATACGAAAAGTTCTGAATTTGACACAGCCTCAAGAGCGTCAGTATCATATGTTTGATTAAAAACTAATGTCAAACTCCCCACAGTTTCCCTTCATTTCACACATAACCAGATTTTCAATCGGGAAAACTGATTCGTTGCGCTCGTACATGCATAAATGATGAGAATCCGTAATACAACAATCATTAATCATGTATCCAGTTAACCTGACGGTATCCCGTGGGATTCACGCTCTTGCTACGACGATATTCCTTATTTTTCTCATATATCACATCCGATTGGCTGACAAGTGTCAGGATTGAGTGTGAAATGATCCCTACAAATAAACCAATTTCATGAGTTCGAAATTATATATTTTTCGTGGAGAGAACTCAAATATTATAATATAATTTTACACGTCAATAAAGAGAGAAGAATTGATCATCTCCTTCAAGTACGTGCTACAACAAGTCATAGAGGATTATTGATCACCTATATCTCCTAGAATAGTTTTTACTCTTACTGTCCCTAAAAAAAATCATCGATATACAGCTTGAGGTAAAATACAGATGTAAATGAGAAAGCACTTTTTGCGTCTAGGGCAATTGGCCAATACAATTCTTCTTGACTTCTTCTAGGATCAGCTTCAAAGTGAGTCTATGAGATAAACCCATATCCATTCAGTAGAGCTTTTATATAAAATGATGAACATACAATACTTCCACTCCAATGATCGAGTCATTTTATTATCTCTAATCATTATCTCTTCCTGTAAAGGTTAGATTGACGTGAGCAATGGTTCACTTACATTTTATCAATTAGATATCAATTCTTTCGATTACATAAAAAATATCATGTTCCATTCGGATCAGCAAAAATGTTTATTCTTCAGATAAAGCGCCCAACTCTTACTGTATATACTGAGTAAACATTTCCAGCTCCTCCATAACCTTATTTCCGTGATAAATCAACAAAAAAACACGGATGGTTCATTTCTCCCATACGTCAAGAAGCATGATTTATCTCTCCTCCCGAGACCATCATCCATAAAAGCCGAGCTCCACCTTTCAATACTCGAAAAAGTTAGCTCACAGACCTCGACGAATGAATTCGAATCCGGAGTTAATGAAGCTATATGTTTTAGTTAGTTGTGTATATATAGGTATACGGGTGTTGGGTATGCGGAGTCATAGCCATCTTCCCGAAGGGGACCGCGTTAATTATGAGGTACAAGTCCAGTTCTGATGGAAATCCCAGAGCGGACAACGGAAGCGCGAATTCGTTGGCCGTATTATATCTCTTTACCGACAGAAAGGAATATCTGACTGAACAACGTTGAGTTAGGAGAACAAGGATTAGGGACGGGGAGAAAATCGATTTTACATAAGTTGTCTTTTGATAGCAAATCTCATTTCATGTATCTCAACGCCAATATTCATGAACAAAATTAATATTTATATGAAAAAAAAAAGATAGCCACAAATATCAAGCAATAATTTGATTCAAATATCATCAGAACTTCAGAACTTCAAATTTCGGAACAAGATCCGCATAGTACCTAATCTAACGAAATCCAAACCACCAAATACCTATTCGTACCATAGCCTTACCCTGTGAATCTAAAAATTCCATGAAATGGAGTAACCGCAAAAATCAAACGATATCTATGTCTAGAGTGTCTCCTTATATTTTGACTATCTCGAAAATAAATTATCACCACGAAATCTCAATCTTAAGTCACCAGTGATACTTCTTCATTTCGGAACTAGGAAGATGTAGATATATTCTTCAAAGAAATGATATATAGCTGTGTATATACATGAAATGATCCGTAGGGAACACTGATATCGAAAGCAGTTGTACAGAATCTTCACGTATATTTTGGAACCCCCCTTAACTTTTTCATTTATTGTTTAATTTTGTTTTGCAAAAAACAATCTTATGTAATTTTTCTCGTAAATTTTATATATGTAAACAGTTGAAGATCTGAAGAAAAAGTTATGGAAACCAACTATTTTTTTTAAATGGATCACCCTATAAATTTCGTTACTTTTAGATAGGGTATATTTGTCTGATTTCAAAAAATGTATCATGTTATTTTTAATGGATGTCGAGATATTTGACGTTGAAATCAAGATTTTATCTGGATTCTCTATCGGGTTAGGATAAATAACAAATATTTGTCGTCAACGGTTTCGAAATATTGTGCTCCTGCATGATTTTCCATATTTTTTCGGCAAAAAAAGTGAAAACCTAGATCTCTTGAGGCACGGGCATTCGTTTTATGCTGCTCTGAATCGATCTTCGTTTTTTCCGTTTGAAAGAATTGATGGTCTAATTCAATAATCTATTGATATTTTCATGAAATAAACTCATCGTATAACATATTTTTTCCTGTCACTGAAACCCATCATAACAAATAACCTCACATATAACTGATAATATCAGCTTGACAACAGATATATTCAGTTATTTTTATAGCTACCCTAACCATCTTAATCTTAATTTCAACTTCAAATATCTTGAAATCTATCAGAGATAACGTGTATATATTTGAAATCAAAAAATAAAATCTATCCAATAGTAAAAATATATTTGAAAACATATTTTTGGTATCCTTAACTTTTTTGTAGTTGTTCAGTTTTTCTGTTGAAATATATGATATCAACAGGAGAAATTACATGAGATGTTTTTTAAGGGGAGGTTCAATATATAGTTACGTGAAGACCCTGTACCTTATTCATTTCAAAAACACGTGAACAATGTTCTACAAAACGTAACAATGAAATCTCTGTTATTTTCAATTTTTGAGACTCACTCCGTGAAAAAGCTCTCGGATTTAACCATCACACAGTTATGATGCATTACGCTTTAATTTTCTCCACCTTAGCAACGAGAGCAGCTATGAAAATTAAATGATACGACCCTATCCAAGGAGGCAATTTTAAACACTTCTGTTGTCATAAAAAGAACCATTTCGTGAGTTTGAAAAAGAGGTGACAAGGGACACTGTTTTCAGATTTGAATAAAACAGCATTTCTATGAAAGTAGAACTCCGGAGACCTTACGATGCAAAAGGGACTAGAACAAGTCCATGCGGGAACAACAAATAATAAATATTATAATACAAATGGTGGGAGAAAATGTGTTTGTAACTTGGGGACATTTCCTCATATTGTACACACGGACTGTTGATGACAGTTTGGCTTCTTGGAAAAAGTTTTATCGTCGCTCGGGGTGGAAGGAATCCTTCGAGGTTCGGGGTTAATGTGGATATTAGGGATGATATTCCAGGCCCAGATAGGGCCTCAAACTTGGCCGAGAAGTCGTTAGGATGCGGGTTGTAGGTCGAGCTTTTGCTAATTCACAATCATTGTCGAGACGACTCCAAAGTTGAATTTCGTGTGGAACGATAACAATTAGAAATAATTTCAAATTAATCAACACACAATGTTTTTGGATAATCGAACCGATAATAATAAAGGGATTCAACCATATACTATCAATCGAGTTGATGTTGAGTTTCAAGATTTGACCAATTTCAACCAATTCTAACCAGATTTTTTTGTTGAACCTATAATGGATACTATGCTGTTAGTTCCTAATGAGTTATTTCTGTTGGAGTACGACGAGCGAAGCGAGAAGTGTATGGGTATAGAGGCAAAAGTTATGTACTTTATCTCCTAGGCACTGAAAGTGTTGCCTAGCAACGGACATATCAATAATTGTATGTGTCAGTATGCATGAGAAACGTCAACTTCTAGAGCTGATTCCAGAACAAAAATGGACGACAAAGCTTCCAATGAGGATTTTCCATTATCAGTTGAAGGCTCTTGAGAAAAATATTGCAAAGTACAGCCGTGTCATATTCTCTTCCGCACTTCCCCCTGATTCTGCTGTCCTCCTGATTATATTCATTATACATCCGGTCGTGAGTTAATATTCAGACACTAATAAATATACATATAAATTAGTCGGTGGAAAACGAACACGGACCTCTGTATGAATGTTAAAATAAGTTTGGAAATTGTCAACGACGTAACTTGAGTCCCTCGAGATGGCAACAGGGGGTTCAGCCTATTCCTGTGCAGCGATGAGGCAATCTAGGGGGCCTCAATTCATTAGGGTGGTCATAAAAAATAATATGCACGTGAAGCCCTTGTCCATTCTCACTGAGATGAATCACTTTGCGTCATTTGCATTGAAAATTTGTATCATTTCTTCTAACATATAACTTGATGTAAGGAACGATGAAGGTCACTAAATCGGAATGAATACCATCATCATTGAATGATATCTAAAAAAACAAATTTTCACAGAGCTTGAGGCACTTTCCATTGTTATTCCATACACTTCATTTCGTACTGCTAATTCTCCATAGTCTGAGACTGAATGAAAAAATACCGCGAGGTATTTGATTTAATAAACCCATCAACTCCATGGACGATTCCAATTTGACTGTCTATAGAACGTCTCTCGAGAGACGAAGTTAAAAAGTTTACTCTGTTCCCGTCTTACAAGAAGAAATTAAGTTTCACTAAAATGCCACCGGAAAAAAGTAGAACAATCTGCTCAAGGGGTGTCACTGTTTACTCTGAAAGTTTAACAATAAGAAGTCTTGCAAGTCCTTGCGGGCTTCAATTACAGAATTCGACGCGAGAAATATTACATTCATTATTCATGTTTTCATTTGCAAATAAAAATGTTAACGTATCCGGAGTGAGACATTATGAATGAGGCAGCGGAAAAATTCCGTTGGCGACAACATTTTTCCCCATCGAGTGGAGGTAATTCAGATCAGGAAAAATAATTTTACCCTACTAAAAATATCAGCGGAATAGGGAACGGATGAACCATTCGTTAACAGCTTTCGAGCGAAGGGAGTTGTTTCATTCTCAGATAGTGATTGGATGTGCCATTAGTCTTTTCTACCTATTGAGAAGCCTAGATATAATTTCATATTTGTGGAAATAGTGAGAAACATCAATATTCCAAATCCGAGAATTTGCATTGATTATTCATCATGATGTATGTCTTACAAATGGTGATCTAGATGTTATATTGTCTAGACTCTAGATCAATTGCAGCCTTTGGTCATATTTGCGAGTATTGCATCCACAAACTGATAGAGTTTTTAGTTTCTATTGGAAGAGAAAAACAATTCAATCAAGAATCTAATATTTGTTGTTTGGGTATACTAGTTTAAACAGAAGAAATGTTGATATTTTCATATGTGCACATTCAAAGATTTATGTGTTTCCAATTCCAAGTTTAGTTGGTAACACTGATTCGATAATTACATTATGACAGATACTGTTCATATACTTTTCTTATTCAGAGTAAGTGATTCAAACCAGTGATCAATGATGGCAATAAAGTGTTTTGTTGAAATGTATATAGTATATTTATAAAAGGCATCAATTATACAGATTCCTCTAGTACATTACTCGTAATATTCATTTCAAGATCAAGGTCCAGAGCCATTGTTCCGTCCAATACTCCTGATACTTTCAGAACAGGTACACTTTTGACGATCCTGGCCAATTCATCAACGTGACAGCAGTAGGTATAACCTCTCCTAAAATTAGACCATGTACTTGAAAACCATCCATGCTGCTTACAAATATCGCTGCACAAAATGTCGTCCTGTGTGATATTATCTACAAATGGGTTATTGAGAGCTATCACTGCTATTCCTTTCCTAGACTCCTCGTCATACATAATTTTCCAGATGAATTTCGGTACTGGCAACTTATCGCCCGATACCAGATAAATTGGTATCTGATTTCCTTCATCATTGGGAAGTTTCAAGATGCCATGGGTTCCAGTGAATATCTTGAATTGCTTGTGATAATGATCTGCCGCTCTTCGCATGGCGTTCTCAACCCTAACCCAATTGCCACCATTTATGGCCTGCCTAAAATAATCCTCATTATAGTTTACACGAAATTGTTGTGATCAATCAATTGACAAATATGTCAAAAAAAGTCACAGTTGATAATAGGATGGTTCGAACCCAACCTCTGGAAACGTGATGATTCAAAGATATGAAAAAAAAAGTGTTACGCCTCTGTCTTGTCGATTCTTATCGCGAAATACCTGTTTATCTAATCTTGTCGAAAGTAGCTGATGACCAAGGTGGATATAGGATGGTGAAACAGCTTCCTATTAACAAGCACTAGAATAAACTATAGACCTTTGCCTACTTGATTTCATACCGTAGTAATATTTCCTGAAATTAATAGAGATGGCGACATACCTTGTGTCGGTAAAACAGAAACTGTGCTTCTGTCATCTTTTTATCAGTGTCATCTGTTCTAGATGAAAAATGACTGAGAAGAGTCAAAATATCAATATTCATTCCAGATTTATAGAAAATATATTGTTTAATGTCGTTTCAAGTTACTTCTTTCAGATGCGAACCACAGAAATACGTAAGCAACAAAAATCTTCTTCGATAATCGATCTTATCGCCATCTTCATTCAAGTAGCTGAAATATTACTACCTTCTCAAACGGTCTACAAGTTTTTCGCAGAAACAATTGAAGAGCTGTTTCACCATCCTATATCCACCTTGCTGATGACCAATAGATCACCAGGCAACACTGACACATCACATCATGAGGATCATCAAAACATGCTCACCACTTGGGACACGCATTGATGTAGAAATAGGTGGTGAACTGACCACTGGCGAAAATAAAGTCGGCATCTGGAGAAAGATGCCCACGAGCGAGATAAGAGCTATTGGTGATGTAACGGTCAGCAGCAAGGGCTGAACCCAAAAGCTGGTTGAAGGTTGATTTTTGGAATGCTTTCTTATAGGCAACATCGGCTGCAATTCCTGGACCAAGTCCTGCAGTACTGAATGATGGGCGGACTGAGTTCTTGGATGCATCTGGAAAACAAATGTGCCACAACATCACCCTCTCCGGTCTATGTTTCCACTCACATTTTATTTCTTCTCCATGGAGAGTGTGCTCAGAGTAGAAAGTTTTGCCTTCCTCTTCATCTTGACACACTCTGATTAACGTTCTGAAATAGCCCGTCGTAACTTGGTACCCAATATTTATGATTTTCCCTTTTTTAGCACCACATCTTATCTCTGTTTTCTCTATGGCACCACGCACAGCGATCTTGCAAAGGAGTGCATCGAAATCGAATAATTCTCCAGAGATTTTCAGAGTAGTGTCTTGCATGCATGTTGCCCAGGAGGATTGTGAATTCGCTTAAAATTCAGAGAAACAAGTTTTTGATAACCAAGGATTTGTAATCAGCCTCAAACATTTCTTTGGCTTTTCCAAACATCTGTATGATAATAACTGGGACAGGTCACGTGATTTGTACTCACTTGGTATGAGTGAATTCCTCAGATTGGGACATGATAGGGTTATCGCTTCGCCGTATGTCAAATTGATATGCCCTTGCTTGGGCACAACCAAATCGAATTCCGTCGAACGATTGTACAACAGCACAGGAAGGACTCTCTCATTTGGATTTTGAAAGACATTCAAAGAGCAGCCTCTATCTGCAACATTGTGTATCAACATCGAATATGAAGAGCATGAATAATTCAGATATTCACCTCTTATTATTGCAGCATATGAAGAGATGTGAAAATACAAGAGGAATTTAATAAAAAGTAATGCACACCTCTGGAAGCTCATGGTTGATTGAGTTATTTCATGGAAATGTCCAACCTATAACAACTATGAATTTCATGTTGGATGATTCACTAATCGAGTGTGTGGAATGTACCAAATCCTAATTCTATCGATTAATATAATAATGAATGAAAACAACAAACCTTTTATGATTGTGAGAATTCATATACTAATTTAGGTAGATTGTAATTTGTTTATATTCGCACCGAAAGAAATTCAGAAGATCATTATCTAATCTATATACACGGCCTCATTAAAAGTAATACTTAAGATCGTAAAGGAATGTCACGATATGATAAGAATGATAACGAAATTCGAAATAGCAGATATCAACGAAAAGCTGTCGCAAAATATGTACTCCTCTAGACAATTCTAGATTTTTTCCAGCCTTATCATCGTAACAAAAACTTTTCGTAATCATTAATTGAGAATGAAATAAAACAATATAAGAACATTGTATATAATAAATATATTGATTATTCGATAATAAATACTACATACTCCTCAAGTTATGGATTTCTCGTTAATACTCCTGATACTTTCAAATAAGGCACACTTTTTACAATACTAGCTAATTCTTTGATATCACAACAGTATATGTAACCTTTCTTTATATCAGTCCACTTATCTGAGACCCAGCCATATTGGTTACATACATTTCTGCATAAAATCTCATCTTCAGTGATTAGATCTACAAACGGATTATTGAGACTGATGATTGCAATTCCTCTATGGGATTTCTCGTTGTACACAATTTTCCAAATGAATTTAGGCACTGGCAGTTTACTTCCAGATACCAGAAATATTGAGGTGGGTCTGCAATGTTCACCAGGAAGTTTCAGGACATCATGAGTGCCTGTGATGATGGTGAATTCATCTTTATAATGCTCTGCACTCTTTCGTATCATGTGTTCCACACTCTGCCAATTTCCAGCATTTATAGTCTGCCTGAAACATAATGTTTATTGTTATCACCTATAATCTCCAAGTCGACATCAATGGATACGATCAAATTCCGAAAATTGGTTAAAATTTGAACACATCCTGAACCATATGTGAAATCATACATAATTTCCAGAAATATTTTTTTACCACTGGGGACAAGTGTTGATATAGAAGTAAGTGATAAACTGGGAGGTGGCAGAAATGAAATCCGCATCTGGTGATAGATGACCTCGACTAAGGAAGGAGTTGGAAGTGATGTATTGCTCATGAGCACAAGATGAACCCAGCAGTTGGTTGAACGTTGATTTCTGGAAAGCTTTCTTGAATGCAATGTTGGCAGATATCTGTGGACCCAAACCTGAAGTACTAAATGACGGACGATCTGAAGTTTTCGAAGCATCTGCAAAATTCATTAAAACTATGATCATCGATCGTATTTGCAATAAACCTGAACATGGGAACAGACTTTCTATGATCTATCAATGAATATATCTTTATACTATATTTAAATGTGCGAAATACAGGATTTTCTAGTTTTGATAGAAACTAGTTTATACATCATACATACATATCAAGTATATATACTATAGGTATGTGAAATACCTTTAATAGTACTCACATTTTATTTCTGCTCCATAGAGAGAATGTTCAGTATACAGGGTATTACCTTCCACTTCATCGTAACATACTTTGATCAATGTTACAAAATGATGCTTAGTAACTTGGTAACCAATATTAATAATTTTTCCGTTTCCATGACCACATTTTTTTGTAGTCTTTTGTATGTTACCTTGGGGTCGGCTTTTACAAAGTAGTTCATTGAAATCGAATAGTTTCCCAAATATTCTTATAGTGGTGTCTCCGATACATGTTGCAAATGTGGAGTTGGAGTTTGCTGAAATTCCAGACAGTGTTCAACAATTTCTTTCGACTTTTTTTATCAGTCATGTGGTAAAACATAAAATAATAATCATTGAACTCACTCGCTACCAATACATTTTTCGGATCAGGGCAAAGTAAAGTAATTTCTTCGCCATAGTTCAAATTGATATATCCTTGGTTAGGCACGATCAGGGTGAAACCAGTTGTTTGGTTATGCAGTAGTACAGGAAGAATTTTCTCATTCGAATTCCGGATGACATCCAGAGAACACCCTGAAATTAGTATCTGCTAGATCAACCTAACACAATCCAGCCCAAAACAACAAGTGACTTGGGTACTTTTCACAATAAATTGAAAAAATTTGATTTTGATAGACATCATATGTATAGTGAGATGAAGGTTTAGATGAAGATGTTAACGAAACCACTAAAAAATAAATTGAGAATCAGATATAGGAAATTTTGCGCAAAATTTAATTCGATTTGAATCGAGAATATATTTTAATGTACCTACACAGTGCTAGCCAAAGGTCCCCTTTAGTTGATATATTTTGAAGCGTTATATTTGAACTATTAATAAGTAAACGTAATATTTTGATTATTCAGTTATAGTCAAAAGCAATAAATTATGACAAGTATGAGAACTGAATGAATGATCTGCGACATTCGAAATTGAATTGTACCTTTCAAACGAGGTTTCACTTGTCATCCAGATTACAGTAACTAGTGGAAAAGTTATTCACCTCTCTTTATATTACAGTAGGTACCTATACCTGTTCGATATGTACTTTTTAGGATATCTTACCTTTCCTTGTGGCAGCGTCTGAGGTAGAGACGAAATACAAAAATAGCACACATATTGGCAGCAGACACCGTTGGTACTCCATGAGAACTGAAATCATTTTCTTAAACAGTCTGACTGAACAAGCGAATATTTCCGTTGGTAAGCCACGACGGTCAATGGAATGCGATAATAAAATAGGTTCACGATAATTTCTGAAATGAAAAACGTGATTCAATAATGACTGTGACTGTGACTCAATAATGGATCAATCGTATACCATATCATTCGACCATTTTCAGCTGTTGGAGTAATTATTGATGATAATAACCAATGAGTAATGAGTCAGTGTATCGTAGACTGTAAAAGTGACAATGGAGTATGAGAGAACTATATGAGTGTAATATTCTCTGGTAAATGATCCTAACTATAAAAAGAAATATGAAATACATAATGAAGTATAATTCTCAATTTTTGATAGAGAGAATAGAGAGAACGTTTGAGCGAATCATCCTGTCTATAAACAACATCGACCTTGTAAGAAATCATTAAGATTATCATTTCATCATCTCAATTACTTGTGTGATATATGAATGGCTACTGTTCTGTGCACATCATGTCAGGTGATTGAACATCTTCATTGTAACTGGTTATGGTTTCGTTTAACACATCAAAATTACATAATAATTCACAGGTAATCACACAAAATGCATTGACTGCACTTCTTCAATCAACATGTATACATCAATTTCGCAGATGAGTGACGGTGTTCTAGAATTATTAGAATCACTCTTGATATGTTTTCCTCATTAGCAACAGTTTTAGACACGGAAACTAGAAGCGATCTGTTTTTGGGCCATTGTTCGTTTTATTATAATTATGTAAATCATAATAACTTCCTGTTACTAAACTGAACACATAAGAATATTGCAGCAATTCGCGTGAATACCAAGGAATGAATATATTATTCCTACCTTATCTTGATTACATGAGTAGCATCACTCATTCACTCCAATAAGAGGCTTCAATGAAATCTTGTGTGTTGAGGAGTCAAACTCAACAAGTGATGATGCACACAGCCTTGATTCAATCGTGATTTGGAACGGAGTAACGTGGAGTTAGTTTCGAATAATACGTGTTTAGTTTGCGTTAACGTGAATGATAATAAGTGTAGTAAAATAGGATATTGAGCTTTCTGAATGACTTCATGAATGATGCGTACATTTTCTATGACATTGTCTGTTATATTGGGATGAGACGTCATTCCATATCGAGGACGAAACCTCGTTAAAAAGTATTAATTTTCTCGATACCGTATATGGGGAAGGGCGAGGGATATTGCGGAGTCCAAATGGGGTCTTGCGGAGGTCGAGACCCCTGGGAACAAGCCCAGGAAAAATCATCTCGGTCGCCATTCCCCCGCAAAAATCATCTCATTCGCTGGAGCAGGAGATGCAACGGAGATGTTATTTACGCTGGTATGGGATGGATGGAAAAAACTGTGTTCTTGATTGTTCACATCAGAAAATACAAAACTTTTCTTTCACCGACTAACATTCGTTGCTGCAACTCATTCTGAATATAATTTTTCTGAATTCCGATGATATTCAATAGATATTCCACGTCGTTTTGCGTATATAAGACAATCGATTCTCATCAAATATTATTGCTGTAAAAAAAACACAATTTCACAATTCCAAAATCAATCCTGATGTAATGTAGGTGTATATAGGATGGTGAAACAGCTCTTCAATTGTGTCTGCGAAAAACTTGTAGACCGTTTGAGAAGGTAGGTAGTAGTAATATTTCCACGACTTGAATGAAGATTGCGGTGGTGAGACCGATTATCAAGAAAGATTTATGTTGCTTATGTTTTCCTCTGGTTCACATCTATTCTGACAGACGTGAATTGAAACGACATCTAAAAATTATATTTTCATTAAATCTGGATTAATTATTGATATCATGACTCTTTTCGACAATCTTTTTTCCCTAGAACAGATGACACTGATAAAAAGGTGACAGATGCACAGATTCTGTTTTACCGACACAAGGTATGGCGCCACCTCTGGTAACTTCAGGAAAAAATAAGATATCTAGCTCTTATAAAGCAGTTTCTGCAATGGACCTTACGTAATCATCATCACATGATAAATTGTGAGGACCGCTACACCCTACATTGATTAATGATGATTACCTATACTTCCCTTCCTATAACATTATCGGCACAAGTTTTGTTTCTCTGCATCTTCAGGAGAAGGTTGAAATTGTTTTTCTTGCTCAAAGTAAAACAATCATGAAAGATGAATAAATGCTAACCACTCACAATTTTCGAGAGCTCCACCTGGCCTATAAGGGTAGCAGCAAGCAAGCAAGCAAGTAGTATGTCCGTCCAAGCGAGAAGCCGTATTGCGTGCGGAATTCAACAAATAACTGTCTTCCAAACGGATATCTATATGGCGAGACCGTCGAGGAAAGGTGAGCGGAAAATTTGACAAATCGAAATGTCAATATGGGTTTAATCCTGCGAATAGAAACGAATTCCGGAATGATGCGGACGGTTAAGCAAAGATTCTCTCTCTTTCGGTGAGACTTTAGTGATTTTTTATTCTCAACAGAATATTTGATCTTCAAATCAGATCGCCAGGTATATTGTACAGTGTCTTTGATTTTCAACAATTATTCATCTTACTAGGAAAGTTTTGGGATTTTTAAGTAAACAAAAATTTATACAAATGGGAAATAAGTTGTTAAACAACTCATGAATTGTATTGTGTCTGAAAACAACATATAAAAATGTGTCTCGCAATACATATAAAAACATTAATTTCATCCAAAGGAAACTATTATCTTGAATGATGAATATTTGGAGCAGTATGATCCAAATATGCATAAATTGCGTAAACACAAATGTGTGAGAATTAATTTCATCTATAATCAAATCAAATTTTTGAGAATCCTGATAATATAACAAGAAACGCTGATTTTTCATCTCATACATATTACGTATATCATTGTGCAGTCAGGTTGAAAGGAACATGTGTATTCTCTGTGCGAATCGTTGCATGATGAACTAACTACGAGCAGATATAATACAATATTTTGCCAGGAAAGTATACTTAACGTAGTTGTTTTCGGCTCGAGGTAGGATACCAGTCATTCAAACTGTGTTAGATATTGAATTGGACAAGACAATGTATTTCATTCAATTTTAATAATTCGTCCAATTCATGACTTTTTTACTTTACATTAATAGCTTAGTTGAGTTACCAGCTACTCGCATGTTTAATAGGAACTGTTCCTGGAGTGTTTCTTTCTTCCGCCGCATGGTGTCGCTAATTCCAAGTGTCTCTTGGTACGAGGCTCACTGTGGTGAAAAAGGCGAGCGGAGATTGTATTGGGATAGGCACCACTTCGACTAGAGATCTTAGAGTCTCTACTCGGTGATTATCATGCCCTGATCAGGGCCAATAAGCACTAAATAACTGGTCTGTCGAGACTGCCTGTCTCGATGCGAAATTTTTCACGTCTTAGGGAAACAGAAACATTATTTGCATTCTGCATTCTGTGTGTGAATCATTAAAGATATAATTCAATGTTCTTGTATGGTATTTGCCAGGAATGTAGTTGTTTTCAAATTTAAATTGTACTTGATAATTTTATTTGGATTTTTTATGGCTTTTTCATATTGCAAACATTTCAATGTTCAACAAATTAACTTCCCTGACCACCAGTGTACTAAAAGAAAAGTCTAACGCTCTGTGACACTTTCCATCTCATCTCCCGAGCTATCTCCATCACTCCATACGTACGTACGGACCACGGAGCTAATTTGAAGTTGGCGGAAGGATACATTTGTCATAGAGTCCCCAGCGGGCCATGATCGGGTCGGATGAAGTTATGAGAGCCAGAGTACACTAGATCACTTCTGGCCCATCCAGGGTAGGGGTCGCGGGAAAGGGGAAGGGGGATCGGCACGAGGTCGCGAGGACAGGGGGTGAGGGGTGAACATTGAGATTTCGCACAGATTTTTCATTCGGTGCGGCTCGTGTTTTTGGATATTTCGGTGATTTTCTGTTTACATACGTGGATAGCTTTGATTCTCCAGAAACATGAGGGATTCTTATCGATTTTATTTTTCTGATTGATTTTCTATATAGTCCATAGTCATTGAATTCTAGTTAGATACGTTTAAAGCACACACTTATTGAACCATTTATTATCTTCTCTTCATAATTAACTCTAACGGATAGTCGCATTGCTGAAAAAAATATACTCGCATAACAACTGAATCAAGATATTGGGATGTATATTTCTTCTTCCTTCAAAATAGTGTAAAAGAAACGTGAATCCACGAATGCTTCAACAACCAATTAAGATGGTAGACATCTAGCGCTCCTCTAACAAAACATTTAGTAGTATCAGTTACTCGATTCATTATTACGTTCGAGCGACAACTGGATTTCGTAACGATTTCGCTTTGTATGTGCGCGTATGTGACAAGAATATTTGATCTTGATACCATCTCTCAGTTGAATGACATCCTGTTGGACAGGGTCCTGTAAAAATAGGTTTTCACGTTAGCATATGTAGATGGCAGGATATGTCAGAATTCGTACTTGAAATATTCAAATTGCCATTCTTCTAATGACATACATTCTGGGAGTAAAATATATGATATGTGAGTTCTATTATTACTTCGATCTATGGTGGTAATATATCCCAATTTTCAAATTAAACAACTTTGCCATCTCTGATCCAACGATAGAACTAAAGAGTTTGCTCTTGCCAAGGCCCGTTGACCATAAAAGTATCAACGGTATCTCTACTAACTCCTCTTATCATGAGATGATGTAACAAAAAAATGGTGAGGACATGGATGATCGATCAGTGGCTGAGATAAATGTGATATTTCATGTTTCTTTTAGCACAGATTTCGATGATATATTTTCACCAAAAATTTACTCAAAAATGTCCTCCCTGACAGTTCAAATCTGTGCTTTGTACATGAGAAGCTGTTGGACTGTGAAAATTAGATCTTATTTGTCCGATGATATGAGAACAATGATGATAGAAAGAATATGAACATAGCGTCCATATATAAAAGATAAAAAGCCATGAATTGGACGAATATTTATAAGAAAGATAGTCATATCCAATTTAAAATAACAAACACAGTTTGAGTTTGAATGTCGGTGGGCTGACCATGAGCGAAAAACAACTACTTTTCTGATAGCAAATTTGCTTATAAAATCGTCAATGATACAAAACTCTCCAGAAATTAGTCGTTGCAGTAGTAAAACGAACACATTTGTTGAATCCATAATCGACAAGACGAAGTAGGGTTGTGTTCCTTCTGTAGTAGAAATTAAAAATCATTACACAATGTTCAAAAGTATAATTATTTCATTCAGTTTATTGATACACATTATGGTATTGCCAATAAAACACCACCACAATGAAACTGATGTGAGTCCTCGTTTTTGTCTAGTAAATCAGTCGTTTATGTGTTGAATTACAACATACACTAACAAAGAACTGATACAATGGTACAAAGTATTTCGTTAGTTTCCCAACGAAGTACTTCATTTATTTACTCCTTTTGGTGCTTGTGTAGACTTGCTGAGAACACCCCAACAAACCTGGTTATTATTTTAATTTTGATAGTTTTAAACTCAACCGTTTTGCATATCATTCAGTGAACAAAAACAACATTTTCCGATTGATATAATCTCATGTGGTAGAAATTATCTTCATTTACACTTATGAATATTCGTTGCGAATATCTTTGCGATCATCCAATGAACACTCATGAAATTAGCAAGGCCACAAATAATCTGGTACAATGAATCTGTGTTTCAAAGTCAGATTAGAGACGATAGGTAGTTTTTCGGATAGAGTGATTGTCATGTATGTTATCTATACTAATTATCACTATTGAAATATCATCAATTAATACCTATATCTACTCATTCAATCAACCACAGATGATAGATTTGAATATATATTGATGAGGAATCCTAAGTATAAAATGATAAGTGTTGTCTTTTAATTTATTAATACTGCTCATCTACTGGTTATATCAGTACTGTACATCCGTCTTCTCAGTATCATCAACTGGATCAGTGGTTATCAAATAATGTCAACAAACACATTAAACGCTCATAAAAATAAAAGTCTTTTGGCTCCATCTCCACAACCAAACTTTGTACAAACATTATCCGAATTCTACACACATGAAAACTTGCGTATATCCCAACCAATAATCCAGATCGAGTTTAACTCAGCGCAATCAGAGGTTCCTCAGCATCGTTCACATTGGTCTTCTGGAAATGCTTTTTTTCCGGAGGAAGCAAAGCCAATTTCCTCTTGAACTTGGACAGCTTCTTCACAGGAACGGCCTCAGTCGTGGTGGACTTCTCCATGTCCAGCATCCTCAGACTCTCAATTATATTCTTGGGGACCGACTTATTGCCCTCATCAGCGTCCGCGTCTGTCTTCTTGGTGTTATTTTTCTCAGGCACGTAAACCACCACAAAGTGGGAGTACTGCCTCTCAACGGGGGTGTTGATGTCTGCAAAGTCCTTGAAGTTTGAAAACTGCTCCGGAGGATAGGATTTGCTACTGGAGGCGCCGTTGTTGTAGTAGAATGAAGGCCTGCCGTGGCCGTTGTACAAATAGGAGTCGTAACTGTCGTAGTTCGAGGACTGTTCACCTTCGGTGTCGCTGTAAAAGGTGCCTCCGGGGATTACTCCGAAGTTGCCGGAGCCCAAGATGCCCAGGTGGTCGGGCTTCTGGGTGGGTTGGTTGTCCTTGTATCCGCTGTATCTGGAACAGAGAAAGTTATGTTGCCGAAAAGGGTGTTGAGACTGTGGAAAATCTACCAGGTGTGTGACCAAGAAAGTGAGGGCATCGGCTGTATCTCATTTTACGTAACAGAGTTTGAATGGAAAACTGTTATTTGAATTCGTGTCCAAAAAACATTTGTTGAGAAGGCTGCGTGCACTACTTTTTCGGCAATATTGAGGAATAAAACATTGATTTTTTAACCACGTTCATTTTTATCAGTATATTTACATTCAACAATTTATGCGTACAAATCATCTTTCAACGTCAAATAAAGAAGGGAGAGATTGAGGAAATGATCCAACATACCTTGTGTTTTTTTCTACTCATATAAAATACCAGTCGATAAAAAAAATGATAGGTATCTATTTTGTATATGAAAAATTGCGGAAGAGCTTAAAGTAAATGAAGGTTATGCATGATGAAAAATATGGACAGTGACAGAAAGTAACATATTAATAAAGAAGCATTGTACATTAACTCGTAAAACAAAATTGATGCATTGTCATGTCGAAAAAACCTTGCATAAAGATTGATTTCATTTCTCATATTTCGATAAGAAATTTGAATTTTTGCTACATATTGAACTGTATTGAGATCGTGATTTCCATATATTCAATTCCTCATCAACTATATTCAATATTTCCATGAAAATGTTAATTGGTGAATACCTCAACCAAAAGAATGTTCGACCAGTTATATTCTGTTTTCTTAGGAGTAAACAAATAAATGATCTCAAAACATTTTGAATGACATCCATAGTGATCAAAAAACTCTACTGATACTGTGAATTTTTTGATTTGTTTATGTTGACTACCAATTCGAGATTTCACCATCAGCAACAATCGAGATGGGTTATATCCAGAGTTCTAGCAGGCCACTTTATATGTCCTCATCGGCTTATTTGAGCCCCTTTCCAATTTTATCTTGAAAATTCCAAATCAAACAAAGAATCAATTGATACCGACCTTTCCGCTAAGGAGTTTTGATATGGATTAGCGGGTCTGTGGCTGTAAGCTCCTTCCTGCTGACTGTTGTAGTAGAATGGTCTCGAGTGTCCCAGCGGTTGATTGTCGTAGGGCGAAAACGAAGGGTAGAACGAATTTTCGCTGCCCTGGCTGCTATCTGCGTATCCAGAAATGGCTCGACCATCCCTTTCATTCGCCACTCCGTATATGTCAGGTTCATCTTCAGGCACTGCAAATGAAATAGATGATTAAATATCTAATCGTTCAGAATCATCATGCGTGTGCCCATCTGAATAATGAAACAACTCGAAAGTTGATGCGCATTTTTGTTCAAAAATTGGCTTGAAGTTGAAGTTTCTCTTTCTGACACAAATGATGTTTATGTTAGGTAAAGTCGAAGTTGAACTCCTAGGCACTAAATATTAAGTAGTGTAGCATTGTAACCAATGTTGCAGAAGAAACTAGTTCATTGAGAATGAAAAACTTGGGTTAGTATCTATTGTAAGAAACTCTGATACAAACGATTACGAATAAGTACACAAATATCTTCGCAAATTAAATGAACCTGATTTCAAGCATATTTTAGAAATCAGATAGGTACAAATTATTTTGGTTACAGAAAAAAGGGCATATTTCATTCGGATTAAAGTACTGTTTGAGAGACTCAATTTTGGTCCTTCCAATCCATTTTGTATAATTAATGATCGAACTCCACCTTATATAAGTTTTTAAATATCATATGTAATTAATATTCAAGCTCATGCATTAATTCTATTGTTATATTAATTGGTAATTTGAATTCACTACCCTGTATTTGTACTATTTTCCTGAGTAAATACACAACCCTGTATATGCATTATTTCCTTGAGTGAATCAACCACCCTGTATCTGCAACGTGAATTCAATACCCTGTACGGTATTATTATCCTGAGTAAATTCACCAACCTGTATCTGCATTATTTTTTCTGACTCAATTACCACCCTGTATTTGCATTATTTTCCTACGTAAATTTAACACCCTGTATCTGCATTATTTTCCTGAGGAAATTCACCACCCCATATATGCATTATTTTCCTGAGTAAATTCACCACCATGTATATGCATTATTTTCCTACGTAAATTTAACACCCTGTATCTGTACTATTTTCCCTTGTAAATTCATCACCTTGTATCTGCTTCATTTTCCTAAACGATGGATTTTGTGGAAAATTCGGGTGAGTTTACCTTTTCTTTCGGTGTTATACTGTATCCTATCATTGAATGAATTAAATTTGGTGTCTAGTTGGCA
The DNA here is from genome assembly GCA_029955515.1 of Chrysomela aeneicollis. Classification (NCBI taxonomy): domain Eukaryota; kingdom Metazoa; phylum Arthropoda; class Insecta; order Coleoptera; family Chrysomelidae; genus Chrysomela; species Chrysomela aeneicollis. Next base: position 178,626 of record JARUHQ010000019.1, on the reverse strand, counting down.
GTCTCCGATAATTGACGACTTATCACGAAGAGCGGCCATTTCAAGTATTATTCCAATGTTGTGTGGCGTCCATTCGAATTATGCGGTTTTATTTGAATTTTCTAAAGATTTTCGAGATTTTGCAGTTCGAATATCGTGAAGTGATTAGTACTGAGTGATTTCATTGTGTTTTTAGTGCGGGTGACTTTCGATATCTTCAACAAACGATTCCAGCCGTGATAGTTATGATGATCTCCAGTGATCTCCGAAATAGACGCTTCCAGAAAACTTTCATGTTCCTTCAAACTGGTGTTTGGAAAAACAAGAACTAGGTGAGTTTCTCAGACCCTGCAGCTGATGGTTCGATTTTTGAATATTTTTCACATAGTTTTACTCGGTTATAGGTTAGGTAATTAGTGTTTGCTTCCTTGACAAGGGACCGTTATTCAACAGTTTTTATTATATTTATTCATGTTTTTTTTATCTATTGACTCCACGAAAGGAAAACCTATAATGATAGGTAATTTCGTGTACCTACTCAAGAATTTGGCATTGAGCCAAAGATCCTTTGCCATGATGCACATCAGATTATGTTTCCGTATGTGTATAATTTTCAACACTTTTGGACGATATCTCAGTTGTCTTTGGAGATAGAGAGTTGCGGTTTTCACATTACTTTCCTACTTTTTATGAAATAAAGATTGCCGAAAACAGAACTATCGTAGCCCTTTCTGTTTTCGATATACAGGGAGGAATTGAAAATATTGCATTTTGGAACGCTGCCTGTATCTCAGCTATCTATCAACTTATAGGAAAAGGAAAAACTGTGTCTTATACAACTTTTTACGTAGAATACAATGGCGTAGTCAGATTTTTGAAATGAGCTGTCAATATTCAGATATAACCAAAAGTTATGTTTTTTTAAATGGATTTTTAATATTTGAAATAAAAATGCTTTGCGCTTTTCAAAAATATATTATACCTACCCACCCATAGGATATATTAAGTAATAGCTCTGTATTCAGACAATATTCAGTTTCAATAGCTATAACGTCAATCTTAATATTCTTAATAGAGTATAATAACAATTATTCGTTTAAAATTATCATTTAATATGAGTGGCAAAACTATTTGACGAAACAATAAATTTAAACTTATATGAAGACACTACCTACTACAAAACAAAGCTCTATATTATTTATTCTGTTGAAAATGTTTTATAAACGTATATTGTTAACATTGGTGCCCATTCTGCTGAAGATACAGCCGACATCCTCTGAGGATAGCGTTCAATCGACCGCAGTAAAAACAAATATCTAATGACTTATGACCCCATAAGAAGAAATCTAGTATCTATAAATGAGGAAACCTTGGTGGCTATCAACTTTTGACAGAAGGATAATCAATAAGAGAAGCTTTGTTTTTTACTAGTATCTTCATATAAGTTTAATTTCTTTGATTTGTCAAATTATGATTCAGCTACTTATATTGAATAATAATTATACAGTGTGCGCCATATAGATGGCTATATATGGGAAAAAATGGTTATTGATATTCTGGAAAAACTGCTATTTTCAGATGAAACAAAAATGTATAATGTATCTCAATGGTGGTTCAATATTGATATATGAGGTCCTCGTTGGATTCCAAGAACATTTTTCCAAGAAATATTTTTGATATCTTGTCAATTCAACCCATTTTTTGGCACCAATGACAACTTTTCTGCCAAATCTGTTTATAAGTCGTAATGGATTTTTCAGTTGTCAGATATGCAGAAAAGAACCACCATTAGAGTTTTTCAGAATTATCAATAAGTAACAAATTTTTTCCCATATGTAGCCAACTTAATGACAGACACTGTATATAATTATTTGATGTATCGACCACAAAATGACAACTGTGGTATTTGATATATCATCTTACCTATATGCGCGTATATATGAAAACAAAGAATACCGAACACTTATGCAATGAAGAGAAAACAGTTTGAAACACCAAAATTTCATTCCAATCGAACGAAATTATCATCCAGCATGTAATGAGTAATAATCGATATCACTTAAAAATATAAAATATAAATTCGACATCAATGACGAAATTAAATTATTGCATATCGCCCTATAAGAACGCAATGATTTCAAATTTCTCGTGATTTCGTATATAAATGGATGGCAGTAGAAACTTATTCGTATTGAAGGTCACCAACAACGATGCCAATCAATTGTTTCTGAAACCAACAAAAGTAATTAGAACAACGTACCTATTGCCAAACGGAAAACTATCAGCTTTTCATGGGCTGCTTCCTCATCACGCCGCAATGAATGCTTCATGCCTAAATTCAGTGATACAGAACAAACCTTTCTGAGCTCAATGTACCAGAAGTGAAGAAGAATTAATCAAATGTTCAATTACGTTCATTTTTCTTCAATTTCCTTTGACGACATAGGGAATCTTATAATGTTCGTGGAACATCGTCCAGAATAGGGAAGGAAATTGGGAAGTCTTCACAAAAAGTATAATTCTGGTAGAGAGAAGTTAGGCGGATTTAAAACCTGGCAAAGAGATAATGGCCATTCTGAGCTCGACTAATCTACCTGCCCGAAATCATGATGTGATATATAACATACCTTCACAAATGATCTCTGTTGAGGAACGACCAAAAAGAAAGGGATCGCCTCTCGGATATCGCATACTTTTCTACGATGTTCTATAGAGGTCAGTGAGGTCGTGAGTTCAGAATATTTTAGAGGATCCAGTTGAGTAAATGAGTTTTCGGACTTTTTTTATTTAAATCTTTATGTTTATACTTGCTACCTACATTTTATGACTTGATGAATAATGCATCACTCAGTATCAAAATTTATGATAAATTATTGCCACAAATCTAGTTTTTATTACCAGGTCATGATACAATCATCAACTATAATGAATGAATAATTATTATTATTACAATATTCGACAAATGTCTTATTACATCACATTATATCCCAATGAACATATTTGTGTATGATGTTCTCTTCACCACAATGCATTTTATTCGCGTTTTCATAACAATTTCTTCACTATCGCCAACAATGATCAGACATAAAAACAATGTCACTTCTCCCACTGAGATGTTTAAAAAATAGAGTCCAAGCAATGTATCACAAATTGAATTAAAATAGTGGATTACAAACATGAATGAAGAAATCTTTGAGGCTGACAGAATGTTCCAAGAACTCGATTCATATACCTACACCTATCCAAACAAAATCAATCTCCTCGATTTGATTCATCACTAAAAGTATATTCAAGTGAAAAAAATAAATCGCTATGAGCATGACCTATGATGGCATTGCTTACTTTCTATAACAAAAGCCATTCTTCCCAGATTGGGGATTTAATATAGGAAAGTATATCATCATGAACATTTTTTCAATTGAAATACCAGTTGATGATCTTTGCAATTGAAATTGTTTATAGGTATCTTTTTATGGTCTATTTCAAGTTGCATATTGTTTTGAATGAATAAATCTGAAATCCATCACATTGGAAATGGATACACTCTATATATGCATGTTTTTCTTATTGTGATTATTCATTATTGTCAGAATTTCAATTCAGCACAAGTTCGTCTACATTTTCGAAAAAATTTACCTATTCTGATCAATTTCATTATTATTCTTTTGAAATTGATGCAAGGACTTTTGTCCATTATTAGAATTTTCTGATGTAGGTATCAAGTCACGTGATATAACGATGTTCGAGATCAAAATGTATGATGTCTAGTTATTCGTTTTTCATGTATAAGTTTTGCGCATGACTCATTTACCTTTATTATATAAGTACATACTAATAATAATACAAAATATAAACAATATCGACTAATTAAATAAGGCGAAATAATTCGATAGGATTATCTGTTATATAAATTGGATATTAGATATTTGATTTTATAATCACTTCATTTCAAAATATCCTGATAATATTCTCATATCGTATAGGTAAAGGTTAACATGCGCGCGAATGGATTATACTGATAGAGAAAGTGGCGAAATTGAAATTTTGTGAGATTAAAGTATCAGATTATATTGCAATTGGTATTCATCACAAACTACGTTTCACTTTCATCTTGCTTGAACGAAGAATATACTGAAGGCTATTTCAATAACATCATGATTAGCTTCCCGAGTGATCAATAATAATTCTAAACGAATTGAGTTGATTCGGAATTGAAGTAAGTTTCACTAATGAAGAAATATATTGGAATTGAATATGCCTATTGCATGAATCCATTCAACAAGTAAATTATTTGTTTGATTTTTCCCTGTTCTAATGAATTTCGATATCTGCTGATTCGAATTAAAATAATCATGCTTACATATTATACATTTAAAAAAAGTTCTGAGATGTTTTTCGATAATATGAGAGATATTATTATGATTGAATAATGGATTGAAATAGCAGATCACATACAACTTTCGATCTTATTCATATAAGTATAAAAAATCTAATGTATTAACTGATCTAATCTCGGATCTAATGGAATATCACATTTTTATGTTTCATTAAACCCAACTTATTTTGAAATCGAGTAAACCAATTCTGGATGGTTTAAATTGCAAAATAAAAACCAATAATTTATTGAGAAAAGATTGCACATTAAAGCTATAGAAATACGGGCATTTTATTATCTAACGGTCGTGATGTCACCTCAAAAGTAATGTGGTTCGGCTTCAATAATTCCTTGCGATAAGTGATATTCCATTGTAGACGTCAATAAAGTAGCTATCTAATTGAGAAAATGAATGATGCCTATGAGGAAGCTGCCGATTATACCATGATTATATATTTGATGTATGTATAGAATCGGTAGAAATCGAAAGTGATAGAAATATTGAAAGTTAATAAACCAAGTTTGTCTTTGAGCGATTTATTTATTTATGGAAAATCCAATTTAGGTATGGATAATTACTTTTCGAGAAACAATAAAGATATCATTCAGATTTGGGCTTAGCTCTCAATCCATAACATTGTATGTATATTAAAAATGTGAAGGTGCAATGTTTCAGAATATATTTGGAAAAAGCCAATCGTGTTCATTACATCGATCAATCAAAATAATCGTCCCGAAGAATCGACTTTCAATTTCAGTTGAATGAATAATGACTTCATATTGGAAAAAGATAGTGATCGCACACACAGAATGACCATTAATGTGATGCGTGATACAAATTGATAAATATACCAAATGAGCAACTTCAAGTGAGTGAATTCAAAATAATATATTACAAGTTTTATAAGACGCTATTTTGTCGCACGCGTTGTTTGGAGTACGACAAGCAAAGTAAGAAGTGTTCCAAGTGGACAAGTGCCTTAAAAAATGTGTGTCAAATACAATTTTTTCTATTTTGCATTAATTTGAAGTCGTTTATTAAAAAAATCATTTTCCATAGTAGCAAGTTTGAAGTCAAATCATCTATAATGTATCCATTTTATCGAACGCAGCGATATCATCTTTAATTGCACAAGAGAAACTATGCTGATGAAAAACAGAATTGCTTCCTATATTGTATCCAACAACTATGCTATAACTGTGTCACCAGATGATAATTTCAGATTGTCAATGCGTACTTCTTACACACGACTTCCCATCTCCTTTGGATATCGACATCTGCTTCAGATGCTATCGAGGAATTCATTATTAAGATCAGTCAAGAAGCGTTTCACTCTAGATTCAAGTCTGCTTCGAGTATTCCACAATCATTTATCCGATGTCTTTGTCTCCCTAGGTGAAAAATATTGAAAATGTTTGTGGCGATAGATGATGAGAATAAGATTTGCTGAGTGATGAAGAAACAAAGAAAGTAAAAGTGGACAGAATATTATATTATGATGCTGTTCGTAAATGATAGTTATTGATTATTTCGTGTTCATGTTGAGCATAAAAAATAGTCATTGCATGCGAAATTACTGTGAGTTATGACAAGAGAAACTTAGGAATTTCCTCTTCAGAAAATCAAATTTCTAAAATTTTTATGATTACCATGAAACTTATTCCAAATTTGAAGAACGTTTGCTAACAGTTTATTCATCTTCCATCGATATGATACTTGCCTATTTCAGTGAACAATGTGAAACAATGTTTCCATATCAGAAATATCTCGAAACGTTTTCAATACGTATTGTTCATTACCGCATTACTCAAATATTATAACTAGTTCAATGAAGAGAAGGACCTGCTAAGATGAGTTACTCCAATATACTTAATATTATTCATAAAGTGTTTTTTTTTCAAGTCGAGCAAAGAGAATGGAAATCAAAGATATCGAACGTTTGTAATAATTGTCGAGTTCTCTTCTTAAACGCATAATATAAAATTTCACATAGTAATTGAATAAGTGATAAATCTGTCTGGCACCATTGAAGAAACCTACTTTTGTGTTGCGATATTTATTGTCGTTTATAAAATGCGTACAATAGCATTACATCTTCACTGTATATAGCATAAGCGTCGTCTACTTTTTCTCCATGACAAAGGGTTTGGAATTATATTCTGATAAAAGTTATGAAGAGTCAATATTCTACATTTAGTATTGAGAAAATGTAGGTATATTAACATTCAAACAATTTCAACAGTATCTTGTTCCTCTTTCCTGGTGATATTTTTTGTTGTTTTAGAAGGAATGAGCATTTCAGAAATACGTTATAAATGGTGCCACCATCAATATTTTGTTGAATGGTGAGATGAAGTTGCATTTCTCCCAACTCATTTAACAAAATTCCTCACATAAAATTATCTGAGCGAACTCAGAGAAAAAAATTCTTAGTCGATTTAAGTATATCGGTACCTAATGAAGACAGTCTTGCTAGTTACTCATATATTTTTTTCTGTTACCCAAGCCTTGTTATAGATGTGAAAGTCAATAACATTGGATTAAAGACGAATCCTCTTTATACACCTTTCATTAATATCTACTCACGAAATTATGTTCGTCATAATAATTATACTATTACTTTAATTTCAGAGAGCCAGGTTTTAATGCTAACACTCATTTGTTATACTTTTTTCAAGTTTAATATAGCAAGACAGGAAACATAAATAATATAGTCATTATTATTCATACCTAGTCATGCATATTCATATTGCTTTCTTCTCGCATTCTATGATTGCGGAATTGAAGATGAATATAATATGAGTGTACTTTTCTCTTCAATAAATTGTCATCAATGATTAATCAACTATACTCCTCTGAGATATCTACCTTCCAAAGTGAGCATTGTGGTAAATAAGGATATGAATCCACGCTTCATAAGATGAATTGCAACCTCATTCATTTCATATAAATTATTTATGAAAACGTGTGAAAGAAATGTATTATGACTTGTTATATAAACAGTTTTATGCGTGATTTTTCATTTGGGCAATGTTATTGTAGAAATCACATTCCTGATTTACTTCAACACCAAAAATGTCTCCATTGCATTTCGAAATGAATCGAATTTAATGTCTGATCACTTTTATTGACACGTTCGTAGGTTGAACGAATTGAGTCCGATGATGAAAAACAACAGTGTTGCCAATATCGAATTTAACAACTATACTTTACTGGCAAATACCACGCAGAATATTGAATTATAACTACTCGTAGTGCATGCAACGATTCCTACACAGTGAATGCAGATATGATCGCAAATGTTTCTTTCTTTTTAACACGTGGAAAAGTTCACTTCGAGACAGTCACGCTAAACAATCTTTATTTACTGGTTTCGAGCTTATTGGCCTTCGTCAGTGCAAGATAACATCGTGTACAGACCGTTAGATCTCGAAGCAGGCAACGCTTTGCCAATGCAAAATAGATGCACAGGTTGTACTGAGAATCAAATCAACTGGACATATTCAAACATCTTGACTGTGAAGCAAAATTGATAATATTGGAAAATAAGCGGTATCATTGTGGGTATCTCAAATAGTGATATCTTCAATCACATTCGATCATTTCTGGCAATATTTTTTCACATTGGGCAGTCCTACAGAACCTACAGGTGGGGAGCAATGATGCTACTAACTTTCAACATCGTTATTCGAGATAATCTATGCCAATTTCGTAACTCGTAATGTTAATTGTAGCTATAGATATCGCTGGTGCACTCATGAAAAGCCAATTTCTACTGATTCATCATTTGATTTTCAATTTCATCATTTATATTCGTACATGCTTGACTTGTGTTGAGACAGTATCATACATACTGCATTATACATTATACAAACAGAAAATAGAATGAATATTCAATATCTCAACTATTGTGCATATTTATAAAGAAGTCTATCTTGAATTATAACATAACAAAGTTAAATTTCATCCTTTAGAAGGACAGTTGTAACCATCATATCATCAAATTATTATCATTTTGAATATTTCCTCCTTTTTTATAATATTTGTTAACGAGATTTTTTTACTGTGCAATACCATGTTTGAAAGATTCACCCATGACAAATTTTGTTTCAGCAAATATGTCATAATATCGAACTCGATATCGAATATATATACTCATAGTGAGTATAATTATCGAAGTAAACAATTCTGTGGTTGACCACACAAGTTGATGTAATGGGAAAAAATCTCAGTGTCTAGTAATCCGCATGAAATAGACCGATGAAATTGCCAAAAAAGCGACTACAATAAACCCATACCTACCTAATTTGCGGTCAACTCGTGCTAACATAGGGAGATATCTATTTCTTCGGACAACAATAATCACATTCAAGAATATCTTGCTGGTCTATAAATATTTCAACACTAACGAATAGTTTGCATAATTTACTTTGGTCATAATAAATATACCTACTGGAGGAGAAGGCTACAATTTTTCAATACACCATTCTACATTTCCTTTCTCTGAAATCTCCATATTTCATCAACTATCAAGTTCACATTAAACAATTATGTATCGCGCTTCTCAATTGTTTCACCCACGATATATTTTAACAACATTTCATTGTATTATTGCACTGCAGGAAATCTTTATAAGCACGAATTCAACATCCGGAGAATTACACAATTTTGATTGTTCATTACGGATAGGCAATTTTCACTTTTTTAAGAACTCATGTAATGGAAGAACGACTTTGTTTTTGAAATATAATTCGATTCAAACTTGTCAATTATTACAGAAATTCATAACAATGAACAGACATTTCTGATATAATCAATTAAATTTCCATGACAAGATGATGTTTTGGGACAAAAAATTACCCCTTGGATTTTCGTTGTACGTTAATGAAATATCTTGTTCACGAATCAGAAGTTCGAGAGCAACAGCAATAATTCATGTGCATTCGAAGTGAATTAAATTTTTCGATGCAAATTGAATGGTGATTTATATTATTCCTATTTTTGATGAAGATTCTCGACAGCTCAATAACAACACTATATTAGGTCGTCAATTGACCGCAATTTCTACGATTTACTATTCGGATTCATGTTTCATTGCGTCTGAATGAACAAAAAAGAATTCAGGTTTAATAAAAAGAAATCGACGTAGTATTTCATAACGTGAATACCTAATTGAACATCAAATGCGCACAAAAAAGGCATTATTGAATAAGAAATTTCACCATGTAACTTATCGAAGAATTTATTGTTTGATGTGAAAAAACTCATTTAAATGGCAAAGTTAATCAAGAGATACAATTCTAACAAATTAGCTATCCTAAACCAATTATCCGCAATTTCCTAGTAGAGAGACAATCACCAGTGGATACACTTCAATAGAAGAGAAACAGACGCGCTTACATATATATATATATGTAGAAGAATAATTCAATTAATGAAAAATAAGATTATCCATAACCGATAATTTTCATATACCTAGTTGTTTATTATATTATATCAAATAGTCCAATGGTGGATTTATGCAGCGATTTTAAGTCATAAGTTTTAAGTCGTAAAAGTCGTTAAAACTTAAAAATATCATATTTGCGCATGCGTTCGAAGTTTTCATGTTTTCAATTCTGTGACGGTTTTTCATAGGTCTGTGATTGTGTTGTTTATTCAAACTTATATCAGAATCATTAGATTATAAAAAGAAAAAATGGATATTGATGACTGAAATTGTAAAGTGACCACTGACACAACCACAGAAATGGAGCAATGAGAGATGTTACCATAATTCCTGCATAATTGGTCCTTTTCCCTTTATGTCATAAATCTTATTACTAAAAACTTACAACTTAAAACTTATGACTTAAAATTGCTGCATAAATCCACCATAATAGACCACATATTTGGTGAGAGATTTATTACGCATTCGCCAGCGAATTTCAAAAATTATATTTTAATAGTCGCAACTTGATTATGGAAATTTTGATGTTTTTACTGTCACAGACGATATCGGTTGAAGACCCTAGGTCAATCAACATATTGGAAACAGGATTCATAACTTATCAGGCCATTTTCTCCGAACAAGTGCATCAAACTTGTATCTCCATTGATGAACGATCTCACATATTATGCAACTGTAAGAATAAGAAAACGAGATTTTATATCATCATATGGAATGAAGCCTTGTCCTTCCAACGGAGGCACAAATTCTTCAGAGAAATCCGTGTGAGGACATCAAATACAATATCCAATATCCAGAATCAATAATGAGAATACATTGAGCAAAATATGCGAAATTGTTATTGTGATATCAATTAATGACAGCGATACACAGTATGAAATGCTACCGCTTCATTCCCATTTGAAGAAAAGTTAGTCTTAATACAAGTTGTTCTATGAGTCGACTATGAAACTGAGTGACTGAGTCAGAGTAACTTGAAATGATTGTCTTTGTATATTCATAAATACAATGTTGTTATTGTTTTTATTGGTCAATTTGAATCAAATCACACTCTGAATTGAAATTTACCAATAAAAACATCAAGTTTTTCACTGCTACTATCACTAAATCCAAAATCGCTCAGAAGTAAGCTGGGCATTACTCTTCCGACTCTTATTTGACCAACCTCCGAATAATAAAAAATTCGTATCGAAACAGAGGCTATTTCGATACGCATTTGCATTTCATAATGACTTCATTATAGAACCAAACTTTTCTGTTCCTAAAATTATAATGTACTCAGACCATCGACAAGTGAATAAGAAGATAAAAAACATTCAGATCGATATTTGAGCATCAGTCCAACCATAGTTCCATCAACAAATTTGGTAGTTTGAAAAACATGTACGACTTTATTTGTTACACCTATTATTCAATCATAGGAGAAAAAAATTAATGTTTATTTTGGACAAATGATCGATACATGATATTCTGGTGCTTGATAAGTACATTGAAATACTTGTTTCGAAAACATGAAATTTACAATACAACAAATTTGCAACAATAAAAAACATAGGAATATTTATATATGCTAACATCAAGGAAATCTGAGATATTCAAAATCGTGATATCGTTAAACCATCAGTCTTGGTGTTTCCTGAATTTCCTTACTGCAGTTGTGAAGTTTTAATTGAATTGCAGAAAATTCATATTGTCGATCTTAATGCACTTTGAAAAAAGATCCCACTCATCCTCCACCTACCAGCTTCCGGTGTTTCTTGAGTCGCCAGCACCAAGTTACAAAAGACAATGAATGTGGTGACGTTCTTAACCCACATGGTCGCGTACACTTTCCACTGACTTTCCGTATGTACCCGTCTCGAAGAACACTCGGTCTGCACTAAACGCCTTCGAGAATACTTTCTACCATAGCTATATACCTATCCGAAGGAGCGATTCACAATCGGTAGCAGTGGTGGAGATCAAGGTGAGATACTGCAGAAGGAAACATCAGTATAGGTACTCGAGGAACTATGATGGCAACGGCCAATTATGTTTTCCAAAAATGTAAAGTTTGGAAGATTTTGTCTTGGTGCCTGGGAAAAAGTTGGTCCAGTCACATAATTCATTGAGTTCAGCCTTCCAAAATTTTCGTAATGGAACAACTTGCATACAATTATTCTGAGACATCTATAAAGTTAAAAGTAATACAGTTTTAGTCACACTAGTCCAATATTCCCGATCATTTGCATCATCACTTACGCAATTTCCTCCCAACTTTCAAATCCATGATTTTTGTCAGGTTATATTCCGATCAGATTTTAGTATGAGTACGAGTCCCTGCCTTATACATCATGGATGTTCAAACAAGTTCCTCTTAATTATGCCTTGTAGCTAAATAATTATTACCTGAATATGTATCAAAAAATATATTTGACACAGATATTTCGGAATTGAGGATTATTTCGTTAAAAGAGCTTGAATCAAATTGTTGACTTGATAATTTCAACCAGCGCAACATATACAGTGGATTTAATGACCTGTAACATCATATTGGTTATTCTGATAGATACCTTTAATTAACCACCAAACTTTTGCGCGAAAATTTCAATACCCATTTCCAATTTCCTCAACATCCTGTATACAGCACCATCAGCACTGAATAAGTTGACATCACATTTTTGGTTTATGACTATGCAACGTGTTGGTTTATCATACTAATCGAGCTTTATTGTCCACATAATGGGCGATTATGTGTACCTGATTAGTTTCAATTACTCAGTTTGTCTAGAAGCGTGAAGATGATGTCGAAAGTTTATGCCACGTCTTAATGGCTAATAATAATAATAATAATAAATCAAATAGTTCGCGAGCACGAGTAAGTATATTGAAGATTTTTCCGGTTAGTGAAAGTGAGCACCTACTATGTAATTGACCTGGGTCATAGGTTACTGGTACTGTATACTTAATAATCGCGAGATGAGGAGGTTAATCACAACTTGTTAGAAGTTTGGAACAAGGATCCGAGGTATCATTGCATGATTCTTACATAACTTTTCAACCATCCACGATCTGAGTGAATGATGCTGAACACGAATTTGAGATTCTGAAAAATTAGAGATGTGATTATTAGAGGAAATTCTGAAGTTCTTATTATGAAATAATTCACAAATGTATTATGTAGGATAGATATACTCATAACTAATCTTTTGATATGGAGTGTTCATAATATGTATTATTCTTCACTACGTGTTTCCATGATTGAAGTTTTAAAAAATCAATTGATCAATGATTTCTGCTCAACCACGAGTAGAATATCAAAGAAAAATCTGCAGAAAAATATTACTAACCTTAGTTCGTTTATTTGATATGTGAATTCTGAATATCAAATGTCATCCACTTGGTAGAAAGATCATGAATAAAAAATAGTGATTAATATTATTATACAATCCACATTTTTTCATCATTGTTTCAAATAAAATATGGTGTACCTATTTGTAATCCGTGAAGAAAATCACTAGCGTGTATACTTTATTTTGATATCATCCTCTAGACTAGTCTTTAGAGTCTCTATGAACACTATGAAAGTGATATACGTCGGGAATATTGAAAAAGTCATGAAAAGTTCTTGGAAATCTTGAGTATAGATCGAAAACAATGAAAAGTTTTGAATTGCCTCCATTGGTACATTTTTACTTGATGTAAATGAGTGACATCTATGGAATAATGATCAGATCACATTCTGCTATATGCACTTGCTATAGAGGTATCTGTCTTGACACGCTTCCATGCCGTTTATAGAATTCTGTGGTTTGTCACCACATTCATTAGTTCAGTTTCTCGCATCTAGGTGGCGGTAAAATAAATCTGAGATAGAATCACTGTATCTAAGGTTAACGCAACGCTTTATAAGCCAGGATCAACGATTATGCTGAGTCTCCATATTGACAGTACAACGTAGTCGTCACTACGTCGTCACGACTGCATGTCGCGAAGTTGCTCTTCTGGAGAAGATTTCTATTCTGAAAGATTCCCCCACTCAAGTAGTCATGTATAGAGTCACCAGCATATCCATAACATAAACGTCTGGCCTTTCTCTACTTCATCCTCCCGCGTCGAGATGGAGGGATGATCGTTGTCGATGATGATCGAAGTCGATTCATATCATTATGATGTCCTATGCAAGCCGTTTACTAATGGCCAATTGATATTATTTCTATTTATCATTATTCAAATATATATCTTTTATTTTTGCAACGACCTATAAAGATGGACTGTTAATTTTACCAAGATTCGTACTGGCTGATGGAGTGGCTGGTCAACATCGACTGTGATCTTAATAGTAATGCTTCGCTATCAAAACCGGAGATGATTGTTATTATTTACATAATCATTTATTTCAGCACATTTTCCCGTCTGTGTTTTCGATTTCAAAATTCTTTATTTACTCTGTTGGGTTATCGACTTGAAAAGATATGTCGATTATGCAAAAGTATATCTGCGAATTATATGATCTATAAGGTATAGAATATTATACAGAAAAATTTATTATGCATTCAGGTATATTCACATATTTCAATTATAAGAAACAATAGTTTCTTACAACCATTTTTATTTTCTCGTTCTTCGAAATCATTCAAGAGTCTATTATTTCATGTATATTATGTATATACTCTACAGTTTCCAGCAAATTCACTTACGTATCCATTGAAATCTTGTTTTTTCAGAATATCGTGCTTATCGCCTCATCAGAATAACTGGTGAAATAGTCAATGTAGGAGTACCCTCATTAATCCATTCTAACTGGAAATCAGAGAGATTTCCTTGAACTATTCATTCAAAACTGCATTACATTACATATGACAAAAAACACAGAGATTGCTTATCCATTGCAATATTTGACACGACGATCTAATATTTATGCATGCATATTCCTTATCAATTTAATGACTATTCAAATTTTTAGTACAAGTTCTTTTGTACTTGCTTCTTTCACATTTCAATACAGTGATTAATATGGGGATTTACTTGAACTTGGTATTTTTCATGAATAGCAGTTTGCCTCAAATACTAATTGTTAGGATAATGCAGTATTCTGACGCAAATAGATATACTATTCAACTCCTACACTATCATTACATTGAACAATGTGTTTTAATCACCATACTCATTCGTATTAGGATATCGCAGTCTATAATGCATTAGTGCATCAACGCATCTTATTTAGTTTACTTAGAACGTGAATAGCTGATCATGATGTTTCCCATCATAAACACTCTTTTAGAGTGATTCTGGTTTGATCAAGGAGAGTAGCGAATACGTATTTAAGAGGCAACCATTTGGAGTGTGGAGAATGAGAGGTGCTGAAACTATTGACATAATTCTCCAAAATAGGTACCATCACACATAAACAAACCACTGAGTTGAAACTGGTCCTGATTATAGAATCCCTCAGGAGTTCTCGATAGACGTTTCTTAAAAAATACCTATAGGAGGTTGGCTCAGACTGTCATCTACAGAGGTCTCCAATGACACTTACGATGGAATTTATGATGTCCTTGCACCAACTTGAACAAAAGACTTTCACTGAATCTGAGCTGTACACTAATGGTTTTGCTATTGGTTGCCCATATCATAATGTAAACTGGAATTGGTTGTAGTACCACTGTTAAGTTGTTCTGTGTGTTCTGATGTCTAGACTCTAAAGACACCAACTCTTGAGACCATATAGCTGTACTATCAGCTGAGAAACAGGCAACCCCAGTAGTATCTCTATAGCTTCCATCTCTTATTTTGGCTCCCCTCTCTTGTTCTTAGGCTACCATACAAGATATATGGGTTTTAGCTTTTATTTTTTTCAAGACCATTTGGTTCGTATTTCTGATGGCTTGGTCCATTATAGTAAAGCTGAAGGATCATTTGCCTCAAATGCATTATCAGGATTTCATACAAATATCATTCCATTGAATGGTACATTGGAGTCGAAGTATGTACTATGATGACAAACAAAGAGTATGCGTGAATAGGTATCTTCATTCTTATTTAGCACAATCCATACGAGAATCATCATTTACAGCATTTATTTTCGAACGTCATCTCCGTTTGACAATTATTATTTCAGCAGCAAGTTATTTTTTCTGTTATCAGCACATAGTCATACAACCATAGATAACAATTAAATGTGCATTAGTACAACAAAAAAACATGAATGAAAGTAGAGTCACATGAGTTATAATGTCAACTTTACTATACACAAAATAAACAAATTACGTCATTTCCATTCATGAATTGTTATCTCTATGAGTAGCATTAATTATTGAGATAATAGGTAGTGTTTATGATGATTCAATACTAGTTATATTGATAAATCGTCGAGTTTGGATAATAACATGGTATGAGCTTTACGAATGTGAATAATATGATAACACTAAACTAGCCTCCTAGAATTCAATGCGAATTCAAAATAAGAATATAGAACTGGAATATTTTTGACACAAAATGTCATTGATTTTGATGAAAAGCATTTAATCTTTTATTCATTTAATATATATCTTGATCATTTATTTACATTCTCAACAATTTCTAATTGCTTATCCCCTGATGTCTAGCTCTTATTTCTAATTCACTGAGGAAGAGCTATATCAAAATTTGCATAACAGAGTTATCATAATATATATGATTTGTATTGTATTCGAAAATATTTTCAATATCCCTATTAATTCCAAACCTTGGACAGCTTCCCTTCGATATTATACATGGAATCACCGCTGTACTTGATATGGGATTCCCGAAACTAACTGTTATCAAGTCACAGTCAAGTGTTCATTTGAAATTTAGGAGAATTCTAGATCTTATAGCGTACGCCACGATTCGTCACACATTACAAAGATATGAGTTGTGTCATTAGATAAATATGATGCTTATCAGAAGTACAATCAAGGTTTTATCACTGACAATAATATTATATATGCATGATGCATAGCCCAAAGAAACAAAAAAAAAACTATTTCAGACCTCCTTAAAACAGCTTTCAATAATAACTGATGGAACCAATAAAGAACCCCAATTCTAAATAAGTGATAAAAAGATGGATGCAACATCCAACAAAGTATCAGGAATTGGCATTGGCGTATCAAATTTCCCATTTTCTTCACATTGAAAATCGAAGATCATGATGCCGTCCTGTACTGATAATGCGCACGGAATCTCATAACAGATAGATTCCGTTTTTCATTTGTACTGTACATTTTGATCTGAAGATCTCATTTTTGCCGCTAACTTTGTAGAATATATTACGTCTTCCGATTTTTGAAGATTCAAATAGATCATGACATTATGATTTCTTCAAGAAAAGAAAGGACAATTCGCACATCACTTAATGCAATAAAAGAAATTTTTGAGAAAAAGTATGGGATTGTTCCATACTTCAGCCTGTCACTGTCTAATGAAGAATCGCGTATTTTCCTGGTGTCATCCAGGGTTTCTTTAATGTTTACTGATTGTAGTCCCCTCGTAATATCGATGGTTCGCGCCTTCTCCATTTCATCTACTCTTAGTTTCGTTGACCCATAATAACATTTTGGTGGTCTCGAACAAAACGTATCGTGTTTCAATGTCACGAAATGGCGCAGACTGTCGGCTAGACCGTATTTTTCGACAGCGAGACGAAAATCCTAGTTTGTTGTGACTCACTGAAAAGGCCGTCTAGTCTCTCTACGAAATCACGAAAATTTAGTATAGCTCGGTTGAGAATAGATTAGGACTCTGTTTTGGATCGTTGAACAACTCGTCATCAATTAGTAGTAGAAAAACCCTGTGAGAATCAATAATAACTGATGGAACCATCGTATACTTCAGAGGGGATATTTCGATCAAACTCACGAGTATATTGAATATTATTATGCTTACTGTTCCGAAGAAGAGTCTTGTTATAAGATCAAATTAAAATCGCTTGAATAAACAAATTCGTACAAAAACAGGAAGATTTTATTTTTCAATTACGCACATTCTTCACCGTTGTATTTCTGTCAATTTGAATACATAGAAAGGTTTGTATAGAACGCTTTCCTTATATCAGAAGTCATACACGAACATTGAAATATTCATGAAAAATTCCAAATCTTCACACTTGCTTTATGTTGGTAGCAGCAAACAAAATTAAAGGACAATTTGAAAGAGAAAGTTTTACCTTGGAACTAAATATAACAGTGATTTTATGAGTATACTACTGCGTTCAAACTTTTTAAAATGTCATTAAAAAATATAAACTTTCTACTTTCAAGAATCAATCTGTATTGAATCGGGATTGGAAAAACTACCTGGGGAATTCTATTTATTTTTCGAGGGGAATTTTCAGTTTCAATCTGGCACTATATTTTTGTGACACCTGGTACAACTGTTCCTCCCGAATCGGGGGGTTATATGTAGGTATTCGAACTTCTACATGTTTGAAGATAATTTGCTTGGGACTATTTTTTGATCTAGTAAGCAATAAGCTATATGGGAAAACTATATATTTGGGTGATATGACACAATAAAACCTTATCTTTACGAATTCTTTATTTACAAAAATGTTTTCTATAAATCAATCATCGTCGATTTGTAAAAAAGCAGTATTGCTTCATGCAACAACTATAATTCTGGAAGTAGACAATTCAAATATAATAAATACAAAAATATATACACACACTTAACTAATTATCGAATTCGAAATATGAGATTAGTATGAGAATAAAAAAGAGTGGGATGACAAAATAAATAAAAATAATTTAATTTCGATTTCCTTCATGAAATGATATTGAATGAAATGAATTTATCACAATGTATAATACAAAATCAATAGCTCCGCCACATCCTGAACCATTGATAAGAGGACATACTTTGAGACATCTAGACCTTACATACAAAAATAAGCGTATACATTCTATACAATTACATTTAAAATCTACGCATAATAAATAAAATAAATAGTTACATTTCTAGCCTAATATCACAGATGATTCTGTACAAAAAAAAACACGCAACATATAAGCTCCTGAGTAACCAACAAAATCAGTGAATAACTACTTATTGCACAATTTTTTGTTGTTTAGTCCGTTTTTTATTGCCTAGTCTGTTGGCCTTCTTCAGCTTCTTGCTCCTGTTCTTCTTCTGTCGCAAAAGCTTCCGACTCTGCTTGAAGAACTTCTTGAGTTTCCTGTAGAAGTCGTAATCCATCATTTGGGCCTTGGACATGTCTAATGAACTCGGAAGGCATTTGGTGTTTAGTTTGAAAATGTGGAGGGAATGACTAAGTAATTTCTCGTCGAATTTCGACAGAGTGTCGTTGAATTCGCATATAACCAGTCTTAAATTTCCTTTGGTTTCTTCGTATATCTTCTTTCGCAAGTTCAAGTTGAATTTGGCGTATGTTTTCACTGGGATTTCTTTCAGTTTTTCGATCAGTCTGGCTATTTGGATCATGCTTTTGTAGAACATTTGCATGGCCTAGAACAAAATGGAACATTGAATCTCCTGACTATTATTAATGATTGAAGCTTTATTATCTACAATGAAAACATTTCATCGACATAGCCAATAGCTCCCACAATATAGTAGGTACAATATGAATTTTGTTTTTCAAGAGAAACATAAAATAATAATAAGACAATGTAAGGAGATAATGACGACACAAGTGTTTTGAAACTTGATAATAAATCGCGGTTGAAACAAAATTGGGTTATGTATCTATCAAACGATAAACATGCCGGATTTCCACAAAATTATGATCTAGCGGGTTTTTCAAGAAGTTTTGAATAGAAAAAAATCAAAGTAGGTTTCATCACATGAACAAAAAGTTTAGAACCAATTCAATTTTCAGATTTGAGACAACATAACCAATGAAATTATCTAATTAAATGATAAATGGTGTATAATTATTGGATCAGAATTATGTATACCTGCAAATTCGTTTTATATTTGTTATTTTCTCACATGAAAACTCACAGCCATAAATCACTGTTGTTTTCAAACTATAATCACAAAAAAAAAGTTACATAAGTCGTGAAGTAACTAACCTCGGTTGAGTTTGAGGCCTCTTGAATAGATCTCAGATAGGAATTAACTTTGAGACACTTATTTCTTGTTGGCTGATGGTCATGTGTACCATTCTTCTGAAAAAAATAAATAAATAAAAACCAATGATTTCGGAGCTGTTATCCAAGAAAACATTAAAAATATCAATCACCGTTTATTTGATATAAAATTTATTGTGTACTCACATAGAGCATCCCAAGATTTCGATAAAAATAATCAATTCTCTTGACGAAATATTTGAGCTGATCCTCCGCCGTACTTCTGCCATGTCTGAGAAGTGGTGGCCTTCCACAAGGGTTTGTATACCAGTCGGCTTCTTTCTGATGACTCCTGGGCGCTGCTGAGCTAGCACTCAGGCCGGTCAGGAAAACTGCCATGCACAGGAAAAAAGCTGAACGATTGTCTGGAAAAACAATAGGCATGTGATAACGACCACTATTTCTAACGATCTGTTGAATATTATGTGTTTATTCACGAATCATATAAAGATTAATGCTATAAAGTTAATTTAATTGGTATAATATTCGAATAAAAGGAAAATAAATAGAAGATGTGATAATTGGCTGACTGAATGTTTATGACTTCCATACGTGAGACTGACTTCGTAATTAATGAAAACTATAGGTATAATTTCTAAATGGGCAAAAATGCGGATCATTGTTCATTTTTATTGAAAATAATATCACGAATTGATATCAGATTGCTCATTTGACATTGATTAAAGCATGATGAAAAATAATCTTAGTTTTCATGCATCATCAACAGATAATATTCACATTTGTTGATTTCTGAATGAGAAGAGAATAAGCTCTATAAGATGAGAAAAAATATGACGTATATGCAAATTTTCGAAGCAATTACCTACTTTTATAGGTATTATTGAAAATAAGCAGCATCCCATTCAATATTAATAAATTTACATGAATTATTTTAAAATTTGTTCACGAAGAATTGAGTAAAGCAGAAATAAATTGCTTCACGAACAGTTATTCATTTTCCCGAGCATTTCCCATAAATTTTCCGCCTTCAGCTTCACTGTTATCGGTGATAAGGTATCGAATTCTATCGAATTTATATTAAAAAACCGCATGAGAAATAGATAATTCTGTTCATTCATCTTATTAATCATTATAGTTCAAAGAAAACTTGCGTCAGTATAGGTATACCAAACTGTTTTTGATCAAGACCAGATTTATGTCAATTTTGAAAAATGAAGAGATGAAATTAAAAAAACTACTTCGACATAAAAATACTCACGCCGAATATCAATCCGAAATGGGGAAGCCTCCCCTTTTTTAAACGTACTACATTTCAATCCAAGCACCTGTATCATTTTCACTAGCGCACATGAGTACCAGACCCGCTCACTATAGGTAGTACCGAATATTAGCAGAGTTGTTAGCAAGCTAACCGTCTGACTAAGACTAAACTATAGTAGAGTGGACATCGTGGTCCAGCCTCCCAAGATGCATCCGTCATCGGAGATGTGCGATTGTTTTTATTGTTTGCCATAGGTGGTACCTCTATGCGATATATTTTATAGTGGTGTAGCTTTGAATCTGGTTTTATTAATTGTGTTGTATCATCGATAACAATTTTTTTATCAGTATATTATGCTGACTAGGTACAGGTACAAGTTCCACCAGAGGTTGAATCATGCTATATAACTTGTAACTGAATTTTGAGAAAATGCGACTTCAAAATTGAAAGTATTTTTTTTATATTTTCAATTCATAATTTTCAAATTTAATTCAATATACATGACTTTCAATTCAAATTGGATATCAAAATTCAATTTTGTTGTTTGAGAAGATATGTGTAAAATTTACTATGAGGGTTTGGTTCGTTCCTATACCGATTCACCTTGTATTGCTTCAAAGCATTTGCGACTCACATAGATATTCTAATAATTGTTATTTTAAAGGTATATTAAATAAAATGCAATATCCCAGCTTTTTTTAAAATACTTTCCGAGTGAATATTTCAATTATGGAAATACGTTGCTGATGGTGTCCTAATCAGGTTTAGTTGGAATACCGCGAAAAATTCGTGTGAAATGCTTATTCTAATAAAAATTACTTCACTGATAACAGTTTGAAAAATTCATAAAATCAGGTTATTTGGTTCATTCCATACCGTCAATACATTAAATAGTTTAAGACCTTGACCTACAACGTAAAATTGGCAGAAGCGAAAAAAATGGTTTGTGTTTCAATATTTCATAATCCTAAAAGATCAGTTGAAAGTGTGTCATTTCATGCTTGAAATTTCACTGTTTATTCAGTTATCTCATCAGGAAATATATAGCAATATGACTAATAATTGTTTGAGAAAGACTTTCGCGAGTTTCAACAAATGCTATGCTTACAAAAAATGATGCATCTACCATATAAAACAATTATAGTTGTGAAACTGACATCAGCCGAATTAAATACCTTCAGAGAGAAAATCCTGCACCCCGAAAAGTTTCAACAAACACATCTTTTCCGGGACACGAAAAAAACAACTTTTCCCGCCAAAACACGATACACTGAAACCGAACACTGTCACCTACGAGTATATTATTATATATATACCAAAACTTTTCGAATGAACCGCTCTGAGCGCACTTTTATCGGCGAGTTATTTACCTTTGCTAGACCGAAGCCAGACTGCCATTGATCAATTCGGAGAGTGGAATCGCCTATGTATCACCACGATGTGTGTCTATGTGTAAGTGCGAAACTTATCTTAATATGATTCATCAACTTTGTTGGGCCTGCGATGATGGTTGGCAGCTAGGAGTTCCGCACATTTTTATTACAAGTCCCCACTCTTTGTATACTACGTACGCAGAGCATTTTGGTAAATATCCTGGATCCTTCCACAGCCATGACATTGCGTTTACTATGACGGTTTACGGTAAATAGAATGTTATGAGATTGTTTTTAGCGCATTCCGTTCATACAGATAATGATGTGGGTCCTGGTATACCACAAATAATGGGAAACACTTAAGTGAGAGTTTTTCGTTCATCGAAAAGGTGAAAGAAAGAAAAATTATTCCTAATGAGACTACTGAGGATGCTATTTCCTGAGTATTTCCGAAACGCAGTCATAAAATAATGTAATTATGTAAAAGAATTAAACTTTTTATGTCCAATGAACAGAAGAAAAAATTGTTTCGAAATTTCGTTCGGCAGTGTATAATACAGGGTGTGACTAAGTTTAGTATTGTTCTCACTTTCTTTCCATGCAAATTATATTCAACGATTTGTTTCAGAATTATAAATATTTACCTATTATAAATAGGAATATTCGAATATATTTTTTCTTAGGTACTCTCTGCGCAATTCATATATTTTGTTCATTCGTACGGTTCAGGAGTGGAATAAAAAAAAATAACTTTTCTGCAATTTCACGCCCTGTTTGTAATGACATCAACTTGTATCCGAGCGCTTGCTTTACATGAGTTAAATACAAAATGAAAAAAAAAACTCATTGGCAGACCGGAAAGAACCTCTGAAAGGGATGTACCAAACATTCTTGATCGAGGTATCTTTGATACCAAATGTGATGCTTATATGTTGATGAAGAAAGTTATTTTGCTTTCCACAAGTATACTGCTCCTGAGTTCAAGATATCATTTGTTTTCTGTCATGTAATTTTTCAAAGAGTCCATAAACTTCAATAATATACAGGTGACTCATAATAATTGATTTGATTGGAGTCATAGAAAAAAGACATAAGTTTCACATTCTGCATGGAAAATGTCCACAATGTTATATGAAAAACAACTTGATATCGTCATAAAGAAAAAATTACGAATCATGTGAACTGGTTTTTCCAATCTAAAATATGTGTTTTCCATTTTTCAAAGAAAAACAAGTTCACAATACGTATTGGAAAGTTCATTTCCTCGATTGGAAAACTCGATAAACTGATAAGAAACATGCCTAGGTACTTGGGGAAATTTTATGGAATGTGTTTTCCAAAGATTATCCATCATAACTTCACTTTGTTGTTTACGATTTTGCTAATTGAAATTATTTTTCCATGAGTAGACAACATAAATCGATTTCTGAATTATTTCATTCGATGGAACTTTGAATTGAACTATTTTCAAATTTCAATTCCATTTTTGTTTCTCAACTGTTTACCCTAAAGCTTTACATAGAATGTAATAATCTAGTTTCGATTATTATTCTTGAAGTTATACATCAGTTACCTAACATTAAAAATGTTATCGCCAGTATTTTTGTCACAAAATACTCTTGACACTGTCTCGTTAATGAGGAATTCTATAATATGACTCATGATTATAATGTTTCTTCTCAAAATGCGATTTTCCAAAGATAGACGAAGTCAACCAAGATGTATATTTATATTATATCAACACAATGATTATTATTCATCTAATCATAAATTCTTATGAATATACAGGGCAACATTCAAAATGAGAGTAAGCGTACACGTCATTCAATGTAAAGGTTAATGCATGGGAATGTGGAATTACCGTTTATATAATAATGAGAATTCCGGAAAAGTATACGTAGATTCGCTGATTTCACGCCTCGAGACGAAAAATTCATTACGAAAATGAAACAGTGGAATCCCAGTCACGCTTGAAAAGTGTAATGAACATCCTTGTGTTATTGTTTGTTTTCATGATTTTATGATTGCAATGACGATCGTACCTTTCAGATCCGTAATTTTCTCTGCGTAATCCTTCACCTACGTCTGTGATTCATTCAAAAGATTCGCACCGAAAATATTTTGAAGGAAACTCGATTCTTCATTTGTCATATCCACTCAATACCAACGAGATCAATCACTATGGAAACATATTACATCAACAGGATATTAGTAACAGATGAATGTAGTCTATGTAAGGGTAAACGAACTTATATAGTATCGTTTAGATTCAGTAACTCATTGTGCAAATGAAACTTACATTTCAATTTTCAATTGAAACTAATCGATAGTTCATGGAAGATTCTGGTAAAAAATGTTTGTTTTGGAATCATATCAATCTAAATCGAAAAGTGGAGATAAGTGAGATCTGATGGGTAGTTATTATCTAGCTAAATTATAATTTAATGAAAAACATTGTTTTTTTTACTAGTGCAACCAAATTTTTGTTGCAGTCATATGTCATTCTACAACACAATTTTTGTAATCATGGCGAAAATAAACGTCAGCCAAAGCTCAAGGGTAGGTATCTCAAACAAATAATAAATGAGATTCATACATTTTATTAGACATTCAAAGTTCAATTCAATATAAATGAGTGACTATTGGAATCAATACAAAATTAAAAAATAATATTCACTATAACTGCACATCAAACAAATGAATAGACAAAGTAGGTACACAAGATACGAGAATTGCAAAAAATTTAAAAAAACTCCTAATCAGCTCAAAATAGTTCTATAGATAATATACCCCCAGCACATCATTTTCGCAACTATCATTCAATTGCCCATCCAGTATGTTCGCGCTTTCGGAGAAAAACAGATGCAGCCTCTTCAAGATCTGGAGATCAAACAGATACGCTTCGGTTTGAGTCCACTCATCCATGGAGCATGTCCTGAAGCCTTTGAACGGTCTCTTCTTCCTGGGTCGACAAAGATTGGCTCGAAATTCACAAGCCAACCTCTTGAGATTGAGGAGGATCGTCTGGTAGGATTCTTTACGATCCGGATCTCGAATTGTCACCATGATCTCATGTAGAAACACCGCCCATCTCAGGATCATGTTGTAGAACACTCTTACCTGAAGTGTGAGTGATTTTTTAGCAAGTACACTGATAATTTCTTATCTATACTTTATCTATTAAATGAGTAATCCAACCGAAAAAGGATTGATACAATTTTTAATACAGTTGATTATTGCAAGACGGCAGATTCAATTATCGTTATACAGAGTGTTGCTTGGTGGTATCTCATATATTTCAGGTTTATTTACATTACCTTAGTGTCTTTTTGGAGATGATGGAGAGTTCTTGTGATATTCGGACATGATACACCGAATTTAATCTGAAAACAAAATAAAAATCATTCAATATTCATATACATCATATACGATTGCAAAAGAAATTAGTCGAATCAAGTTCTAAAAATTTTCAGTTATAAAATCGGCATCATCACATAGGGGTTCACTAATATTATAGTTCTCTTTATTAGTAGTGTGATCTTCTTTAATATAACAATAATGTCAGAACTCAGATATATCAAATTAAGAAGATGGGTATGAATAGATCATTTGAAAAGATACGTCCAACTCGCCCTAAATTATAATGAGATCGTTAAAAAAATATTATAGATATCAAACAAGACCCCTCTATAGTTTGGCAGATTTATTATATATCATAAGGAACAATTTGAAAAGAAAAAAAAATTATGACTGCTGGATAATGAACGAGCATGATCCTCACCTCGAGATCTTTTCCTCCACTGATTGTTTTATACTTTTCTCCAATGAATTCATTGAAATTTTTCAGTTCCATCTGAGCTGTATCTCTATAGCCGTCGTCATTATAGTCCAAAGGATTGGATTCTGCATCACAAGGATTGTGTATCCAGTTCGGTTTTTTAGTAGATATAACACGTGAAGTAGATTCATGTATTTCATGAATGATCAACAACATTGTGGCAACTGAAATGGAGAATATTCATAAAAGTTATTGTATGTCCTGATGACAAAATTACTATATTCTTTGAGACTTTGAGATTAAGCTTTGTGTTCAGCAACAGCTGAAATGTTAATGTATTATTCACATTGTTGCGTGAACATGAAATTACTAAAACACTATCATATGCCAATCAGACATAATGACTTCTCATTATGTTCATCAAACACTGAAGAATCCATTGAAAAACTAGAAACAACAAATCTGGATTCTTTGGAAAACTGGAGGAATAAATGATTTGGACAAAGAGACCCCATTTTATACTTCATATATGAACGGCTTGGTAACAGATTTTATTCAGAAGAAAAATGTTCATCGATGAAACAGTAGACATTTTGCACCGACCTATTCAGTTTGCCAAAAATGATATAAAAAAGCTATAATTATGTATTTTTTAGCTTTTCCCACCCAACCAACAAGCAAAAAGAAGTTAGATGAGGAAATTGTATATACCGTTTTACAGATCATATTTATTCAATTGAATAGATAAATACCTCTGATATTATCCATTGCGGTGTAATTCACTATATATGTATGATCACTAGTGCAAAAACACTCTTTACACTAAGATGAACTTCTTATTAGAATTTTTCGATTTAATTCAGCTCATATATATACCTAATTCTTTATCTTATCTACTCTACTGAAAAAAAAAACAATTATAAGTTGAATCAATCACGTATCGCATTATATCATTTTTATATCAATATTTTATCGTGATTAATAAATAGGTGATTATAGTTGTTAAGCTAGGGGGAGTACATAAGCAGAATTAGTGAGATCACATTATTCTTTTCTGTAAGTTCAAAACCTATTTGTAATAGTGTTGATGAAAACAATGCTTGTATCTGAGCAGTCGCTCAATAGGAGTCAAATACAATTTGAAAAAATGTTGGACTATAGCAGTAATTCAAGGTACCTCGGAAATTTCAGGATATTTCGATATAAATCGCGAAAAGAGTAACCCACGTGCATTAAGTTCATCTAAATTCAGAGGTGTGTTTTTTGTGAAAACATACAGATGATGCAAAATTCTAGAACTCATTCCTTCATGTATATGGAAAATACTTTACAGGGAATTGTTGTAAACCAGAAACTGATGGGACTGAACAACTTTTCATGTATTGACAGGACCCGGATCTACAATACGTCGGCGTCAATGATCATTCAGTTATCTGGCCTAATTACGCATCAAATAGCGTACCAATCGAGGCATGTAGTGGCAAAAACCCGGACCCCGGACATCATTGTTTTTTTTTTCAATTATTAACGGCTGTTTTGTCGTCTGAATTTCCATTATAAACATTGTTATAAATATAGTTCCTGCTTCCAACAGTAGTTACTGGCAACGTCACGAGAGATCAGATGACGTTCGGTCAGGCAGATCACACATTTTTTCTGGAAAACTCAGTTTGGCGGATATTTATTTATATTTGTATGTCTGGGCGTCAATCTTGAACATGTGCGATAGATCCTTATTCCATTTCATCGTCATAATCATCTTCATAAATGACTATTACGTTCGTTCAAGACAGGTCATGAATCGGTGGTTCACTGAAGAAGACTGTAAGTTTGTTTACTCTAGATTGAGATCAAATAAACGGGATTGCAGTCGATGTGGTATTAATAGTCTTGGGTATTGAGTCTATAACATCACCTTTTATTGTGTTTACATCGACCATTATCATAATCATCCACAAATCAATGACACATATTCATTATATTTTTGATATAAAGGAATTGCAATATTACATCTTTTATTCAAATTGTTTATGATATCTGCAAATGAGCACCTTCCATCTTAGACCTGTCGAACTGAGGTTTGAAAAAGGTGAGTCCAGAAAATGGTTCCTTAAAAATAGCAAATTTAATTCAGAGGGGTGATAACATCAAGAACTATCAAATTTGTCCCCTAAATTATCTGCTAGTATCAAAAGATAATTCATCCATTCAGAAATGGTAGTATTTATTGTAATTGGTAGTCGTTTCTTTGATAACCTCTTTGGGTTGATTTTTCTTCATCATGGACACATCTTCCAGACCAGAACTTGCAGTAGGTATCCGTAGGCGTTGGTGGTAGTTTTTCTAGAGCTCCTATATAATCTAAAGATTCCAGAGATTCAAGAGGGATATGTAGATACCATTGTAGTAAAGATTCAACTAGAATTATGAAATGCTCATACTTTAAAGTTCAATGCAATAAAAACTCAAGCTTGCTTGATAATATATGACTGTACAATCCTCAATATCCATGCTTGGTTTTACCATAAAAAATGCCCTTTGATAGAATGATCAAGTTCGGTCCATTGCAAAAACTGCTTCACAAAAACTAGGTTTTTCATTTCGTCCCGTTAGATATTTCACACCTCAGCAGCTTCTCATAATCTATTGTTGTTCACATGTTTGGAGTACACAGCACTTATTCAGACATATACACTGAGGCTCCTGGATTCTATCCAGATGAGAGCTGATGTCTGGTTGGTGATCCTGATGCACTAACGAACTGATTGACCTCTCTATAGAACATCACAGAAAAGTGGTCGATCTCTTCCCTTTCAATAGATATTTTCATGGTCGATCCTCATCGCAAATAATGTCTATCATTCCACCACTAGCGATTCCGAGCGGGCAGAAATTCTCTCTATCATATTATACTTTTTCATTGAATGGCTAAGTTGTGGAACTCATTACCTTGTCAGGTATGTTCTGCTGTATGTATAATATAATCTACATACTACAAGTGTATATGGTTAATAATTTCCCAACTTCCAAACAAGCGGCATCTGATGCTGTCCCGGTGTGATCAGAAACTAATCGCGATACCCCCGTATGTGATTTGATTTGTATCATTTCCAACGATGGCAATTGGCGATACCGAACGCCGCGGGTGTCACGTGTTCTCAACTTGGCCAATTTAATAATTAAAATATGTCTCATTCTATATTCTGTTAGAATATTTAAAACAGGCTGATTCATTGCGTCGATTTTTGACCTGTACCATTTTTCAGACAAAGAATACGTGTGGCTCGGCACATCCGAAAACACTACCTGATATTGCAGGTAGGGAGCCAATATCCCACACGAGATATTCTTTGATGAAATATAAAGGATGGAATTCTGGAATTATATTTGAAAATCCCAGGTATTTTTTATCGATCTAGTTCACTTCATCATAACAGTGATGAAGCCAAATTTCACTATGTGAAAAGAAAAGAAAATAATCAGTCGTCGCTATAATACTAGTCATACTCTCGAATTGTCGACAGAAATCTTCGAAAGTAAGCAATAACTTGACTGGATCCAATAATAATTATTGAATGAATCATAAAGTAGATAACAAAATCAGTTTCTTATTTGGATTTCTCATTTATCATCAGGAGGATGCTTCCGTTCTCAAATTGAGATTTTTATAAGCTTGACTTCATCAAACCATTTCTTATACAAGTTTTTTGTTATGGCCCATAGCAGTGAATTACATTTCATGCTAATAGACCTAATAAGCTAATTAATGAAACGAAACGAAAATATCGATGATGAATACGCCTTGAGGTAAGCCGTTGTATTCACCTTTCGCAACTGATATTATAGACTGGACTTTGTATCATTGAGATGTCCTAGCAGACCCAGCATATGATGGAATACAGATTTTCGGATATCCAAAAAGTAGTTTTGGATTAATAATAATATAAGGAATAATTGAAGCCTGAGAGGAAATCTTGATACGATAAAAAAGAAAAATTATCTCATAAGAATATTTATTTCCTCTCTCAATGCTAAATCATAATGAAATTGGGGTGAAGAACTTATATCAAATCAATTATTTCAATGATGAATGAAAGACATTAGCTGCATTATATTTGTGTTATATCTCGAGTATAATACAAGTAAGCTTTGATATTTGCAAAATCTTCTAAATTTCATCATGTTGAAAATCGAATACTTAATTGGCTTCTTTAAGTACCTACCTTTTTTTACTTCATGATAATTTTTGTAATAGGTATGTATGAAAATGAACAACAGGAATGATTATGAGACTTGACTAAACGCCCTACTTAGGTGAAGTGAATAAATACCTAGTGGATAAAATGGTGTTCCATCGATCTAATTTTGTTCGTGATCTTTGTATTATCTTCATCATTATCATTATACATCTATTCAAATCCATGTAAATTAAATCACTATTGAGTGACACTTACTTTCACTATTAGAAATACTCGTAATTTTACAAATATATACCTACCCTGTTCCTCTTGTCTGAGTATACTTTCATGTCCTCCGAGTCCAAACAATCGATTTCACAACAATATTATCAATGATAGATGTGTGACATGTTTTCTTACTGCATATAGCTTCATTCGCTACTCAAATATATAGTTTCTTATTATCATTTCATTTGCTTGTGCCTTTAATTCCTCCACCGTGTAAATGGATTTCTGTTGGGTGGTGGGTGGATATAATGAAAAGTCAGAGACAAAATATATATTGAAAAGAAAAGAAAGTCTTGTTACATTATTTGTATCTGCGTGTATGTGCTTCTGCAATAATTCTTATATTGGTAACTCATTAGCAAGACACGAATGATGAACTATTAAAATAATCCATGTCTCAATTATATTGCCGTGATGGTGACAGTATATACCTATCTCAATTAGCGTCACGCGAATATAATGCATTTTCGATTCCTTATTTCCATCAGTTTTGTCTCGGTGCAGCTTTCTTCGGGCATCACACGAATCAGAATAAGGCATCACTTTAACTTTGGGGAATGAGAATTTGGCAATACCCAATCTCCCTTCCTAAATGTTCCAAATCCATCGGTAGCTCATCACTGATGATCTCTTTGTCGCAAACAAAGCCAAGGAAAATCAGAAAGAGATAATATTACGAGGACTTCAATATTTAACCGTCCCTATTATATATAGACGAATATCATTAATAATTTTTATTGAAATATAATCGATCGTGTTAATTCAACTGTTTACAGATCTGGAGTAGAATTGACCTCATAGCTATTGCTACTTACTAATATATAATGCATTCTTCGTCAACACTTCCATTATTACTTAATAATGATTACAGGTATACCTGATCACTGTTTTTTCATTAGGACGTCAATACATCCTTCATTATCATTTATGAAGTAAGTACCTGAGGAAGTGAAATTAAGTAATGACATGTTATTTTCGGCTGAGAAAATCATTCCTGATTATTATCTATATGTCAAATGATGAGAAAATGAGATGATTTTAATAGTATTAATTGAATTTACACGTGTAGAGAATCAATTTCGAAAATAATGATGACTCATCAGCATGTTGATTATTTTGCAATTGAATAATGATGACATTTAATAGGTTTAGAAAAAGATCAAGATTTGAGTAGTATTATTAGTACATTATTGAGACTGACTAATGATATGAGCATTCAAAATTAAATAGTTGAAAAGACCTTGCAAATCTTACTTGAACGAATATATATTTATTATATATCTCAGTTCTGTAGACAAATTGTTATATAATATCTTCGCAACCATCAACTATATGTATATGATCACTAACCTTTTCGGGATTTTTTGTGTCGATTATAAAATTGCCATTTTGGCATGATCAGGTTTTTTACTGTGATCAAACTGTGATGATGTATATTCATGGTTCATAATTATTTTAGAATGTTTAGTATAGATTTTTGTCGATTTTTCAAGTTTTGATATGCGCATTGATGTGACAGACTCACAGTTGCATTTCCTTCATGGAGAAAGAGAAATTATATAATTCAATGAAAACTTGAGCAGTTACTAAGCAATTTCAAATAGTCATTGAAACATTGATATATTCTACGAATCACAGATGAAACTCCCTCCACATAATCAATTTCATTATGTACTTCCCAAGAGGTTTTTTAGTATCGTAATATTATCTAGAAACAAGAACCTGAAGCTTATGTATTCATAGCATAGTTAGAACTGTTTTCCTATTAATGTTTGAATATTGAATATTAATTGAAGTATTGTTCATTTAATCGAAACCACAAGGTGTGCAGATCTGGTAATATTGACGTAGATGTATTTTAGTGAATTACCTTGAGATATTCAACTGATAACATTTGCATAATCCCTGTTACTATAATTTGTTAATACCACTAGAAAATATTTGTGATGGGTGATTGATTTGAAAATGTTGTGGTATTCCACATAATATCAACCATCTCCTTAACAACAACACTGCACATATTTCAATTTCATGAGAATTGTTACTATATCGAACAAACGAGACCGTGTGCCGTGATTTTATATTTTAGAGGATCCACAACTTAGCCGGTCGATAGTAAAAATAATTCTGGTAGAGAGAAGCTCGGAAGTTTAGAACCTGACAATGGAAGGGTAGCCAGTCTGGACCTCTCTGGACCTGCCCGTGGAATCGCTCGTGGTGATGAAATATACGTGATTTTCGATGAACATCGACCATGAAAATATAGCATACGAATCATATAGTAAGATAATGAGAAAGAAGCTACTGAATTATCCAAGCAGTATGTGTAAAACAGTCCAAAAGAACTTCACCTTTTCCCACTCCTTCATTCTCCATAGGATGATCGATAATTATTGTATAAGGATGATCTGTAAATAACAACAATCCACTAAAAACCAACCAATTCTAATAAAAATTTTCCTATTATAATTCATTAATAATTATGACAATTCATACATGAACTACATCGAACCTTATTTGGTGTGGACAATGAAATCTTGGAAAGGACTGGTTTGCGCTGTGATTCGTAATCCCTATGGTTGAACCACGACCCATTGGGAGTTGCAAAGGAGGTCACGTATCCTAACCATGTTGGTTTATGTTCTGTGATACCAATTTTGGTGGTAATTCTGTCATTTTTTGCAAAGTCCCGCGAATCATCCACCTAACCTAACCATGTTGGTTTATGTTCTGTGATACCAATTTTGGTGGTAATTCTGTCATTTTTTGCAAAGTCCCGCGAATCATCCACAGCAAATTTTATCCCTGTCGACCTGAATGGAATTCGCATGGTATCAATTCCCATCGCGCGATCCAACTGTTGTTGACACTCAAATTGATGTGTAATATGTGACAAAGAATTCATAACTATGTTAATGGAATGTCGAGTGCGCAGATTTCTGAATGAAGTGCATTCGTGGGCGAGTATAACATTATATTATATTACAACAGGAAGTATGACTTGATTCACTACAGGTGCCAGTTTATGAACTCTTGATTTATCATCATCACGGGAAAATATCTCACGATTGTATATTAGGTAGATACTCCTTTCAATATCATTTGAAGATAAATACCATCATAAATTAGAGCTGAACGTCAAATCCACACTTTTTACAAAATACAAATGTGTTAATTGAAATATTACAGCAATACAATACAAATATATGAATATATAATTTACAATAAACATAGAAAATACTTGTGTAGAGGTGGTGAAAACAACAGAAATATATATAAAAATTATAATCAATATTTTGGTATAATATGATAAATATGGTTTGGAATATATTTTGATATTGATTCGAATTGAGTGAGGAGGGATAATATTTCAAAGAATTTCTACAATTATTATTGAAGTTTTGTAGTTTACATATAGGTATGATTTAATTCATTTTGCAACCTTTCAAATTCGCAGTTCGATAATATTCTGGATGATGATTCGTGATTCAGATGCTATGACATCTCTTTTGAAAATAAATAATGAAGAGATATTTTTCAATGTATTTGGTAGGTAATTATATAATTTTGGGCTCAGATACAACAAACTTTTATGTCCTAATGATTTTCTCATGAAAGATGGTATGTGAGTCTTATTTTTATTTCTTGTATTATAATTATGTTCATCAATTGGTAGGTGGTCTTTAGATCTTTGCTGTTTCTCTATACGTAGGTCCAATATTTTCAGAAAATGGAATATAAATGGATTTTGTGTCAAGAACTTGGTTGATTTTTCTATCTTGATCCACTTCACGTACCCCATGATATTCGCGAAATCGCAAAGTTGCTGTGATAGTAATTTAACTGCCCCATAAGTGTTGATGGCGATGTGATGAAATATCCTTGACGAATGAAATTATATGTTATTAACTTCCTATAGAGTATCATTAAATCTTTGTTAGCATTTCATTTATACGAATAGCAATCAAGTTTCAATTAATACAAATAATACACTATGAAGGAAAGAACAAATCGATATATAGGAGTTTACTCATTTCTCGATGAGAAGGCACGTTCAGATATTTGGTGATACGATGACTGACTCATTTATTTCACCACAAGTTCAACTAACAAGGATACAGAGTATTCCCAAAAATAGAATCATTCATTTTTGCGTGGGCACGGTGCACAAATTGTGGGCGAGCTAAAACTCATCGATGGATGGAAATCTTAATTGATGCAAATTTTTACGTTATGAGTAATCCAACTGTACCATTCAATGACCTAATGGGAGATATTTTGTGCAATGTGATGATGGACCTTCACTTATCCGTTTCCAAATTCTCAAACTACGCACGCAAATGAATCTCCTCTAGGTATTTTTTTTTTGAAATAGGTATATCACTCTCATTGAGTGTTACAAGAGTTCAGCAGAAAAAAAAAATCAAAATATTTAGAATTATATATGTAGTACCAGTAGGTATCAGCTTAATCTCATTGTTGAATTCTCAGTCGTTCGCACCATTCTGTTAATTGTCTGAACACCTGTTCAAGATGTTGAATATGAGTCGATGAGAATGACAATATAAGCAAATATTTATCATCGCTCATTAGCTATTTCGTAAGTCAAAGTTCTCATATTAAGTCGACAGCATCAGAACCCAACAAAATTAATCAACAACTTGTTTGAACTGATAAAATGATCATAAAAAAATTTAGATTCGAGATTTGGATAATTTTGAATCCATCAAGATCAGAATATTTTGTTTTGGCAACTTAATTTCCGGCTAGGACTCCTCTTGGTTCAATTAAGAGAATTTGTGACACATTACTCAATATTTGTCCACGAAGTATTTTTCTTACCATGAGAGTCATCTCAGAAAATTGTAGGATAATGAAGAGTCTGAGTCAATTCTAATTCCAGTGGGATTATTTGCTAATTATTCGCTTTCACGTAATGTATGACGCCATTCACAATGGAATGTGTCAGCATCAAGATCATCAAACCAAATCAAACTGAGTATGAATCTAGAATATGCGTTCAGTCAATCAATTTGACGAGCATTATTATAAAAAAGCAATTTATACAGCTGTACAGATTCATCGATGAGAGATACACTTTTAGTTTTTATATAATGAATGAGGTGATGACGTAGGTACCTATAAAACAGATGAGCTCAGAAAGATTATCCATTTTATTTGTCTTCATAGAGTATGACAGGAATTTTGAGTCTGTGTAAACTTCCGGAAGTCGAAGAAGTTACCTAAACTGATTTTATTGAAGCTGTTAAACATTCTTATTCAGCCTGCATGTTGTATTTTTACTATGTGAAACAGTAGAAGTGAATCCAGAACTTCAAGAAGAACCCGTTCACCTCTACACTTCTAATTGTTTTCACGAATTATTCCAATACCGAGGATGCTAATCTCACTAAGCACTAAGGTCAGAAAATATTCTATGGTACCTATTCCTAGTTAACTCGAACTAGTCTGAAACTGACTCACTGACTGACCATAGCTCGACAAAAGGCAAATGAAAGTTATTTCAAAGCCTTGCCAAAAATAACATCTTCTACAGATTCTCAAAAGAATAGAAGAAAACTCCAAGACATATATTGTGTCTTTGCGAAGACTCAATATTAAAACGCAATATTGAGGTTTCGAACTTTCCTCGATATAAAAAAAAAACTAAAAAACTAGCCTGTGGAGTCTGTAAGGACAAGCTACTTTATGAACAAACTTGATTTGAACAGCATCGTCTAGAAAAAGGATTGGGGAGATATAAATCGAGCAAGGTCCATCTGAATTGACCTATCGATCTTCCAGATTTTCCTTCTAAACTCCAAATTCCAAAACTTGTGCAGCCAGTTCTCCTATTTAGATTTTAAATGCAAGAATGGCACTTTCTTGGTATGACCTTCAACATGATACAACCTTAGAATTCGATATGACCCTGTATAATAGCTGTTCGAACGATTGAAGATGGAATCGAGAAATACTCTGAGGACTACAAAATGTAAATGGTCATCTGGCTAAGTGCGTGAGTTAACCTGCCATTAGCTGCTTCATTAGGAATGTCTAATATGACATGATTGTCTCCTTCTTACATATGTAATGCCTAATTACAGACCCAAGACGTACAGATACGTTTACTTCTCACGCGATTCTGAAAGGTGAACGAGAAATTGTTGATTTTGTGGTTTTCAGAAAAAAAAATATAATAATTGCTCTAAATTGGTGTGGTTTTATTCATTATCAACCAGTTAGTAATCGATTGTATTTCACAGCATATTTTCTCTAGTTGACGATATTGATAATAAGCGTGAAGTACCCAGTGAAACTGGACGTTGATATATAACATTTTCAGATAAATACACAACAAATATTATAAACACTGCTAATGATATCAAAGAGCCAACATCAATTTCAGAAGGAAACGACATTATGATCTTTAGTATGTAATGTTTGTTCCGTAGCCAATACGGTGACTAAAGAATCGTGTTCTGCTCCCACGAGATCTAGCAGGCGTTGGTCTTGCAGGTGCTTCGAGAATGTCGCAATTGTTTCATTAGTGGTCGCGTTATGAAACTTTGTTGGTGTTATCTGACATGATTTTGATATTTGAGTTATTCAGGATCAGCAGTTCTGCCTGATGACCGAGAGAGAAGCAATGCTCATTCCTGAATTTGTATACAAATTCAGTTATATACAAATGAATGCGTTTCAAGATGTTTCTGTTGATCGCATAAAGTTTCTCATTACCAATTTATATGTTTTTCAAGGCATCCATATTTACATACGTATTCCAAATTTGCACATCAACAATATTTCAATTCGACAAATGATCAGTACAAAATACTTCGATGAAGCAATTAACGATCATATTGGACAGAATAAATGTGTCTGAAAAGCAACCACCAACAATCATATTTATGCATTGTATTGTTAACTTGATTAGTTAACAATATGGAATTGAACAAGATCATAGTTGTCCCTATATCAACCAGACACTTTTCTGCGTGCAATTTATCCAAGAATGCGAACGTCACAATGCCTGTGAAGTCCTCAATATCCATGCTCGGCGCGGTATTATCATCATCATCTACAACGCCCTATCAGGGGATGATCATGTGAGATCAAATGATTGGTTATACTCTGCATTTGAAAACTCATTTACCTATCTAGAACATCGAGGAAAAGTATTAGGCAATCTCCACCTCTTCTATAGAGACATTTTCATGATAGTGTCTCTTCAGAAATTAGGTTTTCTCTATCGAATGGTGAAGTGAAGAACCTAATAATGAGGTTTTCCTAATCTCTATAATCCCCAAACTTTCAAGACGTCCTCGAAAATTATATGTTTTTTTTTTTTCGGGTATTATAGTTAAAAGATAAAAAAGAAATATTCTATTGTTTTATACAGGTGAATCACTATAAGAGAAATCATATGTGAGATTTCAAATATATTTTCGGGAACTATATCATCCGGATTCTCTCAGTGATTCATCAAGAATTCTTTCGAAGTCACCACAAATCTGATGCCTTATCGTTCCGCATAGCTCTAAACCGCAAGAAAAATATTCATATTAATTCATATTCGTTAAGTATAAGTAAGTTTAATTTCTAGGAATGTGATGCGTGGTCCTATCAGAAAAAAATTATATTATGTGTAAAAGCTGGTGGATGCAATGAAACAATGAGAAATAACCGAAGTTGCTCCTTCGCCTGTTAAGTTGGCGAACTCATTAACACCAACACGCCAAATGATGATTAACTGCGACTATTCTCATCAGATAATAAATGGGGAAGTTACAATGTTCACGGATTGTTTAGGCTAATAAGAATGTCGACTTCTGTCGATTCTCTCTACAAGTAGGTTTTCCATTTTAATTTTGAACTTCGTATATTTTTTGTTGATCTTGTTATCAATGAATTTTTCACCTATTACGCGGTTTGTACATACAAATGAAACACCTGAAAATTTCGTTTGAATTGGAACAGTTGCATTTTCGAATTTACTCATGGGCTTATTATCTAACATAACTTATTTTCAAATCATAGGATTGTTCTCATATTCGTTTCTTATTTCAAAGGGCAGTATAGATAACCATTCGGGTTCCAGAGGTTTATTTATTGCAGCTAAAAAAAACGAAATTATTTGAATCTCCATAGTAATATGATAAAATTCTTGCAACTTATTGTTCCAACAAAGGTATTTTTATATATGTAAACAAAGCGAACGAAATAGCGTGGACAACATTCTTCAGCATCGCTTTGATAAATGTATTCCTGAATTTCGCATATTTCCATATTATGAACAATCAGTTGCATTACTTATTGAATTCCTTTCTTAACATTCCAACAACTGTGGAAATATTCATATCAGCTATCCTTTATAGTGACCAGGTCGTTCCGTGAGAAAATATTCCTCTTTGTTTTTCATACGAGGATTGCACCATACTTGATTTCTGGATGGGTTCATATAATATTTAGTAATGACGTAATTCAACAAAACCATATTTCATCGAAACAGTAAAACATCAGCAAGCTTAACAGCATTCTATCCGAGAATTCAGACTGGATATATATTATATATGAAAAATTTTCCAGTACGATGACTATCTGCTGATGTTGATATCAATTTTAGACAATATGATGGGACATTGAATTAATTGTTTTTGAGTTGTCACAGTAATGATTCTTCAACTGCTGCCATATAGAATGTCGTTTCACATATAGTTTCTATAAAATACGATTTCGATGGAATACTTGATGAAGTTTTACATGTTTCTGATGTTGTTAATTCCAACCATTCTTTGGAATATTCGGTATTCACAAAGTAAAAAAGATTTTGTGAAAATATATGTCAATCTGTGCATACATAAACATATCGAGGGGTTTTAACATTATTGCAAAAGTACATAATATCTCATAGAAAAATAAGTAAATTCTCTTTATGTATCCATTATTTTTCCATATACATGATGTAATATAATTTCAGCAAATTTTTATTATGATCGTAATTATATGTAAAAATGAGTAATTTTATATAAGTTATAGCAGGATTGGGTTTTTCAGGTATCTCATTGGCTTCGCAGTACCTACCTCAGTTGATGTACTTCGGTGCTGTGATCAACCTACAATTGCTTTTTGTGGTGCATGATTTCAATTGATAAGTTGAGTACCTATACACAATTAGTTTAATATCAAATATTGGTATAGCTATAGATATTTTTAGAAGCGTCCGTTATCTCATTCGACCTGCATTTCGTATTCAAGTCAAAAGCAAGCCGTATATTATTTACTCGTCGCACATGTAATAATTATCATTTAATCTAGAATGTTAGTAAATATCCAATGGATGTACAAGTATAATATATAATATATATTGCAAGAATATGAATCATTTGGCGAAACCTATATTTATGATTTATGCAAATATTTATATACTCGTTCTTTGTTTGAACACCAATGCAAGTCGATCGAACACCAAGAAAATTCAATTCGCGCTTCTTTCATCCTCTGAGATGCATCAGCATTGAGACCTGCACTGAGACTAAATTACAATAGCCAAAATCTCACTTTCGTAACAATAGCGACCGGAACGAAGCATTATCCCCTGGGAAGAGAAACACTTAACACTGTGAAATCCGAAAATATCAATAATAGAAAAGAAATCTCGGCGATACTAAAGAAACTCAAAGGTGTTCAATAACGATTATAAACAGCTTTGGCCAATGTCTCCGCTTTTGTAATGGAAAAAAGCGCGGTGGCGTCTTTTTGAACTATCGGCCCTCCTCACAGGCGAAATATTTACTAGTTCCTTTTGTCAGCGAATTCGTGTAAAGTATTTCCTGACATCTCAATTCATAGCTGTCTTTTCATTGAGTGAGGCGCGCTGGTCCATTCATATCGGACCTACCACGATTTTCTCGACAAGATTTCGAACCTCTGGACAGGTAGAAATAGTAGGTTTGAGTACCCTCTAATAGGGTGTCATGATGCGGAACGCAAATATTTAACCAGAGGTGTTACGTTGTATTAAAAATTTGTTCGGGATCGATTTTTGTACGCCTCTCGAACCACCTAATTATAACAAATTAGGGTCTTCACAGTTATTAATGAACGATGTGCCAAATAACTGTCATTTCTACAAATAATCGTTTACATTAAAGGTAAGGAACAGATTCAATTGAAGGAATGGAAAGTGGAATCATTGAGATGGAATTTAAATTAGGTGTAGTACCTAACTATCACCTAAAATTCACCTCAAGAATGAACCAACAAAGATATACGTCGTTATATACTAGGCTTTTCCAGTCATAACAGATTTCTCACGATGAACTTTGAGAAAACTTTTTTTTTTTACAATTCACATAAACAAAAGATATACCTCTTCAACATATGAAATATAACCCACCAATAAAACATCGATAAAAATATGCCATGAAATGAAATATATCGAGGTAATGATTGATAATAACTCGACATGGGATGCAAATTGATTTCATCACAAATAAATTAAGATTCCTTAATGCAACGCATTGTGAGGCTCTTATTATTCTTGAAGAGTTAGCCCATTTCAACACTCTTATTTTAATAACCTTTGGTGAAATATATCAGTTGACTTTCAACTGACCTCGATTATATCCTGTATAAAAAACCTATGAATTATGGTATTGCAAGGGTTGAAGTGTGATATATATTTTGTATGAATAAACTCCCGTCACGGTGTCTATATACACTTGATGGACAGTCTAATTATGAGGTGCTAAATTAAAATTCGTTGAAAAAATGATACATTAGGCTATTCTGCTATACGTTTCTAAACTTACTAATCATTAATACCCCATAATTATATAGAAGACTGAAGAAACAAGAAAAAATATTAAATACATGAGACATGGCAGATTTTCGGACAGACGAAGCTGACCTCTTTTGTGGTGCCAGTCTAGAAGTTACATCAAGGCCAGAAATGTAAATCACCAGTGTGTAAGACCCTCCACACTGTATTTATTGAATGTCATAATTGTGTTTTGATTTCATATGTTAATGAAAACAATAACTGTTTCATGATCAAACTACTTTTGATATCCCAAATCAAACCAAAATTACTCGTTTTAGCATTGATTTTCACATGTTGTTTTCCATTTTCAAGATATTTTCTGGAAAGCTCAAGGTGATGATTTCAAATTATTGATTATAATATAGACTAATTTACGGTAGGTATATACCTACCTATCAAAGGCCTTGGTTGGGTCTGAAATGACAGTTCTGGAGATATTTCTAAAGATGGGAATTATTTTGAACCTATGTTTTTTATTAAGTTGTATCATATACATATTAAGCTTAATATGTTGATAGCTCAGATTTCAACATCAAGATCAACTCTTATGGAACATTTCCTTTACAACTTGCGGATAGTTAGTAAAGTTGACAACATGCATTACCATGATTTGTGATATAACGATCGAAACAATCATCAGAAATTAACCTCCAACAAACGATTGTTGAGTTAATATTATTTTTATGCTAATTCTTGTATAGCTGCATCTTGAGAAAATAAGTACGTCGAGCATTCCAAAATTCCAAGCACACAATAACCCTCATGATGGCTGACGGTCCCACAAGAACGTCATAATTTCTTTAAAATACCCATAATTTCTCATGATAAAATCTCGTCCGGTGATTGGCGACCATTCTATTTAGAAATAGAAATATCCTAGCCCCTTTTCGGCAAGTTGATATATCTCTTAAACCGCCTTGGGTAACGCCTGTGTTCATTCTGAAAAAATATTACACGCCATTTGTACATAAATCTACTTGTCACAAGTATGCCTAATCCCGGGTGAAAAGAAAGCACCTAGGTTAACAATAGACTGATATTACCTTTGAGTAAACACTCGCCGATTGCTCCAACACTGATATTTAACGGCGATTTCGGTGATTTACCACTTATGCTGATTCACCTGGTATAATGGACCAGGTTGCCACATATACTTTTTTTTTTTGGTTGCTCACAATCCGTTTTTTGACTGCACGAGAGCAAAACCTATTATATGTTCGTAGAGGAACATCCTGCAAGCTAGTAGAAGGATATTGGGAAAGGAAATAGGAAATGATAAAATTTGAATCAATACTATATATAAATCAATATATATAAAAATAATGTATAGAAAAATGCTACTGGAGAAAATCATTTATATTCATCGAATAAAACTGCACCAGAGAACTCATTGACCTCTATCCTTGATTTAATACTCAAGGCCTCTATAGAACATCGCAACAAATTGCCCGATCTTTCCTTTTTCTATACATATATTTCCATGATCGATGGTCATCCATCAAGTCTATCATTCTACCACGAGATACAATTTTATCGTCAGGCTCGAGACCTGCAGAACTTCTCCCTATCAGAATTATTTTTTTATCAAGCTGTGAAGTTTGAGAACATATTACCTGGTGCTGGTGAGGTTTTTCCTGATGCCTTCAACCTCTGAGTGTTCAAAAACAATTCCAACACCTGTTTCTTCTCCCAATATCTGAACATCATAGGTTTTCCTTTCGAATATATTTTTTTCAAAATGAAAAACTCTGAACAGTTCATTACTGTACTCTGCCACGGTATGTTATACAGAAGAATATTCCATCTGACAACAGTGCCATGCTTTTGAAAGCGGGTGGTATGGTTTGACAGTTTTTAACCGTCAATGGGAGGTCCGTAGCGAAAGATGTTGTTAAACAATTCTGAATATGGGTAGAATTTATGATCTGTTAAAGTTGGTTGAAGCAGTGTGAAAGAGATGATCCTGTTTGAGTAGCTTCATCATTATTGGATACGAATCAATTTTTTTCTTAAACATGTCCATGAGGACCAACTTCAGATTTCATAAACATTTTGATTGACAACATGCTCATTCAATGTTGCTTTTATCGAATGAACCGAATAGAGTTTCAATTAAATACTGCCCCAACAAAATACCCTGTATGATATTTTGATGAAAATTGGTTTCGTCAAAATACCTTGAGACAAAATATATGAACTCTCAATTTCAATAGTTTTGAATTTTGTTTGATGAGTATTTCATAAGATATATCGAATGTTCTGGAGCAGTGATTTTGTCTCGAGGAAATATGAATATTTGGATGAATAGACTAGAGTGGAAGGACAACTCAATGGAGTTCACCGCCATGAAAGTAGAACTCCACCCATACAAATATGGAAGGGGATATTGAAAACATTATTATTATCACCATACTGTTCACATATCAACTTATCATCTAATGATTTAGTTCACTTTTTAATTACCTTTGGTTTGAAAGTGGATAACTACTAAACTCTCTTGATGAAAATATTTGTATCTATACTCTCTGGATATTCGTCATTGAAATTTATTAATATCAATATTTATGTCGATTATCTAACATCACCAATACTATCGATCCGCCGATTTTAATTTTTTGATTACCACGAGATGAATGTCAAATTCTCTCAATTTCACTTGATCAGATAATCCAAAAGTCCAAATATATTCCATAAAAGTACAAATATTCGGAATGTTGGCTCTCCAATCTTGGTTCTTCAGATTCTTCAAGATAGTCATCGCTGTCGGTATTTGTATTGGATGAGAATACCGAAGAAACCTCCAAATAGAAATAGGTATAGGTATCCCCACGAAATTAATAGGACCGCGCCCCCTGTTGCTCAGGTTCGCACATTCTGCTCCCACTGACAATACCAATAAACTGTGAAATATGGTCCTTTTGTGAGATGAGAGGTGTCGGATCGATGCTGAGGCCATCAAGGTCTCTTTGGCTTCTTGGGCGGTTTATTATTGGATTCTCACCGACTATATTATGTGTCGAAGCTAATGTTTG
This sequence comes from Chrysomela aeneicollis, assembly GCA_029955515.1. Classification (NCBI taxonomy): domain Eukaryota; kingdom Metazoa; phylum Arthropoda; class Insecta; order Coleoptera; family Chrysomelidae; genus Chrysomela; species Chrysomela aeneicollis. Next base: position 134,035 of record JARUHQ010000019.1, on the reverse strand, counting down.
TTAAAGAAAGAGATCTTTGCACGGGTACGTTTACAATAATATCAGCTTCCAAACATGATGTGATGAAAAACATTGTAACGTGAACAACATGAAATTCCAAGCTTGGATATTTCTAGTGGGCATTTCGAACATAATTTGAAAGAAGTAGCCCAATCGAATTTAAAATACTGCAAAATATTTTTTCACAGGGCTCTGATTTCTCCATATTTTGAATTATGGTGAACGAGTTACTACTTTGTAATAGATGTTCCGACATAAAGACGCTATAGTTTGAAATCCTTTTATTTTTATTTCCTCAATTTTCTTTCCTCTCAATGGTTTTTCTATCCCAACATTTATCTTCTTCCTTTCCAAATCTTTTGAATTTCGTTGAAGCTCAGTATCTGATGTGCGTTGCCTATGATTCGAAAAAGACAACTTACAAATGTCGTAATAATACTCTAATCCAAAATCAGAAATATAGTTTTTGATATGAGAACCCAGTGCACTGAAACAAAGATCAATTGATCACATTCGATTCTTATATATTCATAGAAATTGTCAATGAACATCCGTTTTGAATTTTTTGTTTGGATATCCTGCAGAAATCCCTTGCGAATCCGCCAAAATATGAAGTGTAATTACAAAATATCCTGACATTCGTTTGGGGAACGTTGATGATTCAACAAGTATCCACTGCTACTCCTTCTCAAAACTCCACGATGAAAGTTTGATATTTTCGTGGCATTAACCATGCTAAACGAAAAAAGTAAACTGACCAACAAGATCAAACTTGGAATACCCACATATAGAATTCAAGACAAGCACTCACAATTATCCACTGGGCAAACGATACGAACCGATTCGTTTCCGTCATTTTTCCAATGCTGCCAACCTATTGATCCGGTCGGTTTTGACAGTTGGTACGTGACTTCGAATGCAAACACTTTATAATAATAAATCGTCGCGGCGTTTCATGCATGTAAAAGAACGCGACAACTCTTTTAGTCACAGATGGCCATGTATCACTGAAGTTATTGAGCTCCTGAAGGAAGGAATGAATTTGATATTCAAAGGGGGCTCATCTCTTGCAAAAACAGTTCCCAAAACTTGATACTGCTCGCAATATTTTTATTATCGGTACAGTTTGAAGGAAATCAACGGAAATCACTGAGTGAAGAAGAAATATATGAGATTATGTATGTTTGAATTTTCAATGTACCTAGTGTGTTTTATCATAATATGTCATTATTGGCCGATTATCACTTAGTAGCCAGTTTTATAAACGATTTGAGCTCCTTTTAAGCTGAACTTAAAATCTGAAAATTTTAAGATACAACAGTTCTAGGGTTTTTCAAAATCTATCAAACTAAATAAAAATAAAGTATACAGGATTATCCAAAAAGTTTTGAAGAAATGAAGTTCCTTTTCATTTAATGGAACACCCTATTATTCCATACTTCAATTCTGCTCGAAATTCTTAACAAAATTGATGCAGCACAAGATTTACTAAATTCAACCGTTTTCGAGATATCGGATTATGAAAATAACTTTAGAATAAATTATCCAAAAATGTTTTAGTCCATTAATTTCTTAGTCTATCAAGTTACCTTTGAGAGTTTCCAGCTCCATAACAACGCCGCGTCGTTCTTTTGTCTAACAGTGATGATTTTGACAACACAATCATGTTCAAAATTAATTCATTTAGTGTAAATAATTTTCACGCAAAAATGGTACGTTTAAAACTGATACTAAAGCGTATTGAAATTTTAGTGATCGTATGATACGGTGATAGAAGACGAAGTTGTGAAATATGGACGTAGCTGTAGCGCAATCACCATTTTTTAAAAATAAATACTAAATCAATTTATATTCTCTTCTGAGAGTGAAACATGATTCATATTTAGATTCTTTTTCAAGCAACTGAGACATTTTGTAGATGAAATAGTTATCAGGACATAAGTCATTGTTTTCAGTAGGAGGAAAATTTTTATAGGTGTTTTATTCAGGACTTGTGTATTTCTAACATGATTCGAGAGAAAGTTGCATTTAAGTGAATTCGCCAAGTAGACATTAGAATATTTTATTAGCCTATAAAATTCAGTTGTCCCAAATGATGGATTCGTCTGCCGAAACAACTTGAGAGTGGGACCACCAGGTGTCATTTCCATCGTCACCAAAAGGGCCACATTAACTCCCTCCCGAAAAATCGTTCCTTCAAATCGACACCCCCAACCCCCACCCCCAACCCCTCCATGAGTCCAGTCCTGATGGTCGAAAGAAACCCCCAGAGCGATCCCACGCCACGATCCGCGACGGTGGTCGGGTGCGGTCCAGCGCGTCCCATCAGCATCCGAAATTATTCCTCTTCTTTGACATGAACCGCTCTGACTCCTCACCTCGTTTTCGGCCAGACCCCCGCCGAGGCCAACTTGATGGCTCTATCGCCTCCAAGGACTGCTTGACATTTGGATGATCGAATGGGACAATATTTCTGAGGTATAAATGGCGGGCATGAAAGTGGCTGTTATCAGTGGAGATGTCACGGATGTTGATGGGCTGCTAGGTACTCGGTGGGCCTATATAATCGATCCGTTCAGCCACTTTTTTTCTTTTGTTTGTAAATTGGTATTCAGTTTGGTAGAAGACGAGCAGAAAACAAATAATTTCCTAGGTGATGCCACACAAAACATTGAATTATATCTACTCGTAACTACTCTGGCAACCCTAGTTTTAAGAATATAATCGAAAGTTTGAGATCATCACACACAAATATTAACACCTTATATAGGTACACGAAATGCGGAGACCGTAAAAAAAGAAAGGCCAATTAGTTGATATTATCTGAAGTTTGTGGTTGCAAGTTATCCTATACTGATGGCGGAACACCCTGTCTTCATTACGTGCCAAGTTACTTGTGTAATACTATGCGAGGTGTAGTCGCGTGGTATTTCCGGACATAAGTCTCAGTTTAGCTCTACCAAACAGAAGAAGTGGGTCAAGTCATTATATTAGACGTTGACCACTTTGCCTTGATATCGTTCTTGATAAAAAAAGTTTCGTCTCTGGAATTTCCGATAACGTATTTGACGAAAGGCTCGAAAGGAAGGCTGTCGCATACCCAACTTTAGATTTGAAAGTCCAATTTGTATATTACTAATCAATAATGAGAAGTGCACATAAATAATTATATGAAATCTTGTATGTTTCTTCATGAAAGGCAAATGTTGTTTCAGAAACTAAACTGATCATTTAATGTCTATCATATCGAAGTTTTTCAATGACAGTAGAATTTATTTCAATTCAATTGTTTGAAGATTTCTTTGGATTAAAAATTTTTCTAGTTGATAGAAACCCCTAAAATATCTCTCAATTCAACTGGCCACCATTGCTTATTTCTTTTCAATAATGAACCGATATATATCTCAGTCTGCTTTCCGAAGACGAAATTCCTGACTCCGGTATTCCACCACGCACGAAAAAGGTCAAGTTGAAAAGCCTTTTGAGAAAGAAACATCGCGTCCGAAGAACGGTTCATATCTTTGGCTACCATCGGAATGCAAGGGATGTGTTAATATTTCACTCAGCACCACGTAAAGCGGCGGAATTCACAAAAGAAGATGAGACGCCCACAAATCAGAAGTGGGATAGAAGGAGTGAGTGTATGCAGCAGAAAGTCAAAATGAAAAAGATACAGAGAGCGTAATGTTCTCATCTTGGTGCGGATATCGAGTTTGATAGAAACTCAGCCAAGTATCTTAGTTTCAACCACAAAGCTTCATATTTTGGTAGATATGGCAGTCAGTAAAGATCGAAAATCAGTCTCGAACTATTTCTTCTTTATTTTTGATTATGTTGATGGCAGATGGTGACATCATCCACTTCATGCTACTAAAGAGAAGGTACGGCTTGCATCACAGAAGTTTCCACTTTTTATATTTGAGATAACGCATCAACCCATATTTCTCGGTTAATGTCAATACGCATTGCTGTATTCCTGGTTGCGTTATTACCTACTGGATTACCTACCTTTTGAAATAACTTTCATATCCTGACATTCGTGTATGCATGTGGTTTTGAATATCAATAATAAAGTTGTTTGTGCAAACGAAGAAAATCCTGTAATTCATATCTGGAATTGGCGAATAATGTTTCAATTATTACTTCTAATATGGAAATAGATTAGTAATATCTGATCGACACCACCTGAAATTACAATCACCGCTCGAGTTATATTCTTGACAAGACTTCCCGCTCGTTGGAAAGTGCATTTCATGCAATCAGCACGTGTATATAAACTACGCAACACTAATTACGTCGCACCCCGAAATTTTGCCCCTGTTGAGATTTGAATAACTTTTTTCTTCTTTGAACAATTCGAATTCTGTTTGCACTGTTCGCTAGCACAGTCCTTCAGCTATAATCTCGTACTTCTTCGATACATGAGGTTATTTCCATAAAATTGCTACAGGATGTTTTTTGGAACTGTGCAAAATTTCGAAATTTTCAAAAGGATCCCAAATGAAGAAAAACAGTTTTTTTTCAACTTTAACAGCAGAGGCATGAAGATTATCTCATTACCTTTGGCCATTTCCAAAATTGTCTTCCCATCACTTTTCTTTACAGAGTGATCTCAAAAAATCAATTTTTTGGTTTTGCAGTCATAACTTTTTTCCTCTTCAACCGATTTTCAAAATTTCAGGATCATTTTGAAGCTGAAACGTTAGATGAACAGACATGAAGATTAGAATTGACTAAAGATAAATATTGAAGATCAAGGGTTTCTGCAAAGGTGACCCAAATCTAAATCCCCCTCGAAATCCCGATTAAAAAAGAAAAATTTCCAAAACGGTGTTTGATCGAAACGAAAATATCACCACCAAAAATACTGAAAAAATTTTTACCCCCTCCCCCCCCCCCCCAAAATTTTTTTTGCGGGTAAAATTTTTGCTGGTCAAACGGTTAGATATATCGGTAAACATATTTCACCTGACCCCCACATCGGGATCGGATATTGAAAAAAAATAAAATTATTTCGCCCCCCTTGCCCCCTTGGGGTACTTTGGGTACGAAAGAAGGGGAAGGAGATTTTTGTGATTTTTTACATATAATTTTCGTGAGTTTCGTACAAAACTACTAAGAATCGCCCAAACTCGAGTTCTCCAAGTATCATATAGTTTGATGTACAGGGCGGCGTACGTATAACATTTTTTTTGGGGTCTAAAAAATTCAATTCTTTGAAAAAAATCCAAAACATGATGGAAGACTTTGTATAGGGGGTGAGAAGGTTACCCTGAAATATTGTTGCATTCAGAATTTTTTTTTATGTTGAATTTTTTTATGAAGTCTTATATCTTCAGAAAAGAAAGACCTACGAATAGTTTTTTCTGTCCTGGTCTTTATTTTCACGAGAACGTAATTTTCAACCTGTCTTGTCAGTCACTCATTATGATTTTTGTTACGTTGGTTACGGACCATGAATTTTTTTTGGGCTGATTTTTTTTCTAGAACATGGCGTTTCATTTCGGTTTTTTCACGCACAATTTTTGACTACTGAAAGAAAAAAAGATCTGGATGTGTCCAGAATGGAAGATCCTTCCGAAAACAAGTTGATTTTCATTTAATTCTCCTCCCAGTCGAGATTTACAGAGTGTTTCAGATTTGGGTCACTTTTGAGGAAACCCTCGATTCTGAATGTTCATCTTGAGTAAATTCTGATCTTCAAATCTTCTCATATGAGGTTTCAGCTTCAAAATGAGCCTGAGATTTTGAAAATCGGTTGAAAAGGAAAAAAGTTATGACTGCAAAACCAAAACATTGATTTTTTGAAATCACTCTGTAAAGAAAAGTGATAAGAAGACAATTTTGGAAATGGTCAAAGGTAATGAGATAATCTTAATGCCTCTGATGTTGAAGTTTAAAAAAAAAACTGTTTTTCTTAATTTGGGATCCTTTTGAAAATTTCGAAATTTTGCACAGTTCCAAAAAACATCCTGTAGCAATTTTATGGAAATAACCTTATGTATCGAAGTATTACGAGATTATAGCTGAAGGACTGAGCTAGCGAACAGTGCAAACAGAATTCGAATTGTTCAAAGAAGAAAAAAGTTATTCAAATTTAAACAGGGGCAAAATTTCGGGGTGCGACGTAATTAGTGTTGCGTAGTTTAATATATACTATGAAGCTTTCGTACCTAAATCAGAAAAAGAGAAATTGACATTTCCGCAGTGGTATTGAAAATTGCATATCTGGAAGCTGTTTTCTAAATAATAAAATACACGACTGTTTTTTCATAATAAACACATCAATGATTTTGGCTGAAATAGGGCTAAAGAGGTTCTTAATATTTTTTTAATACCTTTTCGATCGACATTGAGGGTGTTAGATACATATTTCGAGTAGGTATAAATGAAAAATTGGATGGGTACATCGTTAATTTAGTTTGTCGTGACACACTCCCCCCTTTCCCCTCTTCGGCACAATCATCGTTCCGGATCAACCCGGTGTGTGGTCGGATGTCGAGACACTCCATAGCGACGCTATAGCGCCCTCGTTAAGTCCGCACCGCGTGTGTGACGTTGCTTAATAATGCATGGGGTGGGCGATGCTTTGATCGAAAGGCTGATGCCCGAAGAATGATTGTACATCCAGTAGAGGCGCTTCCAGATTTTTCTTTTTTTTTTTTTTTCTTCTCGCTTGGCTCCGTTCTCGGGCGGATATCGCGATGGTGTTTTGGATCGAAGACGCACATAAGCGTGATGATGATGATTATTGGTGCATGCTGGGTCGCACGAATTTACGAAATATGCTCTTTTTTAGGGGTGGGGTAGGGATTTTTCTGCAAACGTTCAGTCAGTATCTGGAATATCATTTTATGACACTGGTGCGCACTGGTGTTGAAAGTAAGTTTGAATTTATTTGAATGAGAAAATATAAAAATCATAATTCAAAATGGAGTGTTTATTCAATTAAACATACAATTAGTGAAACTACAATTATTATAATAAGAAATTCCATGGCCAGTCTCATTGGTAGATGTAACAGAATTTATTTTGGTGAAGCTTGTACCAGGGCAGAAGTTTTGTACAAAATTTGATCCGCAATTTCTGTAGAAAAAATAGTGCATGATATACCTGCTACAAGTGATTATTTTTATTTTGTAAAATGAAATATCACTTTTAGCACTTATATCATAAATAATTATTACCATATTCGGTCAGAACTGGCGCAAGGGAAAAATAGAATGGACCTACCTAATAACGCATCCATTTATGGGATTTTTTCCGTTTCTTTTGCTAAAATATACAGTTGAATACAATGTATAGTGATAACATACATTCTATCATTTGATCTTTGGTGACTGTTTTCATAATCTCACTCAGTATACGTGAGTGATTGATTGAATCATGAAAAAATGTGCTATAGCTATAGATTATTATTATCCTACTGTTATTCTCAATATTTAATCATCTGATTTCTTTTCATTAATAAATATTCTTCAATTCGATATTTGAATGAATTTTCTGCCTGTTAATGAATGATTTCAATATTTTCGAAGAGCTGCAACAATGTTGTGGAGTGAAATGATTTCGAAAACTAATTTTATGGAATCCTCAATTTATAGCTGTACCAAATGTATTCTAAAACTCATCTGACTAAGTCATCAAGCAAAACGAATCGACGCCAACCAATATAATTTTATTCCTTTTCGCGTCCTTTAGTAGCATACCCCTATTGTTCAACTTTTATTGGTCTTCATATATTTTTGATTTTACTGCCTTGGTTGATTCTCAAGAATAATAAACATCAAACGTTACGATTTTTGAACAAGTTATTATAATGGACATCTATAGTGGTCAATATATGTTATTAAAAAACGATACCGAAATGATTTATAGTTATTTCACCACCTAGTATGATTGGTATTTCATTTCGTTCGCTTATTCCTGAACAGGATGGTACTCGAAACAATGAAAAATAAGAAAAAAAAATTGAATAGGTGGAAAAATAATTAGTTATTGATATTCACTGAGAAGTACCTATATGTATTTCGTTTTTCATGAATGAACATTAGTTCTTAAAGAACTCTTGTTCTGGTGGTCTTCAAAATCAAGAAAATACTTTGAAAATAATACGCCACATTGAAGTTCGTGTATCATCAATTATCAATGATGAATTCGAACACATAAGGCATTTTTATAAACTGACCATTTGATGCATCCCAAGTCCAATCCTGATATATTTATATTCCAATTGCCCTGACGTCAAATTTTCTTACAGAACAATTTGAACTTGAAAAGAGTTTTGAATTTTGACATATTCTGTGTTAATAAATTACTTGGTGTATCAAAGCATTTGAAAAAGGCGTGTTGATCTTCGAAACAAAAATCCCAATATAATTATGAGTTTTGCGGAAATTCGACCATGCTGTAGGACAATTCATTATTCGGATTGAAGCAAGAGCAATTTATGATTATCCTCAAATCCGCGATGTCCAACGGTGATAACGAAATCTAAGGCGAAAACCCGAGACAGAAAGGTATAGTGAATCGCATACCTACTATCCTGATTCCTTTTGGTCGGACCAGTACCGACAGGTAGAATTGTGTTATTTTTTTATTGAGTAGTTTGTGATGTTAACATGCAATAAAAAAAATTGATTGTGGTTTTTGGCCGTGTTCGTTTTGTTGAGAATTTGCATTTTACAATTTTATCTTCCCATGTGTGTTTTTGTTGCTTTTTTATATCGGTGAAAAATTATCTTCGTTTACAAAAAACTTTTGGAATGCTTTGTTTATCTTCGACTTCGTCATCATATACTAGCGGAGTCAGAGAAATCATGCTTCTGATGAAATGTATAACATAATATATCATGCAGTCAGTTATCGCAAACTTTTTTTTTTCACTAAGACTTCCCCTCATCGGTCAACCGATGCCAAGATCATTATATATGTTAACTACCCTATTTTAATGGATAAAAACGAGACAATTCATTACAGAAACTGAAAAATCGAGGCATAAGTCTGATCCCGAAATGCAATCAGTTCAAGACAAGATATATTGAATAGCAATGGTATTTGTTTTCAAAACTATAGAATATAGATGATATATGCTTCCATCATATTTTGGTGAATGATTGGTTCTAAGACAAAAGATAAATAAAATAATCAATAAAGGGTGTCACTAAATTTTGGAAGCTATTAAGTACTCCCAAAAATAAGAAGAAAAGATCACATGAACATATATTATGAGTCCTAAACTAAGTAGAACAATATCGTATCAACTTTAGTAAACTTATATCCTGATCAAAGAAATCTTCAAGTACTATATACTTGATGAAATATAAAGGAAATTCAGGTGGTATGTTATGAAATTGGTGGAGTATCTGCCGATCAAATATTTTACGTGCGAAACTATCATCGTTTGGAACTTTAATAGTTATGATAATGATGACTGTCACTTGGTAATTCAATGTTATTTCATTGATAGTCTGGTGTGTATCCTGTCCATAAGATTCTTTTCGAAAATGAGACGAATATCAAACAATATCGAACATATTTCTGAGAATTCCGAGAGAATTTCAACGAACAAACCCATCAAAAAGACAAATGGAGGACATGGTGATGCGCTGCACTCTTATTTGTTTTTCCCACCTGGTTTGACTTGAGAAGCGCAAGAAGAGGCTGTGGATTTATACGAATTGCTAACGCGACGACAGAGATGCACTTACCCGAATAATCTGAATATGTGTAAACCACGATTTCTGGTCACGAATGTTGGATTGGTGTGGGCACCAGTAAATTGCTCATATTTTCTCTTATGAAATAGCGAAACCATAATATACATCTAGTAGTATCGTGTTGTAAATATTAAATATTGTGTTCCCAAAGTTGGTATACAGATTGATCAAAATAGGAAGGAATTTGATGGATATCTTGGGGAAAGTGGAAGCTGGGAAGTTCGTTCTTCTTCTTGGAATATGAGCAATTGATATAAAGATGGATGGCATCTTAATTCTTGAAACCATACTTGGTGACACATCTTGAAAATTATTATGACATAACATCAAAATTGATGATGACGAAACATTGAAAACATTTTAAAACTCAAGAAATTGCACATGATTTTTCGATAACTACTAAAACAACTCCAGAAATAAATTGAAATTGTCTGTATTTATTAAACATCACTTTAGCAAAAATATTAAAAGATTAAACGAACTTACCTTAAGTGAAGTTCAATCTTAATTATATGTAACGCCTTGTTCGAGATGATCATAATGTAGTACTCCCGATCCCCGCAGAATCGCACGATATTCAAAGCTCTCAAAATTGACAGGATCCGTGTTCCGTGGCATCCACGGTTCCGTCCGTCGTCGTACTACCCACAATCCTCATTCTTTAAAGCAAAGATCTCAAATATTGATGATCATGGGTTTTATATAGGTATATGTTTAAACATCATATCCGATCCCCATTTGACAGGGTTAGGGTGGGTATGATCATCTCGAACAAGGCGTTACATATAATTAAGATTGAACTTCACTTAAGGTAAGTTCGTTTAATCTTTTAATTATATTCCACGCCTTGTTCTCAAGATCATAATGTAGATGTTTAAAGATATTTGAGATCCCTGAATTCACTAGAAGCATTTTTCAGAGAATACCAGTGTTTAGAAATTCCTCAGTAGAGCCCCAATAATTTCAATTGTTATTGTTTTGTTGATTATAGAAGTCAGAATTATTGATGACACATTGTCAACATATTCATTCGATAAACCATTTCCAATTATACACTCAGAATATATTTAATATATGTCTTTATATAATTTTAATATTTTATAAAGCACCAAATAAACCGCCACTTTACTGGCAAAACAACAAAAATACATACAACAGGAATCAAAAACTTCCCATCACCTACAATTACTAATAAAGTAGCTGAAAACAAATCATACATATTTTTAAAATGCCCATTGATCCTTATAATCAATCCTTTCAACTACTGGTCTATTATGAAACCTTGAGGTTTCAGAGTTGTGTCCAACCAGCAGTACCTATTGCGAATTACAATTACATCAATAGAACGCCCATTTCTATTTATTTTTTCTGCAGATGTCTGTCTCTACCTAACGTTTCAATTCTTTGAGAATTATGGATTTCAAACATTATTAATATCTAAATAAATAAATAAATAAAGTCTGCACCCTATGTGCTGTAATGAATGCTACTAGGGTTAACAATGTTTTAGTTGACAGTTCCAAATATGAATATATTCGTTAGGAAAACAAAATATTCAAGTATTCCAAATACATATGGATGGATTCCAAGTATTACCTGGGAACACTCTTGGTCTGGGGTGTTGAATTCCCCTGAAAAAACGTTTGACCCTATAATCAGAACCAAGTTCAGACGACTGAATTATAGCAAGAGTTGATCTTGTACAATTGAGTGTCCAACATAAATATTCGTTATTGAACTATTGAAAATATTCAGCTTCCTGATGCAAAAAATCCCAGCATAGTTTCAAGCAATTTTGCTATATTGCTTCAAAGTGTTGAGTGTAATCGAAGCTGTCATGCAATGATAGGCTCTGGAATTCTCTTCTGAAGATACAACTGGACAATAACCTGCCCACAAGGAAAAATTTTCTCTATGGAGGATGATGCAGTCTCTTAAATGATTTGCAAATCGTTTCACCTAAAATTTGTGGCCAACAATTCTGCTGTTGATATGATATGATTTATACAAATCATTCCAGAAACATTGGCCCTCATACATTTTTATATTTAGTATATTATATTTCCACCAAATATAAAATCATCTCTCAAGTATCTTGGAATACCAATTAACTATTGTAATTATTGTCCCCAGACTTTCTGAAGGCTAAGCCTTTCAAATCTTTTCATACTTACATCAAACTATCTGACAGTTGGGTATGCTGCTATCAGCTCACCAACAATTGTACAAGGAAATGTAATGAGCATTTTTTCATGGGGGTCCCCACATTAGAAAGGTTAAAATTACCTTTTTTGTACTTTCTGAATCAAAAAGAAAAACCCCAATTACATCATTGCATATTGGGTAGGTACTAAATCTTCAAAATTTATTATGACACTCAGATTTTCCAACACATTGCAGTTGAAAATTTTAAGGCAGCCCATGCGGACGCCCCTAATAATAAAAATCATAAATATAAATTATACAGATAATAAATTTCTCATAAAATAAGTAACAGGCTTCACCTGAGTAAGTAAATACAATGGTGCCCTATATAAGCCAAATGGGATCATGTATATTCATACAGTGTTCCCTTAATTTCAAATCACAGAAATTTTCTGTCTTACAGACCCTGAACAAGAATAAGCTTCCTTAGGTCTATATGGTTGCTAGAAACCAATTTTTAGTTTTCTGATTGGTCAGTTTTCATATCCTGCATCTTGATATGCTCAACACTAAAACTTTTGTCCAGTTCTATCAAGTTTAAAATCATACAATTTTTACCATTCTGTTTTTAACTAGAACATTATTCAAAATGAATTGTCCCTCACAAGACTGTCATTTCTAACTAAGGTCCCCTTCTTCCTCACTCATACAAGTCTCAATGAGACTTCGAGGGTTGCTGTGCAACTAAGTTTTCAAAAAACACTTTATATTTCAACCTTCAGTTGATGTCCTTATTTTTACTAACTTCTATGTTGATTGACCTTCCTCTTGGTAACCTTGAACCAAAAACAAGATACTTAACTGTTTGGTCTCTCTCCATGCTTTCAAGAACATGGTAAATGACCTGCCCTATTGATTGGGAATATTCTATGACTATGGCTTCCTCTCCCTCTTTTTCTCCTTTCCCTGTGATGTCCCATATTGGTGACATTGATATTTGATCTTAGAGACTGGAGGATGGCTAACTGGGAGCCTTGCAACTTGTTGATTCCAGGCCTTCAACTGCTGTCTCTGCCCACCCAGAGCTGTCACTTGCCTATGTAGGTATTACACATATTTTGGAAAAAAGTATAGATTTTCCAGCCCTTGCTTGAAAGGTTTTCCTCAATCTCTCAGCTGATTTCTCAATAGCTTCTAATAAAGATTTAAGCCTTTCTGCTGAATCATGCCCTTCAAATAGCCCTTCAAGGACTTGTCTAATAAGTTAAGACTAATCAGTATGTCTAGATTTAGCCTCCTCATGGTGTAAATCTGTTATTAACTAGGCCTCCTCACTTATCAGCTCTACTATTGTAGATTATTGCCTTCTCCCCTCCTCCTCTATACATCATTCAACAGGATGGAAGGTGTGTCATCAGGCCTTATAGGTAGGCAACCAATAATGGTTGGGTAGCTTAAGGGGTTTGAAGCTAGATGGCACGTTTGACATTGTACTCGAGGTAGGGTACAAAATGGCATGTTCTGTAGAGGATATTAAAAGTAATCCAAGACTTAATTGAATGCTAGAAACCTGGAGGTTTTTATTTATTTCAATACCACAGAAAGTGCTTGGCCAAGGCTAACAGGCTTGCCCCATATGTGATTGCATCTTTTCTAAATAACCATCCCTTTTAGGACTTCCTCATTAGAAGAAACTTCCACTTTTGGACTTATTTCAGGAAAGCAAATAGCTAGGAATCAATGAGTCTAAGCATGATACCTCTATAAATTATATGGATAGTGAATCTTTTTCACCATTGCTCTTCTCTGTTCCATGTCTACCTAAAAACAGAACAATAACAAGACCTTCATCCATTATATAATCACTGTGTAACACAGGCTGAAGGACCTCGGTCGGTAGCCTTTTGGGTATCCAATAAAGCTCGTTAATTATTATTATTATTTAAGACATAGGTCACTGGCAACTAATATATGCTACTATAGGATATTATAGACCAACTAAGGTCAAAAAAATGTTTGTCATAAGCATGATCCTCTAGCTAGGAGATCCACACAGATCAACAGGATTCAATTATATATTGATTGTCACAACATGAACCTCAAGAGTCTAGATGATCCACACAGATCAACAAGGGTTGAACATTCTAGCAGGCATACCTCGAGACCCTCACAGGTCAACTAAAATTAATATATACTATTATAGATTTGTCACAAACCTGATCATCTAGAAGATCTATACAAACCAAGGTCAAAACAATTGTCACCAACATGATCCTCTAGGAGATCCATACAGACCAACTAGGGCTGGCTATATAATAGCTGTCAATACTTGACCTTCCAGAAGACCCACACAGGCCAACTAGGGCTGGCTATATAACAGCTGTCATATACATGACCTTCTGAGAGACCTACACAGATCAACCAGGGCTGGCTATATAATAACTATCAAATACTTGATCTTCCAGAAAACCCACAGGTCAACTAGGGCTGGCCATATAATAGCTGTCATATACATGACCTTCTGTGAGACCTACACAGATCAACCAGGGCTGGATATATAATAGTTGTCAGGTACCCGACCTTCCAGGAGACCCACACAGGTCAACTAGGGCTGACTATATAATAGCTGTGATATACATGACCTTCTGAGAGACCTACACAGGTCAACCAGGGCTGACTATATAATAGCTATCAAATACTTGATCTTCCAAAAGACCCACACAGGTCAACTAGAGCTGGCTATACTATAAAAGCTGTCATATACATGAACTTCTGAGAGACCTACACAGGTCAACCAGGGCTGGCTATATAATAACTATCAAATACTTGATCTTCCAAAAGACCCACACAGGTCAACTAGAGCTGGCTATACTATAAAAGCTGTCATATACATGACCTTCTGAGAGACCTACACAGGTCAACCAGGGCTGGCTATATAATAGCTGTCAAATACTTGATCTTCCAGAAGACCCACACAGGTCAACTAGGCTAGCATAACCATATTGTATTGTATAGGTATTTTTTCTCAGCTTGGTATTCATGAATTGAAACAGGTACAGCATAAAGTATTGAATAATACTTACTTTCATGGTCCGATGGTCCACTCAAATCGAATATTGAATCGCTGGAAGCGAATTCAGACAAAACCTTCGTTGTTTTTTACAATACCAATACCGGCCATTTTCTTTATCCTCCATATCTCTGGACCATCTAACCTTCTTCTACGATATCTTTACTTCCCGTCGTAAATATTTCATTTTGTGCTCCACATCAGCACTACTGGATCTTGAGGAAATCATATTGATGATCTTCCTCTCTTTTGTCGTTACGTCTTTTCTTTTTAAAACAATTTTATATTTTTTATTTCGAGAGCTCGAAAACACCGTGCAACCTTGTTGCGCACGATCGAAATAATGAGGATTGTGGGTAGTACGACGACGGACGGAACCGTGGATGCCACGGAACACGGATCCTGTCAATTTTGAGAGCTTTGAATATCGTGCGATTCTGCGGGGATCGGGAGTACTACATTATGATTTCGAGAACAAGGCGTGGAATATAATCTATAATACTCCTACGACATGGAATTTATTTCTTATAGCTCAAGTTCTATCCTTATATTTCTGATTTTGATTTTGACTGATTACTATTATGAACGATATATTTTAGATATATGGAATAAAATGAATTTAATTGAATCAGAATGGAAAAGGATTTTTTTCATGAGATCTTCGAGATACACCTTCGTGTTCAGTAAGATTCCATAAATAAATTAATGTTTAGCCACAAACTTTCGCAGCTGTCAGCTCTGTATATAATTAGCAGATGATATAATTCCAGACAATTTCCAATACCTAATATATAGTCGCGTGGTATTTCTTGTTAATGACAATTATTATTTTTTATTATTTAAACATATGAAGTGAAAATAGGATATATTATATGAGATTATTTCATCTCGGCTCGAATAAGTAATTGATTACACAATTCTACGTAACATAGCTTGTGTATCATCTATCTAACACCTCGATGAATTATTGAGTGGCGCCAATGGTGCCTATATTTATCTAACAGAGGCGCCGACACAGGATGTGAATGATAATGTTCGACTTATATATCAGAGAATGGACTGACGATGTTCTGAAAATAAATATTTGATAACGTAATCTATAGTTTACTCATTATATTGTTTCTTAGTTTTTGCATAGGAATGACATCGGCTAACACATTTGTACCTACATATATGATATTCATCGTACAAAAATTCCAGAAATGTATAGGCACAAGTTGTATCAGCAAATTATCCTGTAACAATATGTTCTGAATCTTGATTCATCTTTATATTTCTAACTCGAAAAGCTTCATCATTTGGATAAGATAAATCGAAGAAGAAAATATCAAAATTATGACGAAAATATTAGATTCCTTGTTAACAAAGAAATATTTCGGGTATCCAATAATCTAGGAATATTTCATCAATCGAACGGTAAAGTAAAGATCTATTGTCCAACAAAATTATATTGTTACGACTATGTCTTGAATCCATTTCAATTCATTGATTCAGATATGTGGGACATGATTAATACAGGTGTAACACACTTGAACAAAAACGTTATTCAAATGATGGTAAAAGTTAAAGGTAGGAGGCTGGTACGGAATCGAGAGTCCAAAGCTGTGTCATGGCTGGTGAAACTGTTATTCTATGAAAAAGACGGCAAGTTCTTCGGAAGTTTCGAACAAATGTGACGCATTCAGGTGCAACGTTGTGAAATCGAATTACTTTTACAATACCTTCGGAATCTCAGGTATCTGAATCTTTATAAAATTATTGATACAACCATTAATTAACTTATTATTTATTCTTGATAATCACCTTAATTTATTACGTCCATATAAGAAACGAATAAGATGATTTCGAAATATACATATAAGAGCAAACCAAACTAGATAAAATATTAATTAATGAGAAATTTCAGAATGCTATAGCCTATCCTGCTGATTCATGTTCAGCTTCCTGTTCTAGACGGCCTATATGGTAAGTTGGATAATCTAACTTGGACTATTTCAATTTCTTGGTGAATCCCAACTCAACGATCTGTTAACCTTCTGTCCCGTCCACAGATTTGCGGGTGATAGTACACTCCATACACCCTCCTCCTCTGAAGCCTCTATTTATTTCAATGAAGCTATCAGACGTGGAAGATTTTATTGAAATTTTGAAATGGGAAACTCAATATTCGTATTTCACCATCAACATATTATAGTTTGTCGTTTCATCAAAAGTGGAAAATAATATTTAAACAGCTTTCTTGTGTCAACCAAATAGATGAAAACAATATTACAATCAATGAAAATACAAATTCACAGGTCACTATTATGGTATTGGTGTCTCAGGAATATATTTGGCAACATGGCTCGGGGAAGGAGCTATCTAGTGAGCCTTGGCATTGACATTGGCGGGCCCACTTTATACCGGGTATAGATAAAAACGGCCCTGACTCTGCTGTTTTAATGGAAAGCGCTTTATTGTTTTAGTTTTCAAAATTCAGATCATCAATTTGATAATAATTCGGTGGGTGTTTCACTGTTTGACATCAATTCAAAGAATGTATCAACACCGAATGATCTACATCATGATAAATTTATACTCCAGATCGATATTAATATTAACATGCCCAAGATATTTTATGAAAAATGACAAACGTTTTTCCATCATGGAATGAATAACAATTATTATCGGCAATGAGTAATCATTCACGAACGATCTATATATATATATATATATATATATTGACAGAGTATTGGCCTTCAGTGCCTGCATCACACTCACGCACATATTAGAACAGTAACCTTCGTTTTAGACAAGATTAATACCAGAATATTCAGTTTCCCAACAAAGCACATTCTCAAAATACTTCTAATGACCATATTGTATCTTCATTGTCACCTCCTTATTAGCTAACATACTAAGAAAACAATAAGACATATTCAAATTTGTTGACATCCACTCGACTGTTTAACTATCTCATTTGCTTTGTCCACTAAATTTCGGCCCTTCAAGAATTTGTTTATTTTGGAGATTTAATATATTCGAGATGTTGTTAACGGATCCCATTTAAGTGGCAACTTTTTCTTACTTCTTCACCGACGGCGCTTCGAGCTTCTTTTGTCTGTTCAGATGTTATCCCGACATCTATTCACGAATAGGGTTTGTCAACACAATACCGATCGTCCTTTCGAAACATTTAAGTAAACCTCACACTGTGTAATGATTATTAGTCGAGAATCATCTGATTCTATATATTACAAAGCAGTTCTTTAATCTCTTCTTCTCTCTACATAGATGAAATGGATTACTCTATTCGGAGAATTTTTTTTCGATTCTTTTTTCGATTCGAGTATGTCTAAGTTTGCTTCATTGCTTCTTCCGAAAAAATTGTTGCTGGATGAGTGCTCAGGAGATTTACTTGTATATTTCCTCAGAACAAGGAAATTGATGAACTGATGGACTTTATAGGTGAATAAGTTTTGATACTTCTCTACCAAAATATATATATATATGCTGTTTTTCATGTTTTGTTAATTTTCCAGACACAACCTGATGCTATGAGCGATTCCAATGCGTATTCTTTTTGGCTTCAAAGATTTTGACCTATTTCTTCCAAATTATTCTTAATCGTTAAAATCCCAAAAGTAAATGCCTTTGAAAGCCATAATCACTGAACTCATAGGATGAATAGTCGGCGAAGAAATAACACAACTTTTAATGGGAAACTTAAATTGACGAATGTTATAAGATTGCTTAATAATTTTCCATTATTTCATGTCAAAGATTCATTCCCACCTATAAGGATTACGATATACCAATTATGAGTATTTTTAGACATTATGCAGCTATTGGATCACCAAATTGACAAATTGAGTGGAAAATTTTGTAGAGATTGCTTTCATGATGAGCAATTTCACCAATGCATGATTGAATTTCAATAACAGTGATTGTATCTTGTCTTGGAGAACGATAGGTAAATGTGGGAGCTTTTCATAGGTAGGTAATACTAGAAATGAAACAAATAAATGAAAACAAATATCAGTTTATGTGAGTACTATCATACATGCGTATCACAGATCTAAAAATTTTAAAATTACAGTGATTTCGTATAGATATCAGTCAGAAAGTACACCGAAGTCATCCAGAATGATACTTAGTGAAAAATTCAATACAATATGTACAACCTAATATAAATAAAATAAAATTAGAATAAATAAACTTACAGGTAAAAATAAATAAAAAACACAATAGATAATAATAAATTATGATATAAAAATATAAGTATCTATAGCTGTACTATTTTCGAAATTTTACAAATATACAGCGCTGTCACAGTACAATTATCATAAAAATACTCGCATCCTTGACAAAACTGTAACTGATGATTCTCGAGACAGTAGAGAGAATTTAAGATGAGAGAACGAACTCCATTCATTCGAGAATTTCAATAAAGAAAATCAAGAAATCGTCGCTTGAAGTATATTCAATGTAAAACACGAACATCATTTAGTTATCAGATTTCCCAAGTCGATCAAAGTCAAACAATTTACATAACAACAGATTGAAAATTTTCACGAGTACTTATTAGGAACTGCTTCAATATAAATATCTCAAAAGGAAACTTTATAGTTGTCAATTATTTTTCCAAGAAGAATAATGTTACTCACATACAAACAATTTACAAACATCGAATTTACAAATTCACAAATGTTCCTTCAAATAATCGAAAGCCTTAACGATGTAATCCAGAGTATTCATATATTCTCTGAAAATGATGAAATCTCTCACAGTAGTTTGAGTATTGTCCATATTGAATCTAAATTCATCTGTCATGATGTCTCTAGTGATATCAGGGCGCATCGGAATATTCATGTCGTACATGGACGTCTGCAACTCGCATAATACTAAAATGAGATTGTCAAATTGCTTATTGAATTCCGGAAACATATTGAGAAGTTTCTTTTGATCCCTGACTTTTTGATCCCTGACTGCTTGATCCATTCCAACAGCGACAGACTGTAGGTATCCATACACATCCAAGAATGTTTCATTCATCTGCAAACAAAAGAGATACCTACTTTTAATTATTCCAAAGTGTACCTTTTTATTTGTATGGCGTAATCCTGTTTTTTTTTTTATGCGTCAATTGAAAATTAAGCTGCCATAATAAAATAAAAATACCATCAGGATTGATTATTTGATGTGAATATAACTCGTATGCTAAGGAGAATATTGCGTTTTGTCATGATACGTGAACTCCCCAAATTTCAGATTTTGGAGAATCTCCATAATTTCAATGAGATTTCACCGCAGATTCCTTAAAAATTGGGATGCGGTTTTCAACCAGCTGTATAGGTTTTGATTGATATAAAATTCTTTATCTGTAGAAATGAATTACCTTAAGCTCTCCTAACTGATCCGAAGCAATATTGTCATCGAAATTCTTGGGTGCCTTCATAATCCAATGGTAGGATTGAGTTTTGAAGAGTGTTACAAGTTCATCGAAACTTTTGTTGAACATGTTATTGGCCTGAAAAAAAAAATTTTTAGTGTCAACATAACTGAAATCGTATATAAAGGAAAAATGACATTTTCATTTATAAGCTTAGCTCGTTCATCTTTACTGAACTCGTTTGTGCATTTTATTTGCCTTCCATTATTTCCCTTGTTCACCGAGAATGTGTAGTTTACTCTTCAAGTTCAAATATATAGGAAGACATTTGTACGTTCATCATCATAGACTGATATTTAGTTTGGGTATGTCCGTCGGTGTTTATTTTTATGTTCAATGATAAAGGAATAGGAGAAAATTATTCTCCAATAAATTATGATGTTCAGAACAAACTCATATCATATTCAAAATTAGTATGGATATACATTTCAACGTGATTATTCCAAGATTATCAATCACGTTTTTGTTTACTCCTTTTATCAGATTCAAACACCTTCTGAAACATTCATTCACTTGCTACTTTCGTTTTACAATGATTTTCTCCGCGTACAGTCTGATATCTGAACTGTGTAATAAACAAACCCACGTATCGTTGGGCGTCAGGCTGTCTACGAGACAAGGCCAAGCACACTTTGATCTCGATTGCACTTATTATTCAACTTTGAAAATGTATTTGAAATACCTCTACAACGATGAAAATAAGACAGTTGAACTAAACTTTTGCATCTATACCAAAATGCTTCGTTTGGGCGCTAAGAGGTTGTGTAAATCTATTTTTTTATTTTTTTTTTATAAAATAATGTAGCAAATTTCGACAATTTTTTGCTTCTTCACGAAATGCTGATAGCTAACTGCAAGGCTGTTCAGAAAATCATAAGCACGTATCCATCACGTACGACGAGATTATCCCATAATATTATGTTGATGCAATTAGTAAATAAAATCGATTACAAACTTTATCTCGATGTGAATGTCGAATTCACGAATTCGAATTGTGCTAAATAGCCCGAAAATAGTTTTTGCGTATTAATCATAACATGAGCGAGTTCCATTTCATCGAAGTTATGCTGATGCTAGCTAGGAATAGTCTCGTGGGCTGAGAATGGAATTCAAGAAGGTTCATTATCGCCTGGTATATCACAACATCAGGATATCAGTGTGCAACAGTTTGGTCCCACAACCACCTGTTGCATTCATGGATCACGCCACAAATTCCACCGAATGATTTGCGGAATTTTCATTTTCGTATTATAGGATTTGTACTTTCCGCTGATCTCGTTCATTTAACCTAACCACACTATACTACAGAAATTCGAATTCTCCTGATACATTCGTCAAATCATTATCTTTGAGTATGCGGAGAAATTTGAGAGACTATTGCTACCTTCTATTAATATTATGTAAAATTTGTATTCCTCATTTTTTTAATGCAAAAACAATGAAAATCCAGTTCTGGAAAGATTTACGTAACCTAAATATCATCTTGTTCACCAAATATTTCAAGAATTCAATGACGAAATAGAATGTATAATAATAATTAGTATTCTCAACTTGTAAAATAACTTGATGTCTGATTACACACTATCATATTTTTTGTTTCTTTCTTTGATTGAATTCTATGGTGGTATTGTCCTTTACTATCGGATATAAATAACTTACGTCTTCCTTACATCCGGCAAAATGTGTTGTTTTTCATGGACGTACTTAACTATTTATTGAAGGAAACGATAATTGGAAGATATACCAGTGAATAAATTCGTTTTAATGTATCTTTATCAGGTGAATGCAACACGTACACTTTCGGATTAAATATTAGGAAAAAATCACCAGTATGATAACCAGTGGTTGTGTGGAACGTTTTTGTTTTTTCGTTGTACCTGGACGCCAATGCAATTGTTGAATCAACTACTGGTCGATTCAACAGCCTATCGATTCCATATAAAGAGGAAGTCGTTGCAATACATTGGGACTATATATAATATACTTCCTTCGTCGGTAATTATTTTAAGAAAAATATCACAGTAGTTGATGGTCATCGCATGAAAAAATAGAACTAATTGGCAATCCTAGTATAACTCTATTTTCGTATAGAATAAACAGTGTTCGGAATAAGAGTCATATACGATATTGATATGTATTGAAGACAGTAATGATCGGGATATCGATATTTCTCTCAGGATTCTAAGTTGTTAAGATTGAGGAGTACTATTATTAATGAATCAGTTTTATCAATGAAGTAGCATCAGAATGTAGGTACTGATGCATTGACGCAGTGGAAAAGAAAATGGTAGAAAGTAATATATCATATTGTTACTATATAAGAAAATTATGTTGTAAATTAACTGTAGATATGAGATGTCATTTATTTTCTGTACAGTTGTCTTCAGAAAAGTCGTGATCCTATATAGTTATCTAGAAAAATCTTTTGTATACTTACAAATGTATCTTTGAAGTTTTTCGCTCTACTGAGAGCTATCCCCGCTTGTAATCCACTCTTCGACAAATACTCCATGATATCGTTTTTGGTTCCTCTGAAATCAGTCACATCCTGGGGGGTATTGTAGTTGTTTGGATTAATCCAACGATCTTTTACTGATGACATACTAGCATCCATATTTCTGTCAGTTGGTGCTGAGTTCGATGTGGGCAGGGTTATTATTGTGATGAGATAGGCTAAGACTAGTAGGACTTTTTTGAGACCTGAAAATAATATATTCGTTCCTATTACATTCGAGCAACACTCTTGGGATTCATTTTGATTTGGGGTAATGATTTTGATGGCTTATAAACAAGATTCATGTTTGCAAACGTGCATGGAAAATCATTTTAATGTGAAGTGATCTTGCTCATAGTGTAAGTATAGATAATTTTGTTGCTTAGAAATGTTACCTTCACCATCGAATATAAAATAGACCATCTTTTATAAATATTTTATAATTGATAACTAAGCTTATAGATATACTTTTGTTTTCTTGCATATCAAATTGATTTTTGAATCCAGCACGCTGTATGTTTGTTAATTGAGATAAATATGTACTGAGCTGCTTATTTATTTTACAATTTTTTATTTTTATCCTTACTGTTAGTCATGATGTTGTGAAAAGTTTGTGTGAGTTTACTCTTTCCTTAGACGTTATACCGAGCGTTATACTGTGCCTGACCATTGATTGATTTGAAGTTGTCCGATAATTAACGACTCTTATCAATTTTTAACGAGTGGTAATTCAATTTCTGTTTTTTTGATAAATGGCGTCCTTGCGAAGTGTGATTTCCGTTAATTTTTTCAAGTTATTCGGGAAAATATCGTCAAGTGATTGGTGCTGGTTAATTTCATCGTGTTTTATGTGAGGATACTGTTTAGGAAATTTCATTGGTACCATCTTCCATCGAGAGGGGGTCTTTTTTGCAAAAATGATAAGAAAAATACGTCAATGGTGACTTTTTCATCAATTTTCATTATAGGTACATTTCATCGAGGTATTGTAAAAAATTCGATCAATTTTTGATTTGCACTCATTGTTTCATTTGAATCATTCCTGTATTAATTCTAGTTAGGGTAACTAAGCAGCTGTTTATCTAGAAAACGAACTAATCGGTCCAAAAATTTGGTTGTAAAAAACGGAGTAACGGCTCCAAAGTCCATTTAACGACAAGTCAGTCATAAAATTCATAAAAGACAGTGTGAGTCGGCAAAGCCATTCGGAGACGGTAGAACGACACATCAAGCTATATAAATATACAAGATTGTGGACACATAACACAATGACCGTGAGAAATTCTCAAGTCATAGGGTCACTTCTTTGCTGGACAACAGGTCTGATGAGATTATTCATTTGTTTTCGACCGCTGATAGCATTTTCATGCATGGAGCAAGAATCTCGTCATGTTTTATCTTTTGTTTAACCTAACACTTTCTTCATAACCATCAGGTATATACTATCCAACAATCTTGAAAAGTAAGATAATCGAAAAATATTGCGTCAAATTATTGTCTACGATTTATAATATTTTGTTTCTCTCCAGCAACAACATTTCACAACACTCCTATCCTGCCTAAAACGCCCGATTATAGAGAGGTAGCTAACTAACCCTGATAAATATCCATCTAGCCCACAAACTGTATGAAATTTGCAGGTATAAAACGACTATCTCACTATAATTGTGAGGTTGCTGAAGATTATTGGCCACAACTTAACACCTATTTGAGGGTTTATTTATTATTTTGAAACAGACAGCGACTGTGTACACTGAAAAACTGGTTTATTTTCATTGGATAACTCTGACCACCACAACATTGATGGAGAATAATATCCTGATGCGATTGTACAAATGACCCGTTCTCTTTGTGTAAAATTGGCCAACGATACTTTTTCAGTTATGTTTCGAACAAGAAGACAGGTATTCCATCGGAAGCAAAAAGAAGCTAGAGAAACGTCCACTCGTAGACATTAATGAACACGACAATACGGATTGAGATTCATAGTTTTACTCGGTGGTAATAGCATCAGATGAGATTCTTCATAAATTGCTTATGCTGCGAGTTGTCTTTGAGTGCATTCTTACGTCTAAATAACGCAAGAAAATCGTTTATAAAGATCAGTTACTGCTCCAGGTGTAGGTAACTTGATCTATTTATTGTTTTCTTTAAAAGCAACTACAATGAACTATGACTATAAGATTAGTTAATCGCCCGTAATCACCGATAATTACCAGTTATTTCACGTTTATGTATCATTCTCAACTATTTACCGCATTTTTGTAAAAATATAATTATAGAAAAAGAGCTGGAGTCAGTGAAGTATTGCAGGTGTACCTGATACCGACTCAGACTTTATTTAAAATAAAAATAATTCAAGAATACTATCGAGACAGTAATAGTTAATTTAATTATGTGCCGTTGTCGGCTGGCAGTTTTTTTGGAAAGAAACGTTAATAGTGCTATAGCAGATTCCTTGTCTGCACTTTTATGTTTTATTAAAGTTCACAGTTACAAATAAACTCAACATTTTTTATCTTCCCTATCAAAAGTCGCATTGAACGTCGTATCTTACTCATCATCCTAGTTAGGTATCGAAACAACCCTCAAATGCCCTCGAAGAGATATTACAGGAGATGAGAGGTTTACAGTTTATACTAATATCCAAACTCTGCTGATTTGCATCAATCATTATATCATTAGAGTTTTTCAGCGTTATGAAATTGGCTGTATGTATGCCGTTCAAGAAAATATATTCTAGATCAACATGAATTTTGGTAGGTCAAGTAGACCTTTATAGAACAATTATTGTCGAATATTGAAAATATCTAACATGAATAATTATAATGGCTTAACAAATATATCTAGAAACTACCATTACTTGTATATATCTATCGAATATTATTAATATTTGTTATAAAGTGTGTACGTTAAATTTGGAGAGAATCTTTCAGCAAATTCATTGATATATCATTTGTCAATTTCATTTTCGATTGTGAACAAGGACAACATATCAGTTTCAGTTTGTTTTCATTATTCGGTACGTTTCTTTTTTTTGAAATATCTCTGTTGTGTTTGAAAATAAAAATAACAAATGTATATATATATATAGACATATCAATGAATTATTCAAAAGATTTTCTTTGAAGTTTTATAGAAATGTTTTGGATGTGTCATTTGAAATTATAGAATTGAAAAGGATTTTAAAAAAATTAAATCGTGGCGATATTGGCGATAACATTTTCGAATTCGCCATATTTTGAATCACCCTGTGCAAAAATTAAAAAACTCTAACAAATGATTACCAAGATATTCACTTGGTTCCACATTCCACATCACTGTACAAATTCATATCACCATCTAAGCTAACCTAACCCAGGACAAGAATAATTGTTCGATATAACATTTCTTCGAAATTCATAGTCATTCACTTATTGATTCAATAACTATTATTGAACTTTTTGAACCTTGTATTTCAAATATTTTCGGTACAATTTTGTATCAAAAGACAGGCAAAATTCTTTAAGCCGTAATTAACTGAATTACCCTGAATGTCCCTCAAGGATTGGTCAAGATTTAAAATGTTCATCTCTATTTATCATTCAGATTCCACAAATCCTTTGAATGGGATCAGAAATAAACTAATTAAAAGACGATTTAACCAGGTATTCCGAAATATGGAGAGCTCGATCGAGAGTAATGAATTTCACATAAATCATGTCAAAATTTATAAAATCATTGGCATCCAATAAAATTTAAGGGCGATTTATCTACTTAGTTGCCATAAAAACAAACTTTATCTTTTCCGTTTCATATTAGATGGATCATAATATAAGTTTCGAAAAGATATCGATAACATCACACCCATTGCAACATAGGTACCTACTATTCGATATGACAAATGGGGTGAGAATAAGAAAAATGTGGATCACAGCATCTTCAACAAGCGTTCCACCTGATGCCTTCGTTATTCAATTCGAAATTCCATCAATTGACTCATGCGATTTCCCCAGTTATTGTTTCACAACCGAACCGAACCGAGTTCATAGGTAAGAGCGATGAATCATCAGGAATGCCACGAATAATCGTTGAAAATTTCAGATCACCCGGACGGACGGACGCACGCACGCGGTGCAACAGAATTTGGGCGAAGGATCCTCGAATACCGAGAAAAACGAGACGAATTCGATTTAATCGAGTGAGTGTTATCGAGAAATTGTGAATTCCCACAGAGGGGAACACACTCCTATTGGCTACTTGTTGCTTGGCTCCGCCTCTTCTTCGCTTCAGAACCTCATGGCCATCTCGATATATCAAAGTTTATTTTGTTGAGACAACAGGTTCCTGATGTCGTTTAGTAATACAGACATAACGATAAGCTATCTACTCTGACTTTTATGTTTGGTTATGTCGAAAATATCTTTGAATTTGCAATGCAATGTCACAATATGTCAAGATGCTAAACTTACGTTGAAAGCTGTGAATTAGGTATCCTCTTTTCGAAATCGAATAGAATACTGTCGAAGATTTTCTTGTCCCAGGAATGATATTACTACTGCTCGAATAACTGTCATCAATCTCGTCGTGGTAGCTGCATTCCCGAAAAATTTCGGAAATTTCCGGCACTTCAACAATAACATACATTCTCGATTTGGTGGTTCTTTGATCGCGATCCAACATTCCTTCTAGATGCATTTTCATTCAAAAGTTATAACTAATATACCACGAAGATTAAAATTCACCAAGTTGGCGCGTTCACTCGCGATTGTTTGTAAATAGAAACAGAGCTTGCTTGATTACCGACAGCACGTCAGTCGGAGTTTAACTGGACAAGCGATACCTCTAAAGTTACTATTTAAGAGGTGTGTCCTTATAGGCGGGTTTTATCAATGAATACCCCCTCTCTTTGTTATCTTCGATCTCACGCTCAATTCTGAAAAAATCTCTCACTTTTCTTGGTCTTTGCAGACGTTGATAGAAATTTGATACCGGAGGCTGTGTGTCTGCTACCGGATCATTGTTCATAAAAAGTAGGTTTACGAGTTAGTGATTTCATGATTAGCGGCAATCTATATATCTATATTACGTTATTGCATGATGGGTTGTGTAATTTTCAGAATGAGAAGCAGATTCTTGATTAACGGTTCCTGATCTTGACCAAATACTAATCGCGTTTGACTATAGTGATTTCAAAATTGTTTACTTGCCCAATTTTATTTTACTCATTGGTCATTCATTATAATATAGTCAATTCGTTCCATAAATCATCAAGTTTCTATATATTATTCACAGCCGATGTTCTTTTGGTTCTTAGGTAATTCAAAATGATTCCATAAATATCGAATACAAATATTACAACTTCTCTAAAAAATATGATTATTATGATACATATTATTCATTGAGAAATTCATGTAATGCGGCCATAAATTAGTATTATCAATATGAAAATGCTGAAAATTCAGCGACATACATTTCAAAATCCATTCGGAACATTATAGAGATGACAAATCTAGTGCAAAAGTAATCTCTCCTCAAGTTTCAGAAAAGTAATAACATTACTATGCTTGATTAGGTATCTACTTATCCACTGGATGAATTCAGGTTGAACTAAAAATAATGGTCGAGTTCCAAAATTCCCAACCAGATCTGTTCAGTGCCTTTGATCGATTTAAAATTACTGAATGATACTGAACCTGAAATCGTTTCAAAATTGCTGACTGTCATCAGTAAATTCAGTAATATCGGAACACTACTTAGGTCCGGTTTATCAATTCAGGGTTATCCCGAGGGGTAAGCTGACCCAGGGTTAACTTTATCCTAGAGTTAATTTCCCGTTTGATTTGATAGCGTTTAACCCCACTCGAAGTGAATAAACATTTTATCCTAGAGTTAGCTGTTAACCTTGGGTTATATTAACCTTACCCTGCATTGATAAACCGGCCCTTAGGTATGTCACTTCTTCATAACAGCAGATGAGATAGTCTACCTGCATTTTGTACTAACTGTTTTTGATTTTGCTTGGACATTAGCAAAGGACTTTATCTAATTGTTTTATTGCACCCTATACACATCCTGCTTATAGTTTCTCCCAAGGAATTATTGCAGATTATAGCTTTGCTAACATTGAACAGAAAGGATTTCGAATTGTTCGAATCAGTGTATTATACGAATCTGAAATATTTGAACCTGATGAGGTAATGAAAAACGCAAAACGAATAAGTGAAAATAATTTCGTTTGGGTTCAGAAACTGTGGAAATTACAATAATTATGTGATGCGGGTGTATTGATAGTTTAAAGAAATACATCTTCCTATAAAATCCTAAAATTTCACACGTTCTTCTTCTCCCCTCGCGAATACAGTTTGAATAAGAAAAGTATAATAGGATGACAACATCAATACGATGATTTTATGGGAAATTCAACAAATATGACTGTTCGTTGTGTAACTTTCGTACTGTCCAAAATTATAAATAATGTATCATTCGAAAGCTTAATACATAAACAATTTTATATACCTATACCTGGTATGACTATGTCTTGGTATAACCATTTACTGAAGGTAAAAAATTCTCATTGCTTTTTCCAATTCACAGGTATTTATGGGTAAAAACTTTGATTATCTATATCGTTCTCAAAATCGAAGTGAAGTGTACCTGTTAAATATGGACAACTAAAACTGTTTCCTAATATTACATCAACTAAACACCTGTGACGGAGGCTTCTAATAATTATTGTCACAGATAAAACGAACATCATTATGATAATATTATTTGCCTTATGAACACCACAATGATCATCTGATTCGCATTACAATATGAGTCAGCATATCCGCGTGGACCAATATTCTTTAGTGTCTATACTGTCTGCATCACGATAATGATAATAATCATTTAATTATATTACTATCAACGAGGACTTTGGTTTTTGCATTTGAATTCGAACTTTCCGTTAATATTTGAGCAACTATCTCACTTAACTATAATTGATATAGATTTTCTAGAATCCTCACCTATATAAAAATTCAAATATAAATAGCCTTGTATAGAATGAAAGATCATTTGATAATAATAGTTAAATCATCGTTAAACATTTCTCTCGTTGTTGCATATATACCGACCTTGAATGATTCAATCGAAATTCTTTTAAAAAAATCACTAAATCGAACAAGAAGTACATTCCTGAGATGTGGGTTTTTCGACTGGCGCCCGATAAAATACGTATTGAATATTTCGAGAATGAATAATAAGGATTTTCTCTCAGTGGTGACAAGTTTATTTCCTATAGGTGATTCAAAAACCAACGGAACAGGTACCTTATTCATGATACTAGATCTTGAGAAATGACTCAATCAGGTGGAGATACCCAAAAAAAATAAGACTTGAAATTGTTTCTGATATCACACAGATTATTTTCAATTTCCTATACTTATGATGATGATTATTTAAATTTGAAAACGCCACTTAGAAGTTGAGAACCAACTCCCCAAGAGACGAAACTTGAGAGGGACTTGCAACTTATAGTGGAATCCGAACCACTTCCAGAGGTAAAACAGAGTCACTGGTATAGAGTAGCACCGTGAATCCAATATATGATTAAGAATGTGCGTTGTGGCTTTATCCATCAAAACTTCTGCTGTAGAGATTAACGAGGAAACTTCATCTAATCGCTTGGTTAAAACCTACTATAAAAAGTAGAAATGTTTTTCCCACATGAATTTTCAAGAAAAAATATGAATATGTTTCCGTACTCTCAGAGAAGATGCATTTTTAGAGAGGTTGATAGAACATTTTTTGGAATAGTGCATTTCACGAATCCCCACAAATTTTGTCACATCGGAAATAAGATCATGGGATTAAACAGGCTCTATATTCAATCAATTTATTTTTTTATATCACATACTCCATATCTATGTCAATTCGATCTTGTGATAAAATGTATGATGTGTTATCATACATTTCATCATACAATCATTTACCATAAATCTTATTGAGAAAAGAAATTTAATCAGATTCATAATTTTTGTAAAATGTCGGGTGATATCTAAAATCTAGATTATTTGAATCTGAAATTTATATTACAAGAAAATACAGGGTGATCCATTAGAGAAAAATCAGGTTTATTTGTCTATTATAGACAGCGTGTTGAATATTGTCAAATAATTTAGTGGAAACGAAAGAAATAGATACAAACACTTATTACCACAAAGAGGATAGATAAACATTTATGATATATTCAGTAAAATCAGTTTATTGCAGGAAAGAAAATCTTGATAATCATGAAATCTAACTGAAAAATTAAATTTGAAGCAATGCAGATGATGCATTCAAGAATGCAATTAATGTATGAAAGAGTACCCCATTTATATCAAAGAAATCGAAATGAGCCGATACCATTAAAAGCAAACACTTTTTGAATTTACACTATTGACTAACCCTGTATACATGATATGGTTGGTATCCTCTCATATCGCTCTGTTCCGTGATATAACCTGATATCCTACCCCAAATGGAATTCCTTCAAGAGTCATTTTGATATGAATCGATGAAACCATAGTATAACGAGCAATATGACTCAATACACGTACCTATGTATCGATTGTGGTCAAACGGTTTACATAAAATCCGCATTTTAGTTGCTTTGTAGAAATACTGATATATTAATATATTTAATGTTGTATCTGGGCAATAATCCACCACATCTATAGATATTAGATTATCAAATAAGTTTCTTGTAATATATAAATATTATATCATCTTGGATATTCCTTCCTATCAACATAATAACGGATATAATATTAAATAGCTATAATATCACTTCAAAATTTGATCGATAACATTTGATTCAATAATAATTGTGATCGAAGATTTGTATCTTTTAATATTGGCGAGAGTTACTTTGCGTTTAATTTCAATATTAGAATTGGAAAGAGAATATTGTATAAATTGCATTTTTTCAGATAGAACTGGAAGGGAAAAGAGAGCTACAGATTATTAGCATAAAATTTCAGAGCAATGAATCTCAACAAAGAAGATTTAAAGATTATGGCGCCACTTTGATAATCGATTCTACGATAACGTATGATAAAAAGTTTTACGCAAAATGCTTATAGTAAGGGCAAATCGTTAGATTAGTAGGTATTCGTGTTACTGATGATATTTCGCGCTATAGTAGAGATGCGATGTGTCATGGAATGAAATAAATTGGCTACAACGAGTACATAGAATTGAAATGTGTCACAAATGTGTTAGCAGAATTTAGTGTGGGGTCACATAAGCACGCTTTCACGATTAATTTTGACACGAGTTTATGGCTCAAATATTTGCTTCTGAGTGTTTCAGATTTTTAATTTTCGAAAATCATAATAATATTATTTGTCAATATTAATTTCGTAATTTCACATGCGTCCGTGAGTAACAATTCCGTGTCGAGCGTTGACCAGTTTATGTGTGAATTGAATGAATGAGAAAAGCTATATGAATAAACCTTGTCGAGGGAATTCCCTGCGCGTTTATGATGTTTGATTCTGGGCATATCGAAGGCAGGTGTTTAGTAATGATACTGTTAGCAGTGACTCATTATGACCTTGAGAGTGACATAGCTCCAAGTTATCATAATATTCTTGAACGGATGTGTTATGCAACATGCGGATTTGGACCAGTGAAATTCCACGATCAATTTTGACCATAAGTGATTGACCTACAAACTCGGATACAGGATACAGATACAAAAAACTGGGGTGTTTCCGTTTGGCCAGCAAACGAATTTGTTAAGACCATAGATCTTATTGCTTACGCTATATCCGGTATCCTGTAAACATTTTTTGGTCTAGAGGGGTCTGCAAGAAATAAGGTACTATTGTCACGTGGGACAACACATTTGTATGGTCAACAACTAAAACGACCAATCAATGGCTTAGTACTTTCAACCCCCTCGGACCTACAAAACAAATAACCTGGATACCGGATCTAGCGTAAGCAATAAGATCTATGGTTAAGACCGTCACCCATCTAGTGCTCTTTAATTTATTCATCTGGTCCATCTGAAAATGTTTTTTTCGCAATCATCGCAGATATCAAATCGAACTTGAAAAATCTATAGAAAGATGAATGAAAAATTAAGAAACACATAGACCAACCTATCTCTTTTTTATATTGTTTTTGTTACCATCCATTTCATCATCAATTAACGTAAACTTTCAGCCAAATTAAAGAGTAGCTATCTCGATCATCACAATTTCGTGGGATATGTTTACGCTTTGTTTTCGAATTCAAAACATTATTGATCATCACCATCAGAAATTGATCGAGTCTATCAATCAGTCAATCTCCTGGATTTAGAGTAGAACTTCATCTTGTTGGTGATCTTGCACTAACGAACTCTCTAGATTCTATAATCTATATCATCGTGAGCTTGACATCAACATATCAGGCATTCCTTCTGAGGCAAATAATTTGACTATAGTTACGACTTCTTCATGGTGTACTCCGATTCTCTAGATGAAATAGAGAATCAGAGCAAGCCTTTCAACCCTAATATAGTTCCTGATATTATTAATTAATTTATTCTTCATGACGACTGAAGGAAACCGAAGTTTTTGATGAAGGCGGTGATTGCTCTCTGTTGAATAATTCTTTGATATCGATTCCATCGCAATTGAATAGAACAAAGCGGAATCCTCCTTTCGACTCAATAATCGAATGTTTTGAGGAACACAAAAGCGTTTTCGTAATCAATGCCCGCAGAGATAACTACTTTAAAATCAAATAAAACAGTTTGAATCTTTCCCACCTGTTTAGAATCGGCTTACACTCAAAAGCCGCTATAATAAAAAAAATGAATAGTATTATAAAGTGGTCCTGTGTGTAACGCCGACTTCTGGCAATATATATTATGATGGTTCTGACTGTCGAAACGATTTAGTAGGTATCTAGTTAGGAAAGAGTTACTGAATAGTCAATTGACGCATCCAATACTTTCTTCGATTACAACCCTTTTCATATGATTTGAAAAAATATACTAGGGTAAAATTATTATATTCAGATTGAAGTACACGAAATCGTGGCTAATCAGGAGGTATATGATGGATGGTCCAGCAAATCATATGATATCATTTTGAAACCATTGCGTACAAAATTCGAATTTTTACATCAGAAGTTTCTCTCTTACTTATACCTATATTTGAAATTATAGCGGTAATAATAAACAGTTTTGGTTTGACACACTACGAAGGTTTGACACAATATACCATAAAGTGTCTACCTAATACAAAAGTATTCTATCAACATCCATAAAACTCATACAAACCATAAATAATCATAAACTTCAACCGTGTTATATAGTTGTTAGTACATTGACAGAGGACTCCAGGATCCTTCAAACTACCTTTTTATAAAGAAAATATCTCCGAAAGCGTGTCGAATTTGCTAAAATAGCAGGTGTTGTGATAGAATCAACAGATTA
The DNA here is from genome assembly GCA_029955515.1 of Chrysomela aeneicollis. NCBI lineage: Eukaryota > Metazoa > Arthropoda > Insecta > Coleoptera > Chrysomelidae > Chrysomela > Chrysomela aeneicollis. Next base: position 99,733 of record JARUHQ010000019.1, on the reverse strand, counting down.
CCAACTATAGGATAATAAAATATCTCAAAAATGAATTATAACCACGTACAAGATATATGGAGGAATAAAAAAATCCAGCAAACTAGGTATCATAAGAATTTATATAGAAGTGCGACGTATTAATTTATGACTTGTCTTCTGTTAATATTTATTTAACGGAAGCAAACGGAAGTAAGTCCAGTGGACCTCAGAGATGTTCCTGCATCCCTTTGAAACCATCAATGTTGAAATGTTTAATACGATAATTTGAAATTTGAAATACTGATATTTCGATATATCAATGTAATGAAATATATCATTCTCATTGTGCATAAGACATTTTTGAACTTCTGGAGATAGTGTCTAGATGATAAGAATATAATATATTTTTGGTGTGTGGTAAATTGATATATAGAGAGGTCCCTATTCCAAGACAATTGATGCAATCATTATCATGCTTTTAAATTCCACCTTGCATTTAAAATGCTATCATTAGTTCGTTGGGAGTCGAAATTTTCCATTGGAATATTAACTAGATTATAGATCAAATGCTGACTCACGAAGGTAATTATTTCATTACATTGGTAATTCACATAATTTTTCAAGTATATGAAAATGAATCCCCCTTATAGCATCATAAATTTGAAATATTGTGTGCTGATTTCAATTAAACATCTAATTATATCTACTTTAATTCAGAAGAGTACTATAATAACATCGTGAACCTGTTTCATGTCTCGAACACTATTCCACTGTACCTATTGAAGTTATTGTGGTGCAGAATAAGATTTCACGAAAGTGAACAGGTTATGACTTGTCAAAAACAACAGGTAAAAATTTAGGAGCAGCCAATGTCATTGAGCCATAATAATCTTCTTTAAGCGCTCTCAATAAATTCATTATTGATGTCATTCCAATGCTATGGTGTTATTTACGTGATTCTGCGGATTCATTGTTGCGAGAAAGCATAAAAAATATATATCGATGAAAGAAAATATCGATAAACATATTGAAATAGAGCATTTTGAATGACCTCAAATATTTGACAGAATCTCCTCTATAATTTTATGATTTAATCCAGCATAAGTAGGTCTATATTACTCGAGCTAAAAAACCTTTCAAGTAATGTTGGTGCGATTAATAACCATCTGATTGGTGAAATAGTTATCATTCGAAAACGTTTCAACAATTGTGAGAATGCAGGAGGCAGTTTATGACAATCGCTAAACCAGCTTGGCGAAGAGGAATCATTTCCATCGTACTCTACTTTTTATTAATTTTAATTGAACGATTACGTTATGGGAGGTAGTTTTTGCGCTAGCATAATTTCTCTTTATGTTTTCGAGAAATTAATCACATTTAATTGCGTTTTGGAGTACGTCAAAACCCACGGCAATTACAACAATTTTGATTCAGTTATTAATGAGTCAGAGAACCGAAATAAAATATGGGATGTAGAGAGGAAAAATTTACCATAGGGAACCAGATGCAATAACCACGCTTATGGCCATATTGTGTACAAAGTATTCGGAATAATTATGAGAAGTGATTGCACTTTTTTATTAAGTTCATATATACCTACAGGCTGATCAAAGTCAAATCGGCAGCGGTACTAATGCTAACTTCTTTATTGTTAAAGTTACGAGTTTATGAGCTTTCGATTTATTCGAAAAAAACAATTTTTTTTCAAAGTGCATATTTAAATCGGAACGTAAAGGGTTAACTAATGTTAATTTCTCCCTAAAACCACAAATAACGTAGTTTTGCGCATTCAAGGTTCTCGCTATATGTCTCTTGAAATTGAAAATTCAATAGCTATTAATGTTACGAGATTATGCGATTTATAATAGTCGTAGACATTGCTTGGTTACGAGGCGGTAGCAGAGTCAACCGCAATGTTTGAGACGGTGTTAAATAATTGCTAATACTTGAGTTGCATTCAAAACTTCATCGTATCATCGACATTATTTGGTATCTAACGTATTATGCTTTGTATTATGTATTGTGAGTAATTAAGGTTTTGGTTTATTATGTTGATAATTATCTATCAATTGAGATTTCATATCATAATGTCTCAATCTTCAATGATACCTACCATGAACAAAATAATACATGTCGGTTGCAATATTTATTGTCCAAAATGCGCATAACTCCGTTATTTGTGCATGAAATTTATAATAATCATTTATGTTCCGAAAGGGGTTGGCATTCGATTGGAATTGAAATATATATAGGGTGTCCTATTGAAAGATAATTTATTTTTTCGAATAAATCGAAAACGATTTGAGATTGATCAGCCTGTATACCCTGTATCCAAGAGAAAAGGATGTCTATCATGGGAAACTCGGATAATGGTTTCTCCGAAACAAAACGTCGTACAGAAAATCTAGCTTAAAAAGTGGCAATAAGAAAGTGTTTTTTATTTTCCTATATATTTTCATTCAAAACAAAGATGTTAATGATATCAAAAAGGTTCAAATTCAGTGATGTGTGAACCATCAGGCAAAATTGTGTTGGACATATTTTGAAAATATCTACTTATAATAATTCTCTCTCAACTTGCGAGATCATCAATATTTTTCGTCAAAATGATTTAAACATTAAATTATTCTCACTTCTCTTGATATTTCCTTCAATCATAAGGGAAAATTTGAACTTCACTACGAAATTATAGGATCTACAAAACGTGACACACTATATAATGAAAACTCACCGTATGTGTATTTATCCTTTCCGTAAATCATTTGGCATTTTGAAGTTTTCACAAAAAACTATTCACAACATCCACGAAATCGACAACTGCCAAAATAACTTCGCATTTTCATTTCACAAGTCGAAGAAAAAATAATGACTAAAATTGCAGGAGAAAAATTAGGTAGGTACTCACATAAATTTGAATAGATTTGTCAAAAGGAACACTGATGAAAACCTTATGACAGTTCGGTTTGTCATGAAACATTCATATTGAAAACCTAACCATCATGTTCAGCCGTTTTCGTACTTATCGCAACTTGAGCAAGTTGCGGAATCAATGAAAACAAATGAGGGTGCTTTATTATAGTGGGAAACTGTGGACTCGTCTAGCTGATACCAAATCTTGGAAAAGTTTTTCTCGGGGTACGTAGGCATGTTGATATGTAGGTTAGGAATGTGTATGTTGCCTAATATCAATACAGGGTAGTTGACTGTCTCGTGTTTTGCTATCATTGTTTTCATCATATAGATGAGGGTTTGAATGAATAATTATTGATCTTATATGATGGAATCGATTGACTCTAATAAACTAAATCATTGATCCGAGCATTCTTGATTGGGTTGTTTTTATTGTTTGTTTTAGTTGTTCTGTATATACACCTTCATTATCATGTTGTGGGTTTTGGATATATAGTAGTTCATTGCGGTAATATGATCGATTCTGTATACGGGAAATGAGGATCTACTAGAGTTTAATGCAATCAAAATAGCTTCTCATAACTTACAGATTAAACCTGTCATGAAGTATTATTGTTCACATGTTTTTGGGGTTCAGTTTCCAAAAACACGCTGATGGTGCCGAACTTCTCTCTACCAGATTTTTTCGTACAGTGGAGTTGTGTGACATTTCCTGATATTTTGACGTTTGTTGTCGTTTTGAAGCAGATTTTCCAATATATCTATCATTTCTTTGTGCACCCTGTATCGGTTTCATCATTTTCAATTTCAAACCACGGTCCTCTTGCAACAAAAAAGTATGAATCTCGTTACCAAGCTGTCACCAACGAGATTTTCAGGAATTCATTTCTCCCCCACGTACGGTAGCAAATGTTTCGTGCTAATGTTTTTTCAGGAATTGGAATCGATATATCGAAAAACGAGGTCAGGTCAACGATAGAAGACCTGAAAAGTAGTTAACCTTTATGGAATCGATTCGATAAATGTCACGTGACGAACGGCCTTGACAGTGGATAGTGAAAGTGATCTCACTGATATGTCGAAGATCATCAAACTTTAATTGCATTATCATTAGACATTTTTTCAATCATATCGATTAAGCGGGAATTAAATTCGTTGGTAATACCTTAGCAGCCCTTTTTGTATTTCTCACTGCACCAAATAAAAACCTCAACTGTAATGTCCGTGGAACATCGTGCAAGCCAGTAGAAAGATTTTTTTCGAAAATTTTGAGATTTAGGTGCAAGAAAAATTCTGATAGAGGGAAGTTTGACAGGTCTCGAACCAGACTGTGCCAGCCTTGACTGATTATTTCCGATGAGCATCGACCATGAAAATATCTCTACCTACCTATGAAAAATTGAGATTGTCAACTTTTCAGCGATTTTCTAAATATTTATGTTTATATGCTGAACTCCAAACATGTGAACAATACTCCATGATAGGTCGAATCTGCTTTGTAGATCATGACCTGCAACTTAGGTTAGGTTAGGTAAGGTTAGGTTAGGTTAGGTGTTTGATTCTCATTTTGCGAAGATGGTTTTATATTGCACACTTGTTGTGTTCATGTTTTATTCATTTATTTATTAACTAAGTGATATTTATGCTAGATTAGTTTTGCTATATTGGCGACAGAAGTGTTTCAAGAAAAACTGATTATGAAGATAATATGATACTACTTGACCTATAGTGATGATGATTCAAATGAAATATCACCGCACATATTCATGTCTCAATAACGATTGTCATGCCTCGTATATATGATGAATGAATCAAAATATTTCATCAATTTATTATTGTTTTGTCTTGAAGCAAATACAATTTGGAGACATACGAAGCCTCAAAGCGTTTCTTAGAACGCAATCTTGATCCGAAATCACAACTCGCGATTGTCCAAATAATCACGTAATCCGATAAATGCTAATTGAAATTTGCCAAAATTAATCTGATTGGTTGTAGATTTCTATAGAGAGTGTGCCGCCAAACATCATAAGAAAACAACGTATTATTCATCATGCGGCAGTAGGTCATGTATAGAATTCTCAGAAACGAAATGAGTAAAAGGAATTTTCTTGCCAAACTTCCTTAAAGATCATCTCCATAAGTGGCTCGTTCTTATACCAACAGGGATGATGGGAATTGAAGAGATTGGTCCATAATTGGATTTAATGTAGAGGTTAGAAAATAGGACATTATGATAAATTTATGCAGCTCCAACGAAAGAGCTCTATCGCTGATTTTGAATTGGAAACAGTACGTACCTTTTGAAAATCTGAACGAAAGATTGACAATATTAATTGCGAGTTTATGAAATATTAAATTAATGATTGTCAGAATCACAATAATTTATAAAAAACATATTTTATTTTGTTGGGTATCTCAATACTGAATGAATTTATAGGTATAGGTTTAAGTACAGAAATGTTACTTTTCAAAAACGATTTCAGTCACTTTGATAATTGACCACTGATAAAAATTAGATACAAATCTTTATTATTGCAATCAGTTTCGTCAATTCAATTTTTTTATTAAAATTCCGTATACAAATTTATGTTGTAAAAATAGACAAGTAGATATATTATAATTATTATTGTTTACGAAGTAAAATTGACAATTCAATGATGTCAGATTATATAGACGTGTGAGTCGATAAAATCTTGAACGACTATGATTTCCTATATGTCTCTGATACGTCAATGTAGTTTCAGCTTCAATTTCACCACATATATCGATGATGCAAAAATAACGTAATGACCAAATGAATGAATTTTTCACCATTGTTGAGATGTATATAGAAAAGAATAATTTCTTTACATTTTCTGAAGCAGTGCGTATAGACATAAAGAAATAAGGCAATGAATATGATGTTGAGTAAATACAAATTTCAATTTCTGAAGGATTACCAAATGAAGAATTCAAACAGTTTCAATATCCTTTAACGAAATATTTTATGATCAATTGTTGGCAAATCTTCATTTAGATGTCTCGAAAGCAACCGAAGGTAATCCTCTATATCGAATCATGAAAACTAAATATTCAAATAACCAAGTGCATTATGTTCAATGGTCATAATTTATTGTTATTTGTTACAGTCATAAAACAAAATCATATTTGTGAAACCACCGACGGTTGATCTTTGGTCAGCTTAAGGATACCGCATCAGTAATTTTGGAGGCGATGAGATATTGTCATACTTTACCTCCCTATTAAAAATATTTACGTTCAAAAGGATTGTTACTGGCACTATACAGCTATTATAGTAGGTTTGGGTATTTCGAAAATAGATTTTAGCCTAACAGTCGGATTAGAATTTATGGGTTTACGATTGCGGTAGAAAAAGCAATTGGATGTATTGTATTGTTATTTGAATGTCATACTTATACCAACACGACAACCACTATTTAACATTAATGGCATCAAGGTGATGGGTTGAGTATTTCGTCTTTTGATAGTTCTCTCGACTTTGACACAATTATAATATGTTTTCATCAGTTTGAGAGAAGACACTTTATATTGATTTTATGTCAGATAATTCATATTCACTTAAAATTCACCAATAAAAGAAACTAACCATCAGTCCAAACATTTACCTCGAGAGCGAGAGAACTGAATTTTCCAAATATAAAGTATGTAATTAGTTGTAACATGTTCGATTTTATCAATTTACATATGCGTAACAGGAAATATTATAGTGGGCGAAATGCACTTGCTACGCCTTCATAATCTTGTATGTTCATTGATGCCTATACTAGAATATAGAAATGTTCATTCATGAATTCAACACCACTTGAATTGTAGGTACTGTTTGTGTAGCAAAAGAGAAAGGATAGTTTACACCTTGTCTAACAGTGGCGTATCTGCATATTCTTATAAATGTCATATACCCTTATCTGATTCGCTTCCAAATGCTGGTCCCAACAGTGGAATTATTATTTTTATTATTGCACTTTCATGGCGAGAACTGCACAGAACATTGATTGCATCTGTTGAATAATCAAAATGATTTTATCGTCGCTTTTTTGAAATTATGATATATACCCATTTTTCTAATCCCCATACGTAAAATGAAGTAAACAGAAAATCATAATTCTATAGAATATCAAACAAAAAAAAACTGATAATTTTTCTTTTTGTGCACACTGTATATGATGGAGAGAGTTTTTTCCTGACCATATTCAATGTGTTTCATGTTATCTAATGAATGACTGAATAATTAGCATACAGAAAAGGTAGAATGAATATACTATGCGATATGTGGTGGAAATATCAGGTGATATAAGAAAATGTGATTCTGAAATAACGATACATCATTCGATTTTCCCACTATTCTGGAAAAACAAATGTACAGAATATTGATTCGAATTGAAAAAATATACGACCTTGGCGAAAACTCATATTCGTGAAACTTGTTTATACTATAGATTCATCACTTTTCATTGTTATCGAACTACAAATAATAATTTTCCTATCAGGTTATCCACCAGCTTTCCATTTTTCTGTTAACCCTGATTTTTCAATAGTATATGAGGCAAACTTATTGAGTTTGTGGAATCCATACTTGAAATCATATAAATGGAACATTATCCTGCAATAAATTTTTGATATTCAGCTACTAATACGTTCATAATATTTTCGGTGACTGCAATGATGGGTATGAACAGAGCCATCTCAGTATACTGTCTCGCATTTGCCTACGAATAATTATTATACCGCCGTTTTGTTAGGCGATTTAACTCTTTCAGAAGCACTTTCGTTTCAAGATAACTATACAAATAAAAACATAATGCTAAATTTTTGACTTACAGGGTAGCTGAAAAGTTAGTTTTTGTTGAGGTTGTATACCAAAATAAATTATATTATTTCTAAAGACGACTATCGAAGGGCTGATTTTTTTTCAGCAGGAAAATCTCCAACCAATGTACCAGGAACAATCAAAAACAGGTCTCATAACTCACCACTCTGAATCATGCTTGCTATCATCATGAATTTTTTAAACAGTGAATAATATATTGGAATACTTGATAATCCCTGGCTAACTGATGATACACCGCCAGACCACAAATCTAATAGAGGTAAACACAAAAATTCCGTTACGTTGTCCCGGATGCTTTTCGTCCTTTGCAGACTCAAAACGCGTCATCGGCAGATAATCTGCAGTATTTCTAGAAGATGTCCGATTCGTAGGAAAACTTCTAATAGGTAGGCTCACTCCCAATAATTAATAAATTGAACAAATTATCGGTTATAATTGCACAAATACATAAAAATTTGTTTCCTAATTTGGCGAAAGAGCCGAAATCAGATTTTTTTCAGAAACCTCGTGTATGGTAGGTATGCGATAAATTTATGTTGAATTTCAGGCCATGCAAATCTGTTTATCTATCTATTTATTTATGTATTCTCTTCAATCTCAACTGATTCAAACATTTTTTTATTTTTTTTTAGGATCTCCATAAGGACCCCAGGTTCCAAAATTCAAAGTGAGGACGACATGATCAATTTTGGTGAGCGAATTCATTATTCACTTTATATGATTGAACTGAGTTCTCGAAAGGTATCATATAATTATGGAAGTAGGTACGGCTACTCCAGCTAGAAAATAATAGAAATAACATTAGGTCATCCAATACTTCCAACAGAACAACCTAATATTATTATATGTTTCCTGTGTCATCCTCATTATTTGTTGATTTTGTTAAATACTCCTATCTAAAATACTTCAGCACCAGCAATATACTCAAATACGCAATTTTTATACGAAAGAAGTGAGACAATCAGTGTGGATTTGCCACCGGAAAAAAAAGCAGACAAAAATCGAGAATGCGTCCTGTCTTACATACCTAATCGTTTAGTTCTCTCAAAAACTACACTGATTTACATTTGTCTCGAGCGATTTACGATAAAAAAGCCACATTTACAAATCTAAAACAACAGAGAAGTGCCACCCTTTGCGTCGACCGAAATGTATAGGATCAATTCCGAGAATGATAGTCTGTTAATTTCAGTACTATCGTTGTTCAGTTCAAAAAAAATTACGAAAAAAATCAAATGTGATGTTAATCTCGGATTGAGTTGAGTCCAAATAACATTTTATTCCAAAACTGACAATTATTATTCTTTAAAAATCCGATTTTTTTCTATGTTCATGGCGGTACTATCACATCTTATATAATTTTCGAGATATAATCGTGAAGGAGATGCTAACACAGTTAGCGAAACGTTTCCAGGGGACAAAAATATCGTTTGGTAAAACTGATGTGCTCTTGTAGTAACTTTCATGCTAAAGATTCCAGCACTCGTAGTTTTAATTGAAAAATTAAAATAAATTTTTGTGAGTGATTGAAAAGATTTCTGACAAAAGTAAATAGTATGCTTTATTACAAAAATCGAATACGTTTTTGGCACCCTAAACTCTTTTTTAGGATAGTGTTATGATAGTTGTTGTCTGTGAAACTTCGCTGTAATACTTGAGAGAATAAAATGTTCCCATATACCTACGATATTTGAATTTGAAAAAAGATACTTATGTGAATGAAGAATGAAGTAAATCAAATAGACATTGATTTGTCAATGAGTGATCAATTCAACAACGTTTCGCAGGATCAGCACACATCGAAATATCAAATGTTTGATATACCCGATTCGGTACCCAAAACAAAGTGCACCATTAACTTTTGGCCAATTTAGTTTTTTCCAAAAACATTTTACTGCCCTTCTATCGAGTCTTCGCCCACCCAGTATATCGTTTAGCGGGCTTTCTATGCCCCATTCAACAAATCCAAAACTACCGAAAAGTGGCAGAGAGCGCCTGATCACCATTGTTAATAACGCCGAACGGCGCTCAGGTATATCCCTTATCCATCTCCTTATCTTCTTCTCGAATGGAATGTTTGATGTTGTGACATTATCATATTATTTTACGTGGAGTCCTATTCAAAGGCGAGCAAGGCGAAGCTGAGAGCGAGTTGGGTCGGTTTTGGAATATCTTTATCCTTAATTATTTGTTAACAATGCCTCCTGGGGCAACGACTTGCCAGCGCTCCCACAAGAAGAATTTGGACTCCTATCCAGTCGCGGGATTGCTCTCTATATGCCTATAATAATAGGTGGCAATAAAAAACGCATAAACAGCGAAAATCTCTCGAGATAATTGGGAGAAAAGTCAACAATTCTCCAATGATTTACCTTCGCATTTCAGTGCACCATCAGAAATTTCGGATCATTCATAGTGACTACCATAATATATACTGTATGATGCAAATGCATGGAATAAACTCAATAAGATGTATTGCAAAATTCGTCAACTTTCAAGAAATATCTATGATTTTTTTTATAAACAGAAGATAATTTTGAAGGTGTTTTGTTCCTATATCTGAAGACACAGATATTCTGAAAATATTAATTCGTACAGGCAAAAGACATCGTTTATTTATTGAATTCATTCAAATTAAAATAAATTTTCGAATTGATGACCTGCTGATGTCTTTGATAATTCCATATACTATAATTTTTCGAGAAATATAGAAACAACCATGTAATTTTGAATGTGATTTCTTTCAATGTGCTGATAGGTACAGTATGATGAAGTTTGTTCTATAAATTGACGACTGTTTTAAATTTCAGTGCATCTTCAATAAAATACGTTTTCTTTGTTCGTGAACAAAGTTCAAATTGGTTCAACATCTCCAACAGCCTAATATTGATTCCAATTATTATCGAAGACGCCAAACAGCGCCAAACGCCTAATTTCGATATTTCGAGTTTCTTTCAGACCCAAAGAATCGATTCATTTTAGATTTCAACAATTTGTGATCTCTGTGACAATCATATTAATAGCAATAGAATGAAAAATTGCTGATTTATCATTATGTTATGATCAAAGTTGTGAGTAAATAATTCAGTTTGTCTAGTTTCGACACTCAGTTCAAAAATTCCAGCGAAATTATTCATGACAGATATTGCTCGGTTATTATTGTTGATATATCATTATGCTCTGCTGTTTTGAAAATTGAGTTTTCTAGGAATTCCTTGTACATACTTATTATCTCGGTATAATACCACTTTCGTAGGAGAGATTGAAAACACACGCTCACTCACAAACTCGAGACCTGCTGATGAACTACACCCTATCAAAATTATTTTTTTCTTCGAACTTCCTAGAGAGGTTTTTCCTGATACCAAACTTTCAAGAAAAATGCCAATACCTATTTTACCATTATTATTCTACACTGGTTTGCAAGATCTTCTTCGTCCACTAATAATATAGGGTTTCCTCTCGTGCAGTCATAGGAATAAAATAATAATATCATTATATCGATGTCATTATCGAATCCGGTTGTTCCTCCTGAAGATACAAAATGGGACGAAACCAGATTTCCATTTTGCCTAGTCCCGCGGTTCCATCAGCACAACCAAGAGACCCAAACGTCCTATCTCCAAAACCAATCTACAAAGTCGAGGAATTCCGTCTGCGCAAACCACATCCTGTGTAAACACGTCTCCGATATGTGTGTAATCCGATTAGACGCAAGCTTTTTTTTTTTTCGGTCTAAAATCCGGTGAGATAGACCCCGATCAGGTTGGCACGAATTCCCGTGATGGGACTCATTCATTTCCTCGTTGAGAAATTTTGCCGCCGGCGCTTAGATTCTTGGCTGTCTAGGCACCTCATTGAGAAACTTTGGTGGTATTCGGCGATTCTCCGAAACTGCCAATCGCGGGTCCTTTATGATTCGGCATTCAGTGTGGGCCATTGATTGTGAGAAAAAAAATATTCTTTTTTTTTTTGGTCTTCACGTACCTACTAGGACAGAGGGAGTCGAACATGAATCGGTGCTTCAGTGCTTCAATCGTTAATCGTTATATGCAACGGGAAAAGCGAGGAGAGCGGTAACAGATGAAAAATACAATCTAGGAGATGAGATGATCGAATGTAATGTTGTATTCCAATACTGTTCTAGATGTACTTTTTGATACAATTGTTATTAGTTGTACTAGGCGGCTGATGATATTTCATATCCGAAACTATAGGAAATCAGCAAATGTATTAAAATAACTCTCCTTTTCTGCTGTGTGAAACACACAATATTTGTTGGTCCAAAATTGTTTCCATTTCACGCATAATCATATATTTTTTATATTAATTGAGTACCTAGGTCTTCGTTACTATAGGTTCACCACCGATTACGTTTATTGAGTTATTTGTGTTGTACTTCAATGTCATTGTTCATTTCAAGAAATTGTCGAGTAAATATGTGAATTGGATGTATGCAGAAAAAATATTTTTGTCATTAAACAGTATAACCTGTCAAGTGTCATTAAGAAGCTGCTTTTAATGTCAGGTCTCACCTGACATTAAAAGCAGATGATTAGAGCATTTTTGAAAATATCTCCCACTATTATTGTTCAGGAAAATATTTATCATATATATTTCTCTATTATGGAAATATACCCTTATTATAAAAATTGTGTGAGAAATTTTTGATTATATTCAATAGTAATTGAGTCCCCTATATATGCTATACTGATTTTAGGAGCTGTAAAAGATAGGTATTTTTAACAATTTCTCTCGACCGACTGATGAGTAAATGATTTGTTTCTCGAAGCTGCAAAGATGAATTCCATAATATTATATGATGTCGATCTAATTGAAACACCCTGTATGTTAATCTTATAGCATCGTCTTGGAATAGAATAATAGAACACTCCAGTGATATATTATATTATAGACTGACACACAAACCTATAGGGTGAGTCTACAGCTTTGATAGATGGCAGCTGAATGTGGGAATTTTCACGCAAGCCTCAAAAACCATAATTCCCACATTTCATTTTGACAAATCGCCATCATTGTTTCTTATGATCTTGGCGGGGCCCAGATTTTTTTTTGTTATTCGAAACATTTCCGCCACACGTATGAGAAATAATATTTTGGAATGTGAACATGTTAATAAGTCACTAGTCCCGAATTGTCTCTTATCTTTCAGTCATCTGTGTAAACTTTATTTCCCAAGGTTTTAACAGGTCTTCGTCGAGGCGGCACGTAATTTATGGCGGTCAGTCTCCGACAGAGGACACGGTTCGCCATTTATTTGAAAAAAAAATTGAGATAAGTACGAATGGAATGAGGAGGAATATTTGTTTATTATTATGAGCATGCTTGGAAAGAAGCTGATATAGGCAGATGAAACTTTCGCATAGTTTGGACTTGATATTCCTGATGAGAACAAGCTACTTAATTCCCTATGGCCTGTTTCTTCATCTCTTCCCATTGACGCAAATGCCAGACATCACTTATTCGAAAATAAGTTGACCAAACATACACCAAAACAAGTTCAGAAAAACGAATTGAAAATTTCAAATGTCTTTTTTGAAAATATATTGTTCTATATTCCAGAGCCAAAGAAGGTAAGCGAACGAGAGTATAAGGAACATTAAAATAATTCACATGAATTTCTTCTAAGAACTGAATTAAAAGAAATTTTTGGGCTCCTCTTCCTGTGAAAAAAGATTCCAAAGAGAATAATTAGCTTCTATACTCTATATTATTCCAGAGAGAACTATTATATGGATTATTGCTTTCTCAATATGCAATTTCATAACCTTGGTCAGTCAAGTTTTGCCCATCTTTTCCACTAAGCACTTTCGCTACCAAACGAATCGCTATTATTCATAAAGTAAATGGATTCAGACTGCATGTTCATAAAACGGACTAAGACGCAAAAAATGGAACGTGAACGAAAAGCATGCTGTTGAATTTCAAGTAGGTTAAGTAACTTCTGTTGAAGCAGGATTGAAGTATGCGTCATGACGAAAAAGTGGTAATCGCTGACGTCGAGGATGTCTCAATTCGTAACTGTACTTTGATCTAGTTTGGGAATTATCGAAATTAGGTATGTTACATAATATCAATAAGTCTTCAAGAAGGTGATTTTTATTGGAGGACATGGTAGCAAATTGAATACCTACGTTGATAGTGATAGCATCTTCTTTGCATGGGTAGTGTGAGGGTTTATTCACTGCTTCGGCTGTAGACCATGCACTGTTTTGCATATTGAGTTTTCTCATCAAATGTTTGGTATCAGTTACAGATGAGAAACTCCGCCCCTTTTGTTTGATATTTGCACTCGCCGCTTTCATCACCTCGGCCAGGCTTTAAATTGGTACAAAGCAATGTTGCCTTTACATGATTTTTTGAAATGTGCATGACGACTCACACTGATGCCACAAACTCAGCGACCAATAAAAATTGAGAAAGTACAGCGTCAGGACAGAGAACAGTTGTTTCACAAATATCAGCCGAGACCTGGCAGAAATAGTCGAAAGCCCTTTAAATTGATGTCTGTTGCCGTTTCTATCCTTCGCCTCTGCATGGTGGTGGTATTAGTGAGAATTTTTTTCAAAGAAACCCATGGTTTTCCACAAAATAGTGAGGCACTCCAAGAGTGAAATGAAAATTGTAGAATGTTCGCTGTTTCAATAAAATTAAATGACTCAGTTTTTGACAAACAAGGAATGAAAATTTATAAATTCCGAATCACGTAATGAAACCATCAAAATTCGATTGTCGATGACTTAAAAGCCACTCGATGTCCAGGAATATCCATCAACTAGTGAATCTCGGTATATACCTACAAAAAGTTATTCACCCTAAACTAAGTAAGACAAACGTCAAAAATGATGAACGATGGTTCGAATTTTCACGCAAGCAACTCTTCATTGACTAAATAGTATGTGTAAATCTTGCACACCGCACCGGAATCACTGATGAGACGTCTTCGAGATGGTATCTAGGAATTCCCGCGAAGAAGTCGTAAAGAGTGAGGAGGGGTGAGGGGGAAGGGGAAAAAGAGGCACACCACATATTCCTCAATCAACGCAACGCACTTCATTAATATTTGTTGTTGATTGTTCCTGTCCTGTCGGCTGTCGGTGAGTCTACACGTGCTCGACTGCTTCGTCCTTCTTCCGTTCCAAGATGACGCACGCCACTGGGCCATCGCCATCGTGCGACCTAACACGCCTCGTTGCTAAGCTGCTGATGGCTCATGCACCCAGTGTTGCCAATCTGAAATCTGTCAAGATCTTGACAGAATTTCCCGCCATTTCCCGCCATATTCTAATACTTATCGTTCAGGAAAAAATATACAGATTTTATTTTTTTTGAAATATTTTTCAGGTAATTAGGTAAAATCAGTTTGTTTAGTAATTTCAGTATTTTTGGGACCATTTCGAAGTGTAAAAGTACTTGCTGTATCCTTGATTCGGTTCGCTGAAAGAACATTATGTAACCATTTTTTAATATTAAAAAATCCCACTTCTGAATCGGCAGTATCCGATTCATCACTGCGACTGCGTGAATTGATTAATTCAAAGTTGACACACTGTATATCAGAAAGTCATGCTCCTAATATTTCTACACTTTCTACTCGTATGATGAAATGGCTATCAACACCATGTTCGACAAGGATCTGTTTTGGCATTTACTTTGTTTCTGCTATACATCAACAATCTATTAGCATTTAGCATTTTGAAGAATATGCTGGAAACGTGTAATCAATAAACTCTCTTCAATGTGTCGAATTCACTTTGATTTGTTGTTCTTTGATTTCAATTACGCTGTTTCGATTTTCGAAGACCATCATCATCAACTCGATTTGTTTCTAATATACGGACTTTTATTGTCATTTAACAAAAATCAGAATTGAAAATTCGTTTACAGTATTCAGCTTATCATTTTGGTATCAAATATGAAATTGTATCGATGAAGTCATTTTAATTTTTTAAATTGAGTATTCTATAATCCTGTCAAAAAGGGGTCACTGATAACCGTTAGGTTGTTATCACGAATTGGGTTTATAGGTTATATCACATGTTTATCAATCAATGAATAAATTGTACCGTTAGCAATGAGAAAATTCCAATGATTCACAGTAAATGACTTGAAAAAATCATCATGCTTCCCGGAACTATTTTTCTGTTATCACATCCATCGACGCATTCGGACTATTGGCTATTACACAACGATTATCGATAAGTAATATCAAAATATTTTCGTCAAATCTACGTCAGAGCTAGGACCGCAAGTCCTAAAACCATGATAGGTGTGAAGTAGTAGGATTGACTTCTATATTGGTGCAGGCATAACCACTTGAGTGTATTCGAGTACGACACGGGCAAACATTGTATCATTTTGGATATCGTATATCGAAATATTCAATATATAATAGCATCGCTCATTTTAATTATTTTTTATTTGCATTACGTAGTTACCTACAAAATGACATCGAATACATCAATTCGGCACCTCTTTCAAGAATTGGACACGACGAAAAGATCTCTAACAGCGTGTTAGATAAAATATTTCAAAATTTCATGGAGTTCAGAACACCTACGAGTGATTGTGCTTAACCACCGTAGGTATCACTTTTTGGTGCATATTTTCGGCCATAATAGAGCCTTAGCCTTTCTCTATCTCCTAAGGAATGATGAAAAACATGACAACAGTGCCCCGTTCCTTGTTTATATTGTTTATTCGATGTTGATTTGTCAATATGTCACGGTTTCTTGTTTCGATTTCCCATTTTTATAGAGAATTTCGGTTGGGTTTGAGGTGATACCTTTGAAATAATGTAAAATGAACTGGTAATCAAGTTTGTCTGAAGAAAGCTATAATAAGAAACTTGCTGTTGAAGTGTGTAAGTTGAAATTAATTGGATACCTATAGTACTGTTAGTTCAGTGTTCAACCCAAAATCGAACATTCAACGTTCCTGATACAAATATGCCAAGTCGTTTTGTAACAGATTGTAAGTCAAATTTCAGATCTGAAGAAGACTATATGTATCAATTCATGTATATTCCGCAAAAGAATTAGATAACTGCAATCTAAAAAATTGGGCCCCATCTCAATGATGGTCTATAGTAGAGGTGCATTTTTTTATAGGTATATATTTCGTTCAATTTTACAAATTTACCAAAGAACATACCTACTTTCAAAAGCAATGATATCATGAAGTACGAATCCTGATGAAAAATATTAGAAATGCTTATGATGTTATAAAAATATTGAAAAATCTGATGTCATTCAAAGTTATTAAAAAACTTCACAAATTGTAATATTATAGATAAGTTACAGGTCCAAGTTTTTCTGTGTTATAATATTATATACAATGATGAAAAGTTCAGTATAGGTATAGATGGTCACAGCTCTAAAATATTCTAGCAAAATCCAGAAAGCTATACAGATTTGATCAAAAAGCACATAGTATACGAAAGCTTGATGTAACCATAGATAAAGCTCGCACAATATCCTATAAGAATAGCCCACCTCATTCGAAAGTTTCCTAGTAATATTCAGTATAGTAATATTGGATAACCTTTCTAATTCCTTATCACTGTCACAGCAACTCTACATCTAAAAATATTTTCGTATAATATGCCTCTAATGTGAATATTGGGCATTGCTAAACCAAAACTGTTTAAGCTTTTATAGTATCTGCATTTCAAAAATTTCATAAAATACAAAGTAAAAATCACTGTAATGTCATATAGTATCATATGAACCCTAAACCACTCCTCTTGTTTCAATTCATAAATATATGATGATTTCCAGATTGAATACCTATCTACAAACGATTTTTCCCATAGGTCCTTTGTTGAACAAATCAAGTAATAAACAATGGATTTATTTGTTTTAATTGACCGAACAATAAAAGAGAAAAGCGCTCGGCAGCGATCAGTGCTTATTAGATTCTGTAAACTTTGGTAAAATAGTCAATTGACTTCCGAGCGATGTTGCCAAGTAACTCATAATGGCTTGGAAGATAGAGAAGGCTATGGATGAAGGCATCATCGGATCATTCGTTCACAGAAATGCGATGATAACACAGTTTTTTATGCCTCCGAGAAAAAATGCCATTTTCCGGTCGTGTATGTAATTTTGACGAGCCCATTTTCTATCAACATTTTTTGCGTGAATTCTGGAAAATCTAATGAAATTTTTTGAAGGGATGTGCATATTGGGTAGGACAGGATGAATATAATGAAACATAAATGTGAAATTCCCTTTGACGTGAGTTATGTTCGTCGAAATCCAAAAACAAATGTCATCGTTAGATGTTAGATAATATTTCCGATTACCGATAATTTTACCTTGTGGTTTCGTATATCAAAAAGACCTTGAATATAAGATGAATCATTGTTTCAAGTCGTTGAGACTGAGTAACAGATGCTAGGTTCAACTCAGGTGAGGTGTGTTACTTTATATTATATTTTCAAATATTCTATGAAATCGATGGGAAACGAAAATTATTGTGTAATAAAAATTCCGTTGACAGAATCCATTGACGTCAAAATATAAAACTGAAGATGTTTATGTACTGTGAGGACCGTTGTCAAAATTCAGATTTCCATAATTTCCTATAATGAATTGGTTATATTTTTATATCGTCTCCAATTATCCTAAAAAATTTAACCTGATCATAATATATACCTATGATATCTCACCTCAAAAATTTAATATACCCAGTTTAAATTATTTCAAGAAAACATTAGGTAGGTATATACTTATTGATATACTACTTCTACTTTGTCCACTTCAGATCGTATATCTCCTTCATTTATCGAGAAGTAAATTGTCTATTCTAGCCAGATGATTAGTATTTGTATATTCTGTTTTTATTTATGATGTCTGATTTTTTCATTTCAGATTATTTTGACACCTGTTAACTTGACTGCAAACATTTTATGTGACGTAGTTATCTATCTATCTATCTATTATACCTATATAATAGTAGTTTCATAATTCTCTTACTTACTTACCTTGATCTTGAGATTAATCGATGAAACTTGGGTATTCAGGATGATTCTGAAAAAAAAGAGTCGTGGATTATAAAGGATTGATATACCACATATAACCAGTTCAGATATACATCAGATGAAATCCTGAATGTAATAATTGTGATATCTGTTGATAATTCAGATATTTTCAAACTGTTTTTGGTTATGGACTTCATCACTAGCAGCAGTAATCCAATCAAATTGACTAATTACCCTATACAGACATGGAAACTGCATCGGGTATATAGCTATAATCTCGGGTTTATGTTTTCTTGAAGGATGCAGAATATGAGTGCAATAAATAACTTCGGTAGTCTGTTCTCGAAACGAAGTTGGGTCAAAAACCTGATACCTACGCCAGAATTTTAATAACAACTTATGCGCAATAGGTACTGATAGTTGGAGAGCTTTAGTTGCGAATAAAAGGTCTTGCACCAATGTGTTATCTATTGTATTGTATTTTTAAGAGTATCTAAATGTCAAATTTCAAGCGTTTTATTTCCGGATACATCTTCATAATCAATGATGCTATATGATTATGAGAAATTGAGTATTTTTTTTTGTTGTTAGCATATTTTTTGATAACTCATTGATATTTCGTAATTGATTCTCCTCATCACTTTGATATAAATATAACAGTATCACTCCACAATCATCTGTGATTTCATAAAGATAAATTGATGGATTTTATTTCCCGAGAGACTTGCTTTATCACCAGTAGTAAAACAATCAAATTAACTAATCACCAGACAGACATATACAACCATAAGCCTGATTTTATGATATCGTGAAGGATGCAGAATTTGAGTGCAGTGAACAACCTTGGAAGTCGCGGTTCTCAAAACAAAGCTGGGTCAGAAACCCAAGACATATACGCTAAAATTTTAGTACAGTGTGCGCAATATTGAAAGTTGGAGACTGGCTCTTCCATCGCTGTTGGTAAAGAAAAGCATTTGATCGAAGTGTATGACAATATCTTCATATATTCTATTTCCCATTTTTTTTATTAATGTTCAGATTGACCGAGGGCCCGTAGCCCGAAATAGCAATGCACAATGTTTTTTTCAATGATTTTTTTTTTCAATTCAATACAACCGTTTCCCACATATTATTCTGGTCCTTTCTTTGAGCCTGATACCATTTGTTTTGCTTGTTTGTAAATAATTTTAATTTTACCATTGACGATTGAGTCCTCCAACCTATATAATATAATTCATCATTGCATTCACAAGTAAAGCATAAAAACTTGATTTGCTTTGATAGTGAACACCTGATTCTAGCAGTTCGAATTTGTTTGATGGACATAAACATGGTATATATTAGGAAAAGAATATAGAATATAGAATACTATAAGGAATAATTAGTGTGAGAATCATGGCAAAATGATACATTTTTTAACAATCTTCCTTATATTTATCTTTTCTTTACTTCATGTCCAGTAGTTATTTTAGTACTTGGAGGTGAACAGTTTAATTTGATTGGATTTCTTAATTTTTTGTGGAGGATGTAATCTCATATTATGATTACTGAAGAGAAAAATTCGTGAATTGTCTTGAAGGGACTATTATTAAAAATTGATCGATATATTTTTTATAAGTATACCTATCTGAAAACGTGTCAGTATATTAACGTGGATTAACAATGTATTAGATAGGTATTTCAAAATCGTCATCTAAACTGAGTTCAGGTTCATTAAACATAAAAATGAGAGCAAATAAGAACAATATTTTAATAATTATCCATAATTTGTTCAAGTGGGTGGTTATGTTGAATTATCAGTTTCTATACATGTATATAAGAATATAGTAGCTTTATGATGAAATAAGGTATACTTGAATACTTTATGACAAAATATATGGACAACCTCGGTATGTTATTGATGCAATACTTCCAAAATGACAGATCCTAATCTAATACCCTGACACTGACAGAGCAAAAATGTTTGCGAAACCGAAATGTGTCATCATTGTTCTCCTATCCAAGGGAAAGCAATATGGTATATATGATGCACATATCTGAAATTCCCCATCGAATCTACAAAAAAATTCACATGCATTTTCTTCGCACCTTTCCACTGATGAATGAATAAGACGAGCAAATTCAGGCGAATTCAATCAAGGAATGCACAAGAAAGCACGTTCAACTTTTTTCCTAGGTCACACGAGTTGGTTGCACAATTATTCAAAACATTTTTTATCACGATTTCATTCTCACATTCGTTCTTCTCTCCTTGATATATAGTAATCTCCTCTATATGATGGCCATACTGGGAGATTATCGTTCAATACATGTTTCAAAATTGTTGACGTTAATCAGATGCTCACTGTTATTTAAATAATAGAGCGAAAGGACTGGAATAAATTGGATTGAAACTACACTATTAGGTAGATGGTAGATACTACTCTGATATGAAGGGCATCAGATGAATTGTGAATTATCGTTCTAAATTTTCCTATATCATTGTATAATGATCTATTGGATGAATAAATATTCTATTATATTCGAAAATGCTAACATATTTATAGCGAAACACGTATCGAGATAATTTCTGTGGCAAAAAATATCTACTTGTTTCATAAAATCTCAAAAACTTTTGATGAGATTGACAAAATTGACATAGGTACATATACTCATTTCGAATAACCATTATACAAAAAAACTAACATATTCAAAGAAACTTTCAGTAAGTATTTCTGCTGACCTTGTGAATAAATTTGGATTCATGAACATTGCATAATAGGTATACTTATTACTTACTATAATCTTTAAATAAACCGAATTCGTTCAATATTATCACCAAGTATCACTAGCGTATATATTATGATTCATCAATAGCTCAACGCTCAACCAAAACAAATAATCAACGAATTGAGGAATTCCCCGTTCAATTGTTCAACATAATGTTTGTCATGCAGTGACGTTCACGATATGACGTCACACCTACGATGTGAACCTCATGTGAACCATGCCCCAAGACTTACGATACACACGTAGCTAAACAGCTTGAGCAGTCAGCATGCAGATGGCGGTAGTTACTGGGTGATCAATGGCTACAGAAACAAGTAGGTGATAGTATAGGGGCACAGAGATGCGTTGCATTTTTGCAATTCATATTCAATAATGAGCAGGATGCTTCATTGAAGAGACAGGATTATACGTCAGTCACGTAATATTCGCATTTCACTTTCTTAAAAAAAAAACATTTTTGGAAAAACGCGCGGAAAAATAATTTTATGTTAATAGCAGCGAATTTGCTGATAGTGAATTTATGTACACAAAGTGACCCAAAAATAAGTTACATACATCGATTACATGCATCGATCGAGGAAACGATTGAATAGCATATCAATAACTGAAATCGTATCATTCTTTATTGGCAGTCATTGAGGTTTCTTCAACATATCTGCTACTTTAGTCAATCTTGAGCAATGCTGAATTATTCTCATAAAGCATAATATACTTTGCATTCTATACACCTAATATATTATCATTCAGTTTGTAGCCTGAAAAAAAGATTTAAATACCTATTCAACAAAAAAATCTTTAAAACCGATCAAATAATAACGAATCTACAGGGGTGTGGACACACTGTATATATTTTGCTAATGTTCACTCAAGCCGTTTTCCACTTATATTCAGCTTACAATATCGATTAAAAATTACCAATAAAATTTAGATTGCCGTGAAAAAGTCATGGAAATCAGAGAATAAAACAAACGAGCAACCTTCTGACACCAAAATTCGGGAGACGAAAATACGATACATCAAATTAGAAAAGAGACTAGGGATCATCAAAATATAACAGGACTTCCTGTACCTAATAAATGATTTCAATAAACATTTATTCACATAGTACGATCGAGTCTCAGCTACTGTGAAAAGTTGATTTTTATTACCATATATAAAAAAAATGATCATTCAACATGGTGATCAATATTAGTATCTAATAAATATGTACCTATAATATAAACATCATCAAATAGATTTGATAGAATAAATGAAAGTGAACTCATTCATCGCGAAATAGAGATTAATTCACAATTTCATTATCAAAATCGTGTTCCTAGGGTCAGAATACTGGGTACAAACAAATTCGGAAAAATATTGTTTCGGATTGGGGTCATCAGAGGTAAATATAGCACGCCACTGGGATGAGCGTCATTAATTTGGTGAAAAACACATAGGGAATAAACGAAAAATCTTATACAGGGCGTGCAGTATTTGAACAGAGGCTTCTACTACCAAGAATGAAAAATAAGTTTATATGAATTAACATGGTCGAAATATGTACTGAAGATGTTCATTCCGAAAACATATAATTTTGAATTAGGTTCATGAAAATTGTCAGGGTTTGTTTTAAAAAATGCTCAAAATTCCAATAACCTGAAATCAAAAACTTCATAACAAAGAATTTGGGTAATTTGTATACCAATCATATATATACCCTGTTTATAAAACGCCCCTGAAATAAATGATTACTTACTCTATATATGCTGTTCAGCATCTATCGAGATATCAATAAATTAGTTACTTTGTAAAATTTCAAAGTTTCATTTTGATACTTTTGAAAAAAAATATTCAGGAAAAATCATGTTCAGGACCCACGCCCTTCAAGATGCACTTTTCGACTTATGTTCCAATCCAATTTATTTCGTCCCACTATCAGATTCAATTTGTGTTGCGAGTGGGCTAAACATCAGTTTCCTGAACAACTGAAGGATACTTTTCAATAACTTCGTTGCTTCCTGTTAGATGAAAAACGAACCATGATCTGTAGATAAAAGTGGGAAAAAACTATTCTAGACTTTTTCAATTATTATCCAGACAAGGGTTGTTATATTCCACCCACTGGAGTAGGTACGTGGCAGGATGTCGTGGGGATGATTATGATCAACTTGCAGGTCAAATATAATAGTGATCCTTGCGAGTTTTAAATTCGTGAAAGGATGCGTGCCAAATATCGAATATTATAATTGTATAATCCACCTTGTATAAGCTTTTAGTATCATCTGTAACTGATATTATTCAAGCTCAGACCATTTTTCTCATTTTCTTGTAATCTCGTTTTAAGTTAATTATTCGGGTTATTCACTCAAGAAATAAACGACCATTGGAAACAAGAGAGGTACGTACACCAAAAACATTCGAAAGCAATTGATTTTTTCACAGTTTTATATCGCAGAAATCTCTTTTTTATAATTATTATTTATTTGTGACATTCGACGCCCTGATATTGCAGGAACTTTCAGTTGTACTAATTTGAGCTCATAATAATTAGATATTGTAAGGTATTCAACGCGGAGAAATCATCAGATGAGAAAATAAATATTTATAATTGATTAACTATTTTGTATTCTTCTTGATGATGTGATATTCTTGAATTTTGAAAACAATCGAGATACCTAGGTTAATTCGAAAGTAATGTGGAACAAAATCTAACCTAATGAAGCATTATTTACAAGACTTTTTAGTTTTTATAAGGATAAGACTCTTGCTCGAAAAACTGACCAGGACACAGCTCTGATGTTTTTAGTTAGAATAGGTGTATGTTTTTAATCATGGGATGGATTATTTTTCTTGAAACGAAAATGCAGAGTGGATTTCTTTTAGTCTTGACTGAAATTTGACATTGAATTATACAGTATACAATAATTATTATTGAAACATTCATTCGTTTTACAGATCTATCAGTCTCGCATAGTGTAATTTAAAATATAGGAAAAATATATGTTATTCGATCACCAAACGATAATAGATAATTCGATTATTTTTCTGTTTTTTGAACTGTAAGTAAATATGACTAAACGAGTTTTTCCTGTATTTTCAACATTAACTTCATCAAAATTGGGTGCTAGTGAAACTTTCCAAAATGATATCAAATTGAATCAAATAACCTTTTCGAGGACGAAGAATTGGACCTCTTTTCATGAGGACAAAATATGTATTTGCAAAATACATTTTTGGTGGTCGTAATCACTTATTGGAATCTTTTTCTTTTATGAACTAGTACTTTTCGGGGAAGTACGTATACTTCCCGGATTAGGCCTGGCAGACATTTTACAATATAGACAATTTACTTAATATAGAAAAAAAACTGGTCAAGTATTTCATGCAAAAAATGATTATTATTCGCAGAGCGCTTTCGGTATTTTAGTTATCAATGTTATCATCAGTGCTCATTCGTCGGGAAATGCAAGAGTTTCATAAAAAAATATTCATTGTGGAAGAAAGAAATTTTAATTCCATATTTTACATGACATACTTACCAATTAAAATTCGGAATCAAATGTAAATTTCAATCATCCTATATTGAGGATTTCAAATTTAAATACGTCATGAAAAATATGGGATTAAAATTTCTCCCTTTTACAATAGATGATTTTTATGGAACTGACGAGTATTTATAGTAATAATGATGGCTGAAATATCGAAAGCGCTCTGCTACGAATAATAAACATTTTTTGTGCGAAATAAGTATTTTAGTTTTTTCCATATCAGCTATACGTGCATAGAGCCCCTTGGTTTTATCTTTATTTACGTAATAACTAAATAATATTATGGAAATCTATAGCCAGGTTTGCTTTAGAAAAATATAGTTGAATATCAACTCACAAATTTGACATTGAAATACCTAGTTCAATATCTTTGTTGAATTTATGCGAACCGCTTTTTTATTGATCCAGGTTTTTTTATCCTTTTTTGCACAAGCTTCATTTTCTTAAAGCTCTTTCGCTATTGTCATACGAAATATATAATATCAAATGAAATACGAAACAATTAAATATTATAAATGTGATTTCCTGAAAGTTATCGAATAAATATTTTGCGCAAAAAACCCGGTAAATAATTTTTGGAAGAGTTGACAATATTCTGGGAAGTCTAGTAGGTACTCGTTACCTAAACTACTATTGCGGCGCGGTAGAAGATGATAATATTCGTAAATACGCATCATGTTGTTTATGTTCCTGTAACCGGTACAACTATTGCAGGCAATTGAATTTTCAATGTATGATAGTAGAGAGCTATAAATAAATTCTTACCGTAAAACCGAAGTAATAAGGAATCCCTTCCACACGAAATTGACTATGACCCACAGACAGACACTATGGAAACACTAGTCTTAGCTATTTCCGCGTCCCGATTCGAGCTATTTTCAAGGCACTGCTCGCTAGATTGGAGGCACGCGAAATGAACACCTACTACACGAATCACGTTGAAATAAGGTCGATGAGGCGGCTTGACTAACACGCGAACGAATATTCACAAAGATATACGAGGTACTACGGTATATACACTAGGTACGAATAATTATTCTTCCGTTGTTATTTTGGCACCTTTTCCATCTTTGAGAGGTATTTCAGCCGATACTGCGAGATTATGTAATTATTGTGAGTGCAAACGACGAGGCAGGAGACGAGCCAACGGCTCGTTGTCTGACCTTGATGAGATATAAACACAGTAAATACCTTCTCATATATTATGAGAGAATTTATGTGAAATCGAAGGCTTTCGATTCGCGAAATTACGTTGATATTCCTACGCGATCGGCTTGGTTGTAGTTCAAATACCATTCTTCTCATATTATCTTGACTATATTATGCCAGCCAAAACAAGGGGAATATTGATGGGAGAAAACATAGGTGTTAAAATTTTTCTTTAGTGTATATAGAGGAGGTCTTAGGCATCAGAAATGACTTCAATAAGTTCAATAAGTAAAATCAGGGAGAGAGAAATTTAGCAGGCCTTGAGACTGTGGTGACCAGTCTGAGCCCTTCCATATATATAGTCAGTTTGTTCGTAATCACTCATGATAGTGCTGGATTAATTTAGGTATAGATACGTGATTTCCGACGAGGAACGATAAAAAAGGAAGAGATGTTTTGAATACATATTTGAAAGGTGAAGCTTTCAAAATAATAAAGAAGTTGCATGCATTAATTACACTCTACTGCCAATAAGATATATTTGGGCCAGAAAATATTGTTGACAACAAAGGGAAAATAATCATTGAATGTTTGGAGTACCTACAACAGAAACATCATGAAAATTTGACATGAACCATTGTTCACTTTTTTAATTAGATTTTGTTTCTCATCCTTCTATATGTGCTCCTACTTTCAAATCATCTAGATTTCCATCTTTCTTCCTATCATTAATCTTGAAATATTTATAAAACTCCTGTATAATTGGACATTTTCTGTTCATGTAGTTTCAAAACTAAATATATATATATTGTTTTCTACTCTGGAAAGTGTGGCCTATAGTTTGAAAATTGCATTCTTCATCACTTCTTAGACATTATATTATTCAAATGAATATTCCAAAATTTGTTAGCACTGGCACTAGAGAGATTTTGGAAAGATAAATATTGCCCATTGTCCAGTTCTGCCCATGAACCGCCCAGTCTTCAGTTCGCAATAAAGCGAGACACATACGGGAGTTTCGATTGGATTTCGTTAATGGGCAAGACTAAATAAAAAACGAGTTATCGACAGTTGCATGGCTGATATTCTGCCATCATGATGTTGCAGATATTCAATAATTCTCTAATGGGTTATTTTACTGACCAAAGATTGTTAATATTTTTGTTGTTATTCTGTCATAGATTAATTAATTCCTATAGAAAAACATGTATCAATATTCGCCCCTGAAGGTGAAAATCAGAATCAACTCTTCTGTTGATAACTCCTCGAGGTCTCATCGATTGAACCGAATAGAATGAAATTCTGGTCACAGAGAACGATAATTACTTTATAGCGCAATCACACAAAAGTCTCAATCTTCGTAACAGAAAATGAATCATATATATTTGAATAAAAATGGGTGTTCCTCTTTTATATCGACTTGTTAGTCCATCTTCTAGAAAAGTCGATTGAGTTAATTGATATGTGCTTCAATCGAGCACCTCCGCCAAAAATGTTGGAAGTATTCATCTCGAATCATTTGTCAGTCAAATCATTAGATTTATCGACATCATTGTAGATTGTAGGAGGGGTCTTTGAGGCTGTGCAGCCTCTCAAGCACCTCGACCTATTGGTTCTTTTGTGCATAACCCTTAATCTATTCGATGCCCGGGATTCCGAGGCTTCTTGCGAAGTTTTTCAGTATCCTGGAAGCTGGTTCCTGACATCGGAGGGCTCTGAAAAGGCCCCTTCCAGGAACTTGAGCCTCTTGCAGAAGAGTGCTGGGCATTCGCAAAGCAAATGTTTTGCAGTTTCAGCAAAGTTTTCACAGTAACGGCAACTATCACTCTCTGTTTTACCCATCTTTTTGAGGTGATACCTCAAAGGGCAGTGTCCAGTGAGGAGTCCCGTTACCAGTTTCAAGTCTTTTTTTTCCAACTCGAGAAGCTGTTAAGCTTTCCTTGGCGACAGGCTCACTATAGCCTTTTCGCTTGTCTTTGTCCTGGCACTTTATTCCAGTGAGATTTCATTTCATCCGCTTCCCAGCGTCGGAACTCCTCTCTCAAGTGGGCTTTGGAACGTCCACAGAAGGGTTCTGGGCCGAGAAATTGTGTATTTGCCCCTTCTTTGGCAAGGCAGTCTGCTTCGTCGTTGCCTTCAACTCCCTTAGGACCTGGCACCCACATCAAAGTGACCTGATTGTTCGCTGCCAGTTGTCTTAGGGATTGTTTACAGTCCCAAGTCAGCTTAGACTCACAAGTGTATGACTTCAGGGCTTGGCTATCTGATAGAATATATATTTTCGCCCTTCGAGTGTCCCTTTCGAGGCACTCCTAGGCACATATATCTATATCATGTACCTCTGCTTGAAAGATGGTTGGGGTGTCACCAAGGGATTTTGAGAGCTTGAAATTTGGCCCTGTAACTCCCATTCCAGCCCTTTCATCCATCTTGGATCCACCATGGAACCATACTAATGCATCCCTTCCCAGTTGAGGTCCGTTCTCTGTGCATATTTGGTGGTTGTTTATGACCACTTCAAACAGCATTTCGAAGTCGTACCTGACTGGCATGATATCTGTCGGTTTAGACATGGATTCTATAGTGAAATATTTTCCAAAATCTTCGAGTGTCCAATCCGATTTCCTGATTTAAGTTTTTTTTGTTTGGCTCAGTCTGAAGGCACTTATTGCTGCTTCGATCGATATCATACAAAATTACCTCTCTATCTTTTTTATACAGCAGTGCTATTCAATCGCATCCTCACAACTCCTGGAAAATTCTCCTAACAACGAGGTTATCTCTGACATACTACTGGTATTATATTTGACTAGAATTTTATTCTAATCGGTTCAATCAATGGAAAGTACTAATACCTGAATCCAACTGTTTTTCTGATGCGCACAGTATTTTTCTGTGTATTTAGGTCATGCAATCCTTTAACAGTTCAACTCAAAAGTTCGTAGAATTTTTATTCTTATATATTATATCAATTTTATATAAGTAATACTTATTCATCGTTTCCTTTCATGATAATCATAATCCATCAATATATCTAATCATAAGGGTGAATTCAATTTACTTCTATAGAGTCAACGTCCTCACAAGTAGGTGCTTTTTTCATTTCTTTTCATACACCTTTCATGCTTAATGTGATGCCGACAACTTTGAGTTCCAAGAAAACGCTCGATATATAAGGAACAGAAAACTTCAATTTGTGAGCTTCAGTCAGTAATATCGGAAGCGACAGTACAATGGTGTTAGTTATCGTGGCCGATATGGGCGTATGATGTCGATCATTTTTCCAGGAAATCATCTGTTCTTCTCATAGGTGTATTATTGGCCAGTATGACGATGAAGGCATACAAAATGTCGATCTGTTATTGGATACATTAAATGAATTAAAACTAATTAATTGTGCATCCTTATATGTCATGGATACCATCACGCCAATAAAAAGTAGCAGCTCATCGTGCAATGTAATGATGGGAACTAGTTTTCATATAGCTTCGCCGTCATATCGTCTTGAATTTAGTTTTGCTACAATGCAATACTGAATTGCTGAAAAAAATGCTACACATCCACTTGAAAAACTTGTTGCGCTATAGCTAATTGGGTACAGGGATATTTCTATACTGTATAGTTACACATTTTATACATATTGAGCTATACTGATGTATTGTTTCAGCTGTAACCTGTGTCGAATTATCTATGTTGATTGGATGTTTTTCAAAATCAAGCCAAAAAACCGGTTTATCTGTCATAAGCCCTGTATAACAGAAAATGCTTTCGTACTCCAATCGCTGAGCATATCTTATCATAAAAACAGACGGGACAATTGTGTATAATGTCCTGAGAATGCCTGCTATGTCCTAGTCGGTTTCGTCAAGAACAAGATCATTGCACCACACACGAAGCATCAGAGATCCTCACGTCTTCGTCAACATACTTGGCCTCCATGATAGTCGTTCTTCGAGAACAACGTTATTTTTGCATCCAAATAGATTCATGACATGAAATTTACCTATACGAAAATATATGATGATGTTTGAGGAGGTCTGTTGACTAAATTCCATAACCCGCAACTGAAACTCAATAACCTATCTGTATGTTCATTCAGAATATCTCTTCTTCCTTCCAAATTCACGAATAGCTTTAACCGTATTATATTATCTGAAATCGAGATTATATTCAATCCTTTAGGTATAGATCAATTCAGCACCGTTGAAATATAGTCGAGAAATTACCATACTTTCTTCTTTTATGTGGTAAAGTGATAACTTTGTGAAAACATCCGTGGATAATTCCAAAATAAGGATTTCTTGAGAGATGATAGCAGGTAATTGTGTTCTGATGGTCATCCCATGTGAAATACTAACTTGGGCTTATAGGGTTTGACATCGCCCATGATATCTGTCAAGATCTGCGACGTTTCTTCACAAGTTGATTTACAGAAATGTCAAAATGTTTGGTAGGTATTGGAGGTAATGTTTTAGGTATCTAGTTGTGAGTCACTCAGTATAACCGAATCGAATTCATCAACAGTGTGTGGTCATCCGAATCCTTAATTCGTGGGTCAAGGAATTATGGGAAACGTATTTGTTTTCAGACTCCATAAACAGCCAATAATTTGTTAACAACTCTTTCTTATTAGGTAACCGCAAAGTCTTCACAGACTAATAAATTGTGTGTTGTTAACATTAATATATCATTAGGGCGGCAGACTACACTGTAATCTCATATCGTACGAGTCAGGTTCTAAACTGTTCCTTGAGTGTCTGTAGCTATCTATACCTGAGTTTCGATCAAAGAAACCTCAAATTTGATTGCCGTTACCTCCCTTATTTCACATGCATTCATTCAACGAGTTAGATTCTTTATATCCATACCTACCTATCATTCACTAGTCATTTTTTAGAATTCTTTTCATTTCATATTGCCAAATTCAATATATTTTAAGATATATGTAATTTCAGTTCAGAGAATAATACATAACCTACTCGTCTACCTATCCGATGGGATTTTTACTAAAAGTCGTTTCGGAAATCTTCTCTTCTAATAATTAATAAACGATCAGGTGAACAGTTTCAATTGGTATTATATATATATATATATATATATATATATATATATATATATATATATATATATATATATATATATATATATATATATATATATATATATATATATATATATATATATATATATATATATATTTATATATATATATATATATTTATTCACTAATTGGAGTATATGATATATATAGTGAATTTCTTACGAAAGCATGAAGGGCCCTGTACCTATTATTTGTTTATTGATCAATTAAGATTCCGACTTGAATCTCGTAATTTCGACTTTTATCTCGAAATTCCGAGTGGGTTAGTCAAAAAAAAATCTACAGGGACTCTCGCCCTTCCAGAGTTATACAGAGAAAACTAGAAATGCTGTTTTTGGTTTTTTTGAGATAGAATTGTTATTTCAGAAAATACATTCAACTCGAAAAGAGCGAGAGTCCCCTATGCATTTTTTTCCTGAGTCGGAATCTCAATTGATCAATATACAAATAATACGTGGCCCTTCTACGCTTCCGTAATTTCTTAACAAAAAGTTCAAACATAATTTTTCACATAATATATTGACCGATTCGAGAAGCTAAACCCAGTTAAATTGTCCAGAAAATCTAGTACTTGGCTAGCCGACACTTTATCAAAGATATATGATTAATTTGCGAGACAAAGCGTACAAAAGATTTTAGCAAAGTCATTACCACTAGCGAGGTAATTTCACACAATTCATAATGTGTCTTTTGGGAAAATTGTCATGCAAACTTAGTAAATCTGCAACGCTGTTCATTGCTGTTTGTTTAATTACAACAACAATTAATAAATGAATATGTAATAATTAGGTAGATACAAATTTTGATTTGTATTATTGATGGAAACGAACATCAACGTGAGACCATCAGCGATGACCAACGACGAATAACTGGTGGTTTAGCCAAAGAGAAGAGGTTTGGCTTAGCCCTGAAGAGCGAAAGAAGAAAAGAACTGATGGGATCGCCACAGTGGTCGGCCGCCAGTCAAATTACAGGGTGTTTATCACCGTTGACAGGCTTATCGTGATTCATAACGCGGCCGCCGCGATGCGCAGATTAGGCAGGCGCCTGCTTGGATCGAAAAATCGAAATGCGCCCCAGGCTCATAACCGAAAATATTAGTCTAAGTTTAGTTGCCTAGTGCACCAGTGCGGACTGCGGACTGAGTGCAGAGAGAACGTCAGATTGGATCGGAATGATCGGATCCGAGACCGCGATCTTATGAATGGGACAGAATATAGAGCGGCCAACAAATGCATATCGGCATCTGTTCCCTTGAAAACGATCACCTCATCTAGGATGGAGCGGCCATTATTATAAATGATGAAACGTTCGACTTACCTGTGAGGATGATGGTATTTCCTGTCTCACCTACCCCCCAAACGCTGATTATTGTAAAGAAATTGTTCAGTTTTATCATAGACATACGATATAGGTTTATTCAACAATGGAAGTCGACTATATCAGTTCAATAGGTTTTGCCACTTTTCAGGGTTCGACTCGGAGTCTTAGAGTTCCGGTAAAAAGCTTCGACGGGCACCACGTGGGATTCCCAATTCTCCGGGTTATCACAAATATTCATAAATATAAGATCTATATCATACGAAATAGGATAACATACAAGGTAGTCCAACGAAAACTCAACACCTCGATGTTCCAGCTTTAAAATTAAAAAAGTGGAAAATCGCTCGGAACCGTCGATTTCTGATTCGAGGGGAAACAAATGTTCCTCTTTTTTCATCCCCGTAACTTCAATCCCCCAACGGGGATGAGCACAACCCCCTATTGTCTTCATAAAACACGACCCCAATAAGCAAGAGCCAAACATTTCTATCTTGAACTACATCTTTTTAGCAAAATTCCGTCAAGTCAAACGTAAGTTATATACATTTGCAGTCCAAAAAGTTAAGGATCCCATACCGCCTTCATTTTACGTCGTACAAAGAAACTGTTTTCTTCAAAAAGATGAACCTTATATATAGGAAAATTTTTTAAAAAATTTAATTTTTTCATACGATCGAAGCTATTATGCCCCCTAGCGGTGAACTTATCAAGATAAGAAATATTTCCAGCAATTTTTCTTGGTCGATTTCCCATGAAGGATTTTTCCCCCAAACTTCCACGACTGTTAGTTAGGTACTGAGATACAGTCCCTCGTTACCCTTATTGAATCACCCGGTACATACTACTATAGGTACTATGAAAGACACTTTGATATACTTAAGCTACAGCAAGCCTATAAATTGTTAGCAACAGTGATTTACAGATCAAAAAACCACAACGAGCCGCTATCAGTCATGAGACACTGGACACTGGACACGTTCCAGTTCATTCTCGATGCCTGAATCGACCGCCCGTTCGTTATAAAGTTATTTTTTTACATTTGCGATTTATAATAGTGATTATTGGAATATTGTGCTGATATTCTATTAGTGTAATCGGCTTATTTCTAACAATATAGAACAAATTCCAGAAACGTTAAGAAACAAAGACAGGATCAGAAATGTTAGAATGAAGAGCTGTGTAAGTATTTGTCATAGGTGGTGGATGTAGGTAGAGAGATAGGTATGTGAGCATTTTGTACGTCTTTGTATTATTGTATTATTATTACTATTATTATTGTTACTATTAGAAGTGCAATCATCGTTATCGTTGAGTGATTCATACGTTTTTTGGTAGATGATTAAGTGTAAGATGGTATAAAACGGAATTGTATTAGTCAGTCTACGTTCAACCTGCGAATAATAAAAGTGTCTGATTTAGTCATATATTGAAGGAGAGTGTTGTATTTCTACATTTTGTTCATTGTGCATAACATCTTTATGTAATAAAGAAGGTCAAGGTTGAACGGAAGAGGACAAGCATCCAATGCACACCTTCAATGTTCGTGGAGGAACATTGTGCAAGCCAGTAGAAGTATTTTGGACTTTTGGATGAAGAAATAGGTATTTGCATCTTTTATTTGAAAGTTTTAAGGTTATGGGCAAATTATACCTATGTATCAGAAAAAACCTCTCTGGCACGAGGTGACTGTAAAGTAAGTTCCTGAGTTCCACTTGAGATCAATGCGAACAAGGAAACTAAAACCAAAATATATAGGCAAAGATTAAGTAACTCATCTTGTCAGGTTGAAACATAACGGTTTCGCACGGGTTGTTCTGTGTGTGTATTATTTCCTATTTCATTTCCAAATTCATTTAATTTAGTTTAGTTAGTGTTTGGTTAAATGACCAGCGACTGTGCAGCGCTCTGTTTTGATTTTCTATTTTCTCCAAATCCACCACTTCCATGAGTATGCTTGAACCGCTATTAACTAGAGGGCGTCAGTGTGACCGTTTTTGAATTTACTACGTTTTTTTTGAGTGTGTAAATGCGATACCACGCTCACAAAAACTATAGCACTCGATTTTTATCGCGAAATTGGGAAGGATAAGAGGTTTTTACGAAAGACATGCGAAATTGATGAACGCCGTGTTTCCACTTTGTGAAATACATTTTTCTTAGAGCCAAAAAGGCTTTTGGTTTATCTTCATTGAATTGGAGTGACCGCCTGGTCTAGGTAAGCCCTTTTATATTCTAGCTCTTGCTGTATCTGTAAGCTGAAATTTAATGTAATTATACATTTGAGAAAATCGTTTACGCCATGTTGTCGGGATATTACCCATGACGTAGGTATATGCATGTTTCTCTCCCGTTCTAGGAATTATATCTTCACAAACGCTTGTTATACCGGAGTATATCGTTGAACCAAATAAAAAGTAGAATACGATATCCAGAATTGATTTGTTCAGGACCCTGCTTTTTCCCATCTTATTTTAAGGTACCTACAGTAGATGAGGGATCGTATAGATTATAATACATTTATTTATTTTAAAATCACAAATACAATATGTTATATAATAATGAATGATTAAATTTTACATTGAAAGAATGAGTGTAGCTTGTACATTTGTATTTCTGTTTCTGTATTCAGAGATTGATGACGTTATTCTTCTGCAGCTTGTAATTTTTCCCCTTTTTCAGTGAAGTGACGTCTATAGCTACCCTGTGAGGAAGACTGTGATCTGCTTGAAGCTTAAATATGATATTTTTCACAATCCTGTGCAGATTCAATAGAACATGTGTTCATTGAGAATGAGATTGGGCGACGTCAACACCATCATATTTGTGCTGATGAGACCATTAACAGGCTTATTGTAGAAGCTGATTTCCAAAAAATGTATAGTTATAGCTAAATCATATGCATGTAGGTACCTGATGATGATGTTATTCAAGAAAGTGTACCAATCAGGTAGGTGTAGCGGTATAAGAAGTAATAAAACGGGTTCAGCCATTTTTTCAGGAATCTTGAACTCAGAGATGTATGTTTATCAACATTATTTTTATGTAGTTTTATTTCAGGTCTTCATTCAAATCTAACTATGTTGAAGAACCTTTTGAAAACAACGAAATTGAAATGCTAATTCGCAACCCAACCTGAATATATCTGTTGGAATTAATTTTCTTTATTACAGAGGTGATCTACAGTTTATTTGGTAATAATTTGGCTGAAGAGGATAAAAGAGCTCTCAATATTATTCAAAAGAAAAATGTATTATCTGAATTACAGTTTCTAGGTTGGTGTTTATTTATTTGTATCTAATAATAAAGATATGCATATTTATCAGGTTGATGACTGTGAATGAATGAACTTGTATTGTCAAAAATTCAAATAATGTGGTATTGAAATCAATCATAAAAGAAGAAAATCAATCAAGATTTTATTTTCCAGATCTGATCTAGGAACAACCTGGATAGAAAATCACACCAGTAATCAGTAGGTGTAATTTTTTTCTCAAACACCCAAGGATAGACGTCATGGACACCTTTCAGACCCATAATCATAACAATAAAGATGATTTTCAACCAATGATGGACCTGTAGACTATGAATTCCTCATTGGACTTGAGAATGGATATGATGGACACCCTGTAACACTGTTAATGTATGAGTGAACAAATTTTTTTATCTACAAATCAATAATTATTCCATTAATTTTCGATTTGGAACTGCTGGTTGCTGATATATCAAACTTTTGTTGACTGTTGGTATTTTTGGAATCGAC
Organism: Chrysomela aeneicollis; assembly: GCA_029955515.1. Lineage (NCBI taxonomy): Eukaryota > Metazoa > Arthropoda > Insecta > Coleoptera > Chrysomelidae > Chrysomela > Chrysomela aeneicollis. Next base: position 63,376 of record JARUHQ010000019.1, on the reverse strand, counting down.
AGCTTCACTTGTTTGTTTTTGCAGTTTTCTTATTTAAGCTTTACCAACTTTCTGCCAAAGCTTCTGCAAAACCTCCTCCTAGAAAGGTGCGGGAAGGGGGTGGGTGGATGGGGAAGGGGAAGGTGGGGAGGGGGTCGGGGAGGGTGGTGGGGGGGGGGTTGCGGGGACCGGGGCGTAGGGGCTGCGGGACTGCGGGGCCGGGGTGGCGGGGTCGGGGTGGGGCGGCGACAGCGGCGGCGGTGGTGACGGCGGCGGTGGTGGCGGCGGGGCCCCGGCCCCGCAGCCCCCTGCCCCGTCGCTCCCGCCCTCACAATCTACATTCACTATATCCTCCTCTTACCCCCCCCCCCTCCTCCCGCTCTTCCTCACCACCCAACCACACTCCCTTACCGCACCCATCCAATGGAGGGAATCGGGTGCGGGAAAGGGTGTAAGCGGCGGAGGGGAAGGGGAAAGGGAAGGGGGGTTGGGGAGGATGGTGGGTGTGGGTTAGGGGGCAGGGGGCGGCGGGGTGAGGGCTGCGGGGCCGGGGCGTCGCCGTCGCCACCGCTGCCGTCACCACCGCCACCGCTGTCGCCACCCCACCCAGACCCCGCCCTATCCCGGCCCCGCAGTCCCGCCGCCCCGATTCCCGCAACCCGCCCCCACCACCCTCACCGCCCCCATCCCCACGCCCCTCCCCACTGCTCACTCTCTTCTCGCGCCTTTCGAATAGAGGAGGAGGTGGAAAGCAGGAGAGAAGGAAGAAGATCAGCGAGGAGAGGAGGAAGCAGAAGAGAAGGAGGAAGATTGATGATTTGCAATTTTATTAAAATTTTTAACAAATTTGGACTATACTGGCGCCACCTCTTGGATGTCCGTACCTGTACCGCAGAGTTTCTTTCTAGTCCAAGTGATTACAGGAACCTGTAACTGAAATTTGGTTCAATATAACAAAATTATTCCAGTTCCCAGTTCAATGCATAGATGGCGTAACGAGTTACAATTCCAAATTTTTGAAGTCTTATAAATTTTTAACGTATTTCAAGATCATTTACAGAAAGAGGGAGATTCGATGTATTTAAAAAAATGTAGAAACAGGTATTACCCATTGATAGTTTTGAATAAATCGCTATCAAAGTGAAGTGAGGTTAGGATTTTGCATTATTATTGTATTTATTCTCTATTATTTCATATCACAATCCTGATATGAAATAAGAATGAAAAGTATGTAAATCAAGATATGGTTACTAGACATAACAGAGGTATTGTTATATCATTATTTGTTGCAGATTGAGGAAAGATATAAAGATAAAGACAAGGTTGATGCTGTCAGCAGAGATTTTCCTTTTAATGATGTGATGAGACATTTGATTGCAACATAGATTTGGGAAATCTACAGGTATAATTTACATTTGTATAAATCCTGTTGCCTTTTAAGTGTCAACAAACAGATCTGAAGCAAATAATGATCAAAATATCTCTTTAATGAATGAATGAATCTTCATATACATACTATAATAAAAATGTGTTATAGGTGCAGTACATCAGTCTCTCAGTATCTTTTGGAGGATCTTTCTCTCTCAGCCCCAGCCATATAACTGATTAGATGTATCAGCCTCTACAATTCCCACATGAAATTAACACAAAGAACAAATATACTTTATACCAGAGATGACTTCATTATAGAGTGGTGAATGGTGATGATATTTTCACTAACTAGGTATGTATAGATAGAAGTGAATATTAATATAGTCTCATCATTCTAAGGTAACTGTAATAATTAGTAATAACTCATTCCCAATTTGTTCAAGGTTTTGCTGAATACTGCTATATTGGAACTTCCTTTGCTAACCTATGTCATTTGCTTTAATAAAATTGTTCCAATAGAAGATCTATAGCTGAAATTCCTGGAAATCAGAAGTATCTGCTGGGATAATCATGAGTCTTTTTGACAACAAGTCCTTATTATGCTGCTATGTGATCTCGTCAAAGACGTCACAGCGTTGCCTTGTCACGAATTGGGTTATATTCTCAGGTTAGATTCTTCTGTTTTTTTAAATTTTCGTGTATGACACTGACATCAGTGACAATGACAGACAGCTGACATAAACTTTAGTACAATGCTTGTTCTACACCGAAGGGGTACATAGATGTTTTCAGAGTAGAGTAGGTGTAACTGTGATCGAGTGATCCTATGCATTTTGAATATTTTGATCGATGTTCGTTATTCTTTTATGTATAACTTCTACAAGTGTGTGTATCTATTATAAACTCATATAAAGATGGAAGACTTTTTGATGTTCCTCCTGGATAATCCACAAGAATCAATTCAATATGAAATAAGAATGAAAAGAATGTAAATCAAGATATGGTTACTAGACATAACAGGGGTATTGTTATATCATTATTTGTTGTAGTCTGTTGTAGATTGAGGAAAGATACACCTACCATGGTTTATGCTATCAGAAGAGATTTTTCTATTAATTTTGTGATGAGACATTTGATTGCAACATGGATTTGGGAAATCTACAGGTATATTTTACATTTGTATGAACCCTGTTGCCTTTTAACAGTGTCAACAAACAGATCTGAAGCAAATAATGATCAGAATATCTCTTTAATGAATGAATGAATCTTCATCTACATAGTATAATAAGAATGTGTTATAGGTGCAGTACATCAGTCCCTCAGTATCTTTTGGAGGATCTTTATCTCTCAGCCCCAGCCATAACTGATTAGATGTATCAGCCTCTACAATTCCCACATGAAATTAACAAAGAACAAATAATATACTTCATACCAGAGGTGACTTTACAATAGAGTGGTGAATGGTGATGATATTTTCACTTACTAGGTATGTATTCTTGGTATTGTATAGATAGAAGTGAATATTAATATGGTCTCATCATTCTAAGGTAACTGTAATAATTAGTAATAACTCATTCCCAATTTGTTCAAGGTTTTGCTGAATGCTGCTATATTGAAACTTCTTTTGCTAACCTATGTCAGCTGCTTTAATAAAATTGTTCCAATAGAAGATCTATAGCTGAAATTCCTGGAAATCAGTAGTATCTGCTGGGATAATCATGAGTCTTTTTGACAACAAAATTTGGTAGGTATATTGTTTTTCTATCAGTTGATGGTCAGTGAAGCTATAAATCCTTATTATGCTGCTATGTGATCCCGTCAAAGACGTCACAGCGTTGCCTTGTCACGAATTTGGTTATATTCACAGGTTAGATTCTTCTGTTTTTTTTTAATTTTCGTGTATGACACAGACATCAATGACAGACAGCTGACATAAACTTTAGTACAATGCTTGTTCTACACCGAAGGGGTACATAGATGTTTTCAGAGTAGAGTAGGTGTAACTGTGATCGAGTGATCCTATGCATTTTGAATATTTTGATCGATGTTCGTTATTTTTTTATGTATAACTTCTACAAGTGTGTGTATCTATTATAAACTCATATAAAGATGCAAGACTTTTTAATGTTCCTCCTGGATAATCCACAAGAATCAATTCAATATGAAATAAGAATGAAAAGAATGTAAATCAAGATATTGTTACTAGACATAACAGAGGTATTGTTATATCATTATTTGTTGTAGATTGAGGAAAAATATACCTACCAAGGTTTATGCTATCAGAAGAGATTTTTCTTTTAATGATGTGATGAGACATTTGATTGCAACATGGATTTGGGAAATCTACAGGTATATTTTACATTTGTGTAAATCCTGTTGCCTTTTAAGTGTCAACAAACAGATCTGAAGCAAATAATGATCAAAATATCTCTTTAATGAATGAATGAATCTTCATATACATACTATAATAAAAATGTGTTATAGGTGCAGTACATCAGTCCCTCAGTATCTTTTGGAGGATCTTTCTCTCTTAGCCCCAGTCATAACTGATTAGATGTATCAGCCTCTACAATTCCCACATGAAATTAACACAAAGAACAAATATACTTTATACCAGAGATGACTTCATTATAGAGTGGTGAATGGTGATGATATTTTCACTAACTAGGTATGTATAGATAGAAGTGAATATTAATATAGTCTCATCATTCTAAGGTAACTGTAATAATTAGTAATAACTCATTCCCAATTTGTTCAAGGTTTTGCTGAATACTGCTATATTGGAACTTCCTTTGCTAACCTATGTCATTTGCTTTAATAAAATTGTTCCAATAGAAGATCTATAGCTGAAATTCCTGGAAATCAGAAGTATCTGCTGGGATAATCATGAGTCTTTTTGACAACAAGTCCTTATTATGCTGCTATGTGATCTCGTCAAAGACGTCACAGCGTTGCCTTGTCACGAATTTGGTTATATTCACAGGTTAGATTCTTCTGTTTTTTTTTAATTTTCGTGTATGACACAGACATCAATGACAGACAGCTGACATAAACTTTAGTACAATGCTTGTTCTACACCGAAGGGGTACATAGATGTTTTCAGAGTAGAGTAGGTGTAACTGTGATCGAGTGATCCTATGCATTTTGAATATTTTGATCGATGTTCGTTATTTTTTTATGTTTAACTTCTACAAGTGTGTGTATCTATTATAAACTCATATAAAGATGCAAGACTTTTTAATGTTCCTCCTGGATAATCCACAAGAATCAATTCAATATGAAATAAGAATGAAAAGAATGTAAATCAAGATATGGTTACTAGACATAACAGGGGTATTGTTATATCATTATTTGTTGTAGTCTGTTGTAGATTGAGGAAAGATATACCTACCAAGGTTTATGCTATCAGAAGAGATTTTTCTTTTGATGATGTGATGAGACATTTGATTGCAACATGGATTTGGGAAATCTACAGGTATATTTTACATTTGTATGAACCCTGTTGCCTTTTAACAGTGTCAACAAACAGATCTGAAGCAAATAATGATCAGAATATCTCTTTAATGAATGAATGAATCTTCATCTACATAGTATAATAAGAATGTGTTATAGGTGCAGTACATCAGTCCCTCAGTATCTTTTGGAGGATCTTTCTCTCTCAGCCCCAGCCATAACTGATTAGATGTATCAGCCTCTACAATTCCCACATGAAATTAACAAAGAACAAATAATATACTTCATACCAGAGATGACTTTACAATAGAGTGGTGAATGGTGATGATATTTTCACTTACTAGGTATGTATTCTTGGTATTGTATAGATAGAAGTGAATATTAATATGGTCTCATCATTCTAAGGTAACTGTAATAATTAGTAATAACTCATTCCCAATTTGTTCAAGGTTTTGCTGAATGCTGCTATATTGGAACTTCTTTTGCTAACCTATGTCAGCTGCTTAAATAAAATTGTTCCAATAGAAGATCTATAGCTGAAATTCCTGGAAATCAGAAGTATCTGCTGGGATAATCATGAGTCTTTTTGACAACAAAATTTGGTAGATACATTGTTTTTCTATCAGTTGATGGTCAGTGAAGCTATAAATCCTTATTATGCTGCTATGTGATCCCGTCAAAGACGTCACAGCGTTGCCTTGTCACGAATTAGGTTATATTCACAGGTTAGATTCTTCGGTTTTTTTTAAATTTTCGTGTATGACAGACATCAATGACAGACAGCTGACATAAACTTTAGTACAATGCTTGTTCTACACCGAAGGGGTACATAGATGTTTTCAGAGTAGAGTAGGTGTAACTGTGATCGAGTGATCCTATGCATTTTGAATATTTTGTTCGATGTTCGTTATTCTTTTATGTATAACTTCTACAAGTGTGTGTATCTATTATAAACTCATATAAAGATGGAAGACTTTTTGATGTTCCTCCTGGATAATCCACAAGAATCAATTCAATATGAAATAAGAATGAAAAGAATGTAAATCAAGATATGGTTACTAGACATAACAGAGGTATTGTTATATCATTATTTGTTGTAGATTGAGGAAAGATATACCTACCAAGGTTTATGCTATCAGAAGAGATTTTTCTTTTAATGATGTGATGAGACATTTGATTGCAACATGGATTTGGGAAATCTACAGGTATATTTTACATTTGTATGAATCCTGTTGCCTTTTAACAGTGTCAACAAACAGATCTGAAGCAAATAATGATCAGAATATCTCTTTAATGGATGAATGAATCTTCATCTACATAGTATAATAAGAATGTGTTATAGGTGCAGTACATCAGTCTCAGTATCTTTTGGAGGATCTTTATCTCTCAGCCCCAGCCATAACTGATTAGATGTATCAGCCTCTACAATTCCCACATGAAATTAACAAAGAACAAATAATATACTTCATACCAGAGATGACTTTACAATAGAGTGGTGAATGGTGATGATATTTTCACTTACTAGGTATGTATTCTTGGTATTGTATAGATAGAAGTGAATATTAATATGGTCTCATCATTCTAAGGTAACTGTAATAATTAGTAATAACTCATTCCCAATTTGTTCAAGGTTTTGCTGAATGCTGCTATATTGGAACTTCTTTTGCTAACCTATGTCAGCTGCTTTAATAAAATTGTTCCAATAGAAGATCTATAGCTGAAATTCCTGGAAATCAGTAGTATCTGCTGGGATAATCATGAGTCTTTTTGACAACAAAATTTGGTAGGTACATTGTTTTTCTATCAGTTGATGGTCAGTGAAGCTATAAATCCTTATTATGCTGCTATGTGATCCCGTCAAAGACGTCACAGCGTTGCCTTGTCACGAATTTGGTTATATTCACAGGTTAGATTCTTCTGTTTTTTTAAATTTTCGTGTATGACACTGACATCAGTGACAATGACAGACAGCTGACATAAACTTTAGTACAATGCTTGTTCTACACCGAAGGGGTACATAGATGTTTTCAGAGTAGAGTAGGTGTAACTGTGATCGAGTGATCCTATGCATTTTGAATATTTTGATCGATGTTCGTTATTTTTTTATGTATAACTTCTACAAGTGTGTGTATCTATTATAAACTCATATAAAGATGCAAGACTTTTTAATGTTCCTCCTGGATAATCCACAAGAATCAATTCAATACGAAATAAGAATGAAAAGAATGTAAATCAAGATATTGTTACTAGACATAACAGAGGTATTGTTATATCATTATTTGTTGTAGATTGAGGAAAAATATACCTACCAAGGTTTATGCTATCAGAAGAGATTTTTCTTTTAATGATGTGATGAGACATTTGATTGCAACATGGATTTGGGAAATCTACAGGTATATTTTACATTTGTGTAAATCCTGTTGCCTTTTAAGTGTCAACAAACAGATCTGAAGCAAATAATCATCAAAATATCTCTTTAATGAATGAATGAATCTTCATCTACATACTATAATAAAAATGTGTTATAGGTGCAGTACATCAGTCCCTCAGTATCTTTTGGAGGATCTTTCTCTCTTAGCCCCAGTCATAACTGATTAGATGTATCAGCCTCTACAATTCCCACATGAAATTAACACAAAGAACAAATATACTTTATACCAGAGATGACTTCATTATAGAGTGGTGAATGGTGATGATATTTTCACTAACTAGGTATGTATAGATAGAAGTGAATATTAGTATAGTCTCATCATTCTAAGGTAACTGTTATAATAAGTAATAAATAATTCCCAATTTGTTCAAGGTTTTTCTGAATGCTGCTATATTGGAACTTCTTTTGCTAACCTATGTCAGCTGCTTTAATAAAATTGTTCCAATAGAAGATCTATAGCTGAAATTCCTGGAAATCAGAAGTATCTGCTGGGATAATCATGAGTCTTTTTGACAACAAAATTTGGTAGGTACATTGTTTTTCTATTAGTTGATGGTCAGTGAAGCTATAAATCCTTATTATGCTGCTATGTGATCCCGTCAAAGACGTCACAGCGTTGCCTTGTCACGAATTTGGTTATATTCTCAGGTTAGATTCTTCTGTTTTTTTAAATTTTCGTGTATGACACTGACATCAGTGACAATGACAGACAGCTGACATAAACTTTAGTACAATGCTTGTTCTACACCGAAGGGGTACATAGATGTTTTCAGAGTAGAGTAGGTGTAACTGTGATCGAGTGATCCTATGCATTTTGAATATTTTGATCGATGTTCGTTATTTTTTTATGTATAACTTCTACAAGTGTGTGTATCTATTATAAACTCATATAAAGATGCAAGACTTTTTAATGTTCCTCCTGGATAATCCACAAGAATCAATTCAATATGAAATAAGAATGAAAAGAATGTAAATCAAGATATTGTTACTAGACATAACAGAGGTATTGTTATATCATTATTTGTTGTAGATTGAGGAAAAATATACCTACCAAGGTTTATGCTATCAGAAGAGATTTTTCTTTTAATGATGTGATGAGACATTTGATTGCAACATGGATTTGGGAAATCTACAGGTATATTTTACATTTGTGTAAATCCTGTTGCCTTTTAAGTGTCAACAAACAGATCTGAAGCAAATAATCATCAAAATATCTCTTTAATGAATGAATGAATCTTCATCTACATACTATAATAAAAATGTGTTATAGGTGCAGTACATCAGTCCCTCAGTATCTTTTGGAGGATCTTTCTCTCTCAGCCCCAGTCATAACTGATTAGATGTATCAGCCTCTACAATTCCCACATGAAATTAACACAAAGAACAAATATACTTTATACCAGAGATGACTTCATTATAGAGTGGTGAATGGTGATGATATTTTCACTAACTAGGTATGTATAGATAGAAGTGAATATTAGTATAGTCTCATCATTCTAAGGTAACTGTTATAATAAGTAATAAATAATTCCCAATTTGTTCAAGGTTTTTCTGAATGCTGCTATATTGGAACTTCTTTTGCTAACCTATGTCAGCTGCTTTAATAAAATTGTTCCAATAGAAGATCTATAGCTGAAATTCCTGGAAATCAGAAGTATCTGCTGGGATAATCATGAGTCTTTTTGACAACAAAATTTGGTAGGTACATTGTTTTTCTATTAGTTGATGGTCAGTGAAGCTATAAATCCTTATTATGCTGCTATGTGATCCCGTCAAAGACGTCACAGCGTTGCCTTGTCACGAATTTGGTTATATTCACAGGTTAGATTCTTCTGTTTTTTTAAATTTTCGTGTATGACACTGACATCAGTGACAATGACAGACAGCTGACATAAACTTTAGTACAATGCTTGTTCTACACCGAAGGGGTACATAGATGTTTTCAGAGTAGAGTAGTAGTATGAACATAATAAGCGTCACTTTTTGACCTACAAATGATTTGTTTTTCATACCAACTTTCAATTTTTGAATGAAACACTCTGTATATTATTGCATTTCTGAAATCTGCAAAATTTTCTGAATCCAATGATATCAAATAAGTGACATTTTAAACGTCAAAATTTTCAATATTTTTATTTTCTTATTTTCTTTTAGTTGAAATTTCCATTGTATCTATCGCACATTTTATTACCAGCTATGAATAAATTTCTTATTGGCAGTACTAATATGGTTCCATTTGAAAAAAATGAGTTTCAACTCAAAATCGACTATGATGAACTTTATTTGCTCATAAAAAACGCAATTCAGTATTTTTGACGGGATTTAAATTTTTCTAGCATTAGACGGATCAATTGGAATAAATCGGAACCATCATGCCACACCTAAATTTCTGAAAGAAATCAATTTTGTATACGATTGAAGCTATTATGCCCCCTAGCGGTGGACGTATCGAGATAAAAAATATTTCCAGCAATTTTTCTTGGTCAATTTCCCTTGAAGGATTTTTCCCCCAAACTTCCACGACTGTTAGTTAGGTACTGAGATACAGTCCCTCGTTACCCTTACTGAATCACCCGGTTATCGTTGAGTGATTCATACGTTTTTTAGTAGATGATATAAGATGGCATAAAACGGAATTGTATTAGTCAGTCTACGTTCAACCTGCGAATAATAAAAGTGTCTGATCTAGTCATAGATTGAAGGAGTGGTGTGTTTTCGTTTACAAATTTCTACATTTTGTTCATTGTGCATAACATCTTTATGTAGAAGTATTTTGGATTTTTGGATGAAGAAATAGGTATTTGCATTTTTTATTTGAAAGATTTAAGAGTGAGTTCCTGAGTTTCACTTGAGATCAATGCGAACAAGGAAACTAAAACCAAAAGATATAGGCAATGATTAAGTAACTGATCTTGTCAGGTTGAAAAAATAACGATTTCTCACGGGTTGTTCTGTGTGTGTATTATTTCTTATTTAATTTCCAAATTCATTTAATTTAGTTTAGTTAGTGTTTGGTTAAATGACCAGCGACTGTGCAGCGCTCTGTTTTGATTTTCTATTTTCTCCAAATCCACCACTTCCATGAGTATGCTTGAACCGCTATTAACTAGAGGGCGTCAGTGTGACCGTTTTTGAATTTACTACGTTTTTTTTGAGTGTGTAAATGCGATACCACGCTCACAAAAACTATAGCACTCGATTTTTATCGCGAAATTGGGAAGGATAAGAGGTTTTTACGAAAGACATGCGAAATTGATGAACGCCGTGTTTCCACTTTGTGAAATACATTTTTCTTAGAGCCAAAAAGGCTTTTGGTTTATCTTCATTGAATTGGAGTGACCGCCTGGTCTAGGTAAGCCCTTTTATATTCTAGCTCTTGCTGTATCTGTAAGCTGAAATTTAATGTAATTATACATTTGAGAAAATCGTTTACGCCATGTTGTCGGGATATTACCCATGACGTAGGTATATGCATGTTTCTCTCCCGTTCTAGGAATTATATCTTCACAAACGCTTGTTATACCGGAGTATATCGTTGAACCAAATAAAAAGTAGAATACGATATCCAGAATTGATTTGTTCAGGACCCTGCTTTTTCCCATCTTATTTTAAGGTACCTACAGTAGATGAGGGATCGTATAGATTATAATACATTTATTTATTTTAAAATCACAAATACAATATGTTATATAATAATGAATGATTAAATTTTACATTGAAAGAATGAGTGTAGCTTGTACATTTGTATTTCTGTTTCTGTATTCAGAGATTGATGACGTTATTCTTCTGCAGCTTGTAATTTTTCCCCTTTTTCAGTGAAGTGACGTCTATAGCTACCCTGTGAGGAAGACTGTGATCTGCTTGAAGCTTAAATATGATATTTTTCACAATCCTGTGCAGATTCAATAGAACATGTGTTCATTGAGAATGAGATTGGGCGACGTCAACACCATCATATTTGTGCTGATGAGACCATTAACAGGCTTATTGTAGAAGCTGATTTCCAAAAAATGTATAGTTATAGCTAAATCATATGCATGTAGGTACCTGATGATGATGTTATTCAAGAAAGTGTACCAATCAGGTAGGTGTAGCGGTATAAGAAGTAATAAAACGGGTTCAGCCATTTTTTCAGGAATCTTGAACTCAGAGATGTATGTTTATCAACATTATTTTTATGTAGTTTTATTTCAGGTCTTCATTCAAATCTAACTATGTTGAAGAACCTTTTGAAAACAACGAAATTGAAATGCTAATTCGCAACCCAACCTGAATATATCTGTTGGAATTAATTTTCTTTATTACAGAGGTGATCTACAGTTTATTTGGTAATAATTTGGCTGAAGAGGATAAAAGAGCTCTCAATATTATTCAAAAGAAAAATGTATTATCTGAATTACAGTTTCTAGGTTGGTGTTTATTTATTTGTATCTAATAATAAAGATATGCATATTTATCAGGTTGATGACTGTGAATGAATGAACTTGTATTGTCAAAAATTCAAATAATGTGGTATTGAAATCAATCATAAAAGAAGAAAATCAATCAAGATTTTATTTTCCAGATCTGATCTAGGAACAACCTGGATAGAAAATCACACCAGTAATCAGTAGGTGTAATTTTTTTCTCAAACACCCAAGGATAGACGTCATGGACACCTTTCAGACCCATAATCATAACAATAAAGATGATTTTCAACCAATGATGGACCTGTAGACTATGAATTCCTCATTGGACTTGAGAATGGATATGATGGACACCCTGTAACACTGTTAATGTATGAGTGAACAAATTTTTTTATCTACAAATCAATAATTATTCCATTAATTTTCGATTTGGAACTGCTGGTTGCTGATATATCAAACTTTTGTTGACTGTTGGTATTTTTGGAATCGACAGCTTCACTTGTTTGTTTTTGCAGTTTTCTTATTTAAGCTTTACCAACTTTCTGCCAAAGCTTCTGCAAAACCTCCTCCTAGAAAGGTGCGGGAAGGGGGTGGGTGGATGGGGAAGGGGAAGGTGGGGAGGGGGTCGGGGAGGGTGGTGGGGGGGGGTTGCGGGGACCGGGGCGTAGGGGCTGCGGGACTGCGGGGCCGGGGTGGCGGGGTCGGGGTGGGGCGGCGACAGCGGCGGCGGTGGTGACGGCGGCGGTGGTGGCGGCGGGGCCCCGGCCCCGCAGCCCCCTGCCCCGTCGCTCCCGCCCTCACAATCTACATTCACTATATCCTCCTCTTACCCCCCCCCCCCCCTCCTCCCGCTCTTCCTCACCACCCAACCACACTCCCTTACCGCACCCATCCAATGGAGGGAATCGGGTGCGGGAAAGGGTGTAAGCGGCGGAGGGGAAGGGGAAAGGGAAGGGGGGTTGGGGAGGATGGTGGGTGTGGGTTAGGGGGCAGGGGGCGGCGGGGTGAGGGCTGCGGGGCCGGGGCGTCGCCGTCGCCACCGCTGCCGTCACCACCGCCACCGCTGTCGCCACCCCACCCAGACCCCGCCCTATCCCGGCCCCGCAGCCCCGCAGTCCCGCCGCCCCGATTCCCGCAACCCGCCCCCACCACCCTCACCGCCCCCATCCCCACGCCCCTCCCCACTGCTCACTCTCTTCTCGCGCCTTTCGAATAGAGGAGGAGGTGGAAAGCAGGAGAGAAGGAAGAAGATCAGCGAGGAGAAGAGGAAGCAGAAGAGAAGGAGGAAGATTGATGATTTGCAATTTTATTAAAATTTTTAACAAATTTGGACTATACTGGCGCCACCTCTTGGATGTCCGTACCTGTACCGCAGAGTTTCTTTCTAGTCCAAGTGATTACAGGAACCTGTAACTGAAATTTGGTTCAATATAACAAAATTATTCCAGTTCCCAGTTCAATGCATAGATGGCGTAACGAGTTACAATTCCAAATTTTTGAAGTCTTATAAATTTTTAACGTATTTCAAGATCATTTACAGAAAGAGGGAGATTCGATGTATTTAAAAAAATGTAGAAACAGGTATTACCCATTGATAGTTTTGAATAAATCGCTATCAAAGTGAAGTGAGGTTAGGATTTTGCATTATTATTGTATTTATTCTCTATTATTTCATATCACAATCCTGATATGAAATAAGAATGAAAAGTATGTAAATCAAGATATGGTTACTAGACATAACAGAGGTATTGTTATATCATTATTTGTTGCAGATTGAGGAAAGATATAAAGATAAAGACAAGGTTGATGCTGTCAGCAGAGATTTTCCTTTTAATGATGTGATGAGACATTTGATTGCAACATAGATTTGGGAAATCTACAGGTATAATTTACATTTGTATAAATCCTGTTGCCTTTTAAGTGTCAACAAACAGATCTGAAGCAAATAATGATCAAAATATCTCTTTAATGAATGAATGAATCTTCATATACATACTATAATAAAAATGTGTTATAGGTGCAGTACATCAGTCTCTCAGTATCTTTTGGAGGATCTTTCTCTCTCAGCCCCAGCCATATAACTGATTAGATGTATCAGCCTCTACAATTCCCACATGAAATTAACACAAAGAACAAATATACTTTATACCAGAGATGACTTCATTATAGAGTGGTGAATGGTGATGATATTTTCACTAACTAGGTATGTATAGATAGAAGTGAATATTAATATAGTCTCATCATTCTAAGGTAACTGTAATAATTAGTAATAACTCATTCCCAATTTGTTCAAGGTTTTGCTGAATACTGCTATATTGGAACTTCCTTTGCTAACCTATGTCATTTGCTTTAATAAAATTGTTCCAATAGAAGATCTATAGCTGAAATTCCTGGAAATCAGAAGTATCTGCTGGGATAATCATGAGTCTTTTTGACAACAAGTCCTTCTTATGCTGCTATGTGATCTCGTCAAAGACGTCACAGCGTTGCCTTGTCACGAATTTGGTTATATTCACAGGTTAGATTCTTCTGTTTTTTTTTAATTTTCGTGTATGACACTGACATCAGTGACAATGACAGACAGCTGACATAAACTTTAGTACAATGCTTGTTCTACACCGAAGGGGTACATAGATGTTTTCAGAGTAGAGTAGGTGTAACTGTGATCGAGTGATCCTATGCATTTTGAATATTTTGATCGATGTTCGTTATTCTTTTATGCATAACTTCTACAAGTGTGTGTATCTATTATAAACTCATATAAAGATGGAAGACTTTTTGATGTTCCTCCTGGATAATCCACAAGAATCAATTCAATATGAAATAAGAATGAAAAGAATGTAAATCAAGATATGGTTACTAGACATAACAGGGGTATTGTTATATCATTATTTGTTGTAGTCTGTTGTAGATTGAGGAAAGATACACCTACCATGGTTTATGCTATCAGAAGAGATTTTTCTATTAATTTTGTGATGAGACATTTGATTGCAACATGGATTTGGGAAATCTACAGGTATATTTTACATTTGTATGAACCCTGTTGCCTTTTAACAGTGTCAACAAACAGATCTGAAGCAAATAATGATCAGAATATCTCTTTAATGAATGAATGAATCTTCATCTACATAGTATAATAAGAATGTGTTATAGGTGCAGTACATCAGTCCCTCAGTATCTTTTGGAGGATCTTTATCTCTCAGCCCCAGCCATAACTGATTAGATGTATCAGCCTCTACAATTCCCACATGAAATTAACAAAGAACAAATAATATACTTCATACCAGAGGTGACTTTACAATAGAGTGGTGAATGGTGATGATATTTTCACTTACTAGGTATGTATTCTTGGTATTGTATAGATAGAAGTGAATATTAATATGGTCTCATCATTCTAAGGTAACTGTAATAATTAGTAATAACTCATTCCCAATTTGTTCAAGGTTTTGCTGAATGCTGCTATATTGAAACTTCTTTTGCTAACCTATGTCAGCTGCTTTAATAAAATTGTTCCAATAGAAGATCTATAGCTGAAATTCCTGGAAATCAGTAGTATCTGCTGGGATAATCATGAGTCTTTTTGACAACAAAATTTGGTAGGTATATTGTTTTTCTATCAGTTGATGGTCAGTGAAGCTATAAATCCTTATTATGCTGCTATGTGATCCCGTCAAAGACGTCACAGCGTTGCCTTGTCACGAATTTGGTTATATTCACAGGTTAGATTCTTCTGTTTTTTTTTAATTTTCGTGTATGACACAGACATCAATGACAGACAGCTGACATAAACTTTAGTACAATGCTTGTTCTACACCGAAGGGGTACATAGATGTTTTCAGAGTAGAGTAGGTGTAACTGTGATCGAGTGATCCTATGCATTTTGAATATTTTGATCGATGTTCGTTATTTTTTTATGTATAACTTCTACAAGTGTGTGTATCTATTATAAACTCATATAAAGATGCAAGACTTTTTAATGTTCCTCCTGGATAATCCACAAGAATCAATTCAATATGAAATAAGAATGAAAAGAATGTAAATCAAGATATTGTTACTAGACATAACAGAGGTATTGTTATATCATTATTTGTTGTAGATTGAGGAAAAATATACCTACCAAGGTTTATGCTATCAGAAGAGATTTTTCTTTTAATGATGTGATGAGACATTTGATTGCAACATGGATTCGGGAAATCTACAGGTATATTTTACATTTGTGTAAATCCTGTTGCCTTTTAAGTGTCAACAAACAGATCTGAAGCAAATAATGATCAAAATATCTCTTTAATGAATGAATGAATCTTCATATACATACTATAATAAAAATGTGTTATAGGTGCAGTACATCAGTCTCTCAGTATCTTTTGGAGGATCTTTCTCTCTCAGCCCCAGCCATATAACTGATTAGATGTATCAGCCTCTACAATTCCCACATGAAATTAACACAAAGAACAAATATACTTTATACCAGAGATGACTTCATTATAGAGTGGTGAATGGTGATGATATTTTCACTAACTAGGTATGTATAGATAGAAGTGAATATTAATATAGTCTCATCATTCTAAGGTAACTGTAATAATTAGTAATAACTCATTCCCAATTTGTTCAAGGTTTTGCTGAATACTGCTATATTGGAACTTCCTTTGCTAACCTATGTCATTTGCTTTAATAAAATTGTTCCAATAGAAGATCTATAGCTGAAATTCCTGGAAATCAGAAGTATCTGCTGGGATAATCATGAGTCTTTTTGACAACAAGTCCTTCTTATGCTGCTATGTGATCTCGTCAAAGACGTCACAGCGTTGCCTTGTCACGAATTTGGTTATATTCACAGGTTAGATTCTTCTGTTTTTATTTAATTTTCGTGTATGACACAGACATCAATGACAGACAGCTGACATAAACTTTAGTACAATGCTTGTTCTACACCGAAGGGGTACATAGATATTTTCAGAGTAGAGTAGGTGTAACTGTGATCGAGTGATCCTATGCATTTTGAATATTTTGATCGATGTTCGTTATTTTTTTATGTTTAACTTCTACAAGTGTGTGTATCTATTATAAACTCATATAAAGATGCAAGACTTTTTAATGTTCCTCCTGGATAATCCACAAGAATCAATTCAATATGAAATAAGAATGAAAAGAATGTAAATCAAGATATGGTTACTAGACATAACAGGGGTATTGTTATATCATTATTTGTTGTAGTCTGTTGTAGATTGAGGAAAGATATACCTACCAAGGTTTATGCTATCAGAAGAGATTTTTCTTTTGATGATGTGATGAGACATTTGATTGCAACATGGATTTGGGAAATCTACAGGTATATTTTACATTTGTATGAACCCTGTTGCCTTTTAACAGTGTCAACAAACAGATCTGAAGCAAATAATGATCAGAATATCTCTTTAATGAATGAATGAATCTTCATCTACATAGTATAATAAGAATGTGTTATAGGTGCAGTACATCAGTCCCTCAGTATCTTTTGGAGGATCTTTCTCTCTCAGCCCCAGCCATAACTGATTAGATGTATCAGCCTCTACAATTCCCACATGAAATTAACAAAGAACAAATAATATACTTCATACCAGAGATGACTTTACAATAGAGTGGTGAATGGTGATGATATTTTCACTAACTAGGTATGTATTCTTGGTATTGTATAGATAGAAGTGAATATTAATATAGTCTCAACATTCTAAGGTAACTGTAATAATTAGTAATAACTCATTCCCAATTTGTTCAAGGTTTTGCTGAATGCTGCTATATTGGAACTTCTTTTGCTAACCTATGTCAGCTGCTTAAATAAAATTGTTCCAATAGAAGATCTATAGCTGAAATTCCTGGAAATCAGAAGTATCTGCTGGGATAATCATGAGTCTTTTTGACAACAAAATTTGGTAGATACATTGTTTTTCTATCAGTTGATGGTCAGTGAAGCTATAAATCCTTATTATGCTGCTATGTGATCCCGTCAAAGACGTCACAGCGTTGCCTTGTCACGAATTAGGTTATATTCACAGGTTAGATTCTTCGGTTTTTTTTAAATTTTCGTGTATGACAGACATCAATGACAGACAGCTGACATAAACTTTAGTACAATGCTTGTTCTACACCGAAGGGGTACATAGATGTTTTCAGAGTAGAGTAGGTGTAACTGTGATCGAGTGATCCTATGCATTTTGAATAATTTGATCGATGTTCGTTATTCTTTTATGTATAACTTCTACAAGTGTGTGTATCTATTATAAACTCATATAAAGATGCAAGACTTTTTAATGTTCCTCCTGGATAATCCACAAGAATCAATTCAATATGAAATAAGAATGAAAAGAATGTAAATCAAGATATTGTTACTAGACATAACAGAGGTATTGTTATATCATTATTTGTTGTAGATTGAGGAAAGATATACCTACCAAGGTTTATGCTATCAGAAGAGATTTTTCTTTTAATGATGTGATGAGACATTTGATTGCAACATGGATTTGGGAAATCTACAGGTATATTTTACATTTGTATGAATCCTGTTGCCTTTTAACAGTGTCAACAAACAGATCTGAAGCAAATAATGATCAGAATATCTCTTTAATGGATGAATGAATCTTCATCTACATAGTATAATAAGAATGTGTTATAGGTGCAGTACATCAGTCTCTCAGTATCTTTTGGAGGATCTTTATCTCTCAGCCCCAGCCATAACTGATTAGATGTATCAGCCTCTACAATTCCCACATGAAATTAACAAAGAACAAATAATATACTTCATACCAGAGATGACTTTACAATAGAGTGGTGAATGGTGATGATATTTTCACTTACTAGGTATGTATTCTTGGTATTGTATAGATAGAAGTGAATATTAATATGGTCTCATCATTCTAAGGTAACTGTAATAATTAGTAATAACTCATTCCCAATTTGTTCAAGGTTTTGCTGAATGCTGCTATATTGGAACTTCTTTTGCTAACCTATGTCAGCTGCTTTAATAAAATTGTTCCAATAGAAGATCTATAGCTGAAATTCCTGGAAATCAGTAGTATCTGCTGGGATAATCATGAGTCTTTTTGACAACAAAATTTGGTAGGTACATTGTTTTTCTATCAGTTGATGGTCAGTGAAGCTATAAATCCTTATTATGCTGCTATGTGATCCCGTCAAAGACGTCACAGCGTTGCCTTGTCACGAATTTGGTTATATTCACAGGTTAGATTCTTCTGTTTTTTTAAATTTTCGTGTATGACACTGACATCAGTGACAATGACAGACAGCTGACATAAACTTTAGTACAATGCTTGTTCTACACCGAAGGGGTACATAGATGTTTTCAGAGTAGAGTAGGTGTAACTGTGATCGAGTGATCCTATGCATTTTGAATATTTTGATCGATGTTCGTTATTTTTTTATGTATAACTTCTACAAGTGTGTGTATCTATTATAAACTCATATAAAGATGCAAGACTTTTTAATGTTCCTCCTGGATAATCCACAAGAATCAATTCAATATGAAATAAGAATGAAAAGAATGTAAATCAAGATATTGTTACTAGACATAACAGAGGTATTGTTATATCATTATTTGTTGTAGATTGAGGAAAAATATACCTACCAAGGTTTATGCTATCAGAAGAGATTTTTCTTTTAATGATGTGATGAGACATTTGATTGCAACATGGATTTGGGAAATCTACAGGTATATTTTACATTTGTGTAAATCCTGTTGCCTTTTAAGTGTCAACAAACAGATCTGAAGCAAATAATCATCAAAATATCTCTTTAATGAATGAATGAATCTTCATCTACATACTATAATAAAAATGTGTTATAGGTGCAGTACATCAGTCCCTCAGTATCTTTTGGAGGATCTTTCTCTCTCAGCCCCAGTCATAACTGATTAGATGTATCAGCCTCTACAATTCCCACATGAAATTAACACAAAGAACAAATATACTTTATACCAGAGATGACTTCATTATAGAGTGGTGAATGGTGATGATATTTTCACTAACTAGGTATGTATAGATAGAAGTGAATATTAGTATAGTCTCATCATTCTAAGGTAACTGTTATAATAAGTAATAAATAATTCCCAATTTGTTCAAGGTTTTTCTGAATGCTGCTATATTGGAACTTCTTTTGCTAACCTATGTCAGCTGCTTTAATAAAATTGTTCCAATAGAAGATCTATAGCTGAAATTCCTGGAAATCAGAAGTATCTGCTGGGATAATCATGAGTCTTTTTGACAACAAAATTTGGTAGGTACATTGTTTTTCTATTAGTTGATGGTCAGTGAAGCTATAAATCCTTATTATGCTGCTATGTGATCCCGTCAAAGACGTCACAGCGTTGCCTTGTCACGAATTTGGTTATATTCACAGGTTAGATTCTTCTGTTTTTTTAAATTTTCGTGTATGACACTGACATCAGTGACAATGACAGACAGCTGACATAAACTTTAGTACAATGCTTGTTCTACACCGAAGGGGTACATAGATGTTTTCAGAGTAGAGTAGTAGTATGAACATAATAAGCGTCACTTTTTGACCTACAAATGATTTGTTTTTCATACCAACTTTCAATTTTTGAATGAAACACTCTGTATATTATTGCATTTCTGAAATCTGCAAAATTTTCTGAATCCAATGATATCAAATAAGTGACATTTTAAACGTCAAAATTTTCAATATTTTTATTTTCTTATTTTCTTTTAGTTGAAATTTCCATTGTATCTATCGCACATTTTATTACCAGCTATGAATAAATTTCTTATTGGCAGTACTAATATGGTTCCATTTGAAAAAAATGAGTTTCAACTCAAAATCGACTATGATGAACTTTATTTGCTCATAAAAAACGCAATTCAGTATTTTTGACGGGATTTAAATTTTTCTAGCATTAGACGGATCAATTGGAATAAATCGGAACCATCATGCCACACCTAAATTTCTGAAAGAAATCAATTTTGTATACGATTGAAGCTATTATGCCCCCTAGCGGTGGACGTATCGAGATAAAAAATATTTCCAGCAATTTTTCTTGGTCAATTTCCCTTGAAGGATTTTTCCCCCAAACTTCCACGACTGTTAGTTAGGTACTGAGATACAGTCCCTCGTTACCCTTACTGAATCACCCGGTTATCGTTGAGTGATTCATACGTTTTTTAGTAGATGATATAAGATGGCATAAAACGGAATTGTATTAGTCAGTCTACGTTCAACCTGCGAATAATAAAAGTGTCTGATCTAGTCATAGATTGAAGGAGTGGTGTGTTTTCGTTTACAAATTTCTACATTTTGTTCATTGTGCATAACATCTTTATGTAGAAGTATTTTGGATTTTTGGATGAAGAAATAGGTATTTGCATTTTTTATTTGAAAGATTTAAGAGTGAGTTCCTGAGTTTCACTTGAGATCAATGCGAACAAGGAAACTAAAACCAAAAGATATAGGCAATGATTAAGTAACTGATCTTGTCAGGTTGAAAAAATAACGATTTCTCACGGGTTGTTCTGTGTGTGTATTATTTCTTATTTAATTTCCAAATTCATTTAATTTAGTTTAGTTAGTGTTTGGTTAAATGACCAGCGACTGTGCAGCGCTCTGTTTTGATTTTCTATTTTCTCCAAATCCACCACTTCCATGAGTATGCTTGAACCGCTATTAACTAGAG
Organism: Chrysomela aeneicollis; assembly: GCA_029955515.1. Classification (NCBI taxonomy): domain Eukaryota; kingdom Metazoa; phylum Arthropoda; class Insecta; order Coleoptera; family Chrysomelidae; genus Chrysomela; species Chrysomela aeneicollis. The sequence goes on along the minus strand of JARUHQ010000019.1, from coordinate 42,057 downwards.
GGCGTCAGTGTGACCGTTTTTGAATTTACTACGTTTTTTTTGAGTGTGTAAATGCGATACCACGCTCACAAAAACTATAGCACTCGATTTTTATCGCGAAATTGGGAAGGATAAGAGGTTTTTACGAAAGACATGCGAAATTGATGAACGCCGTGTTTCCACTTTGTGAAATACATTTTTCTTAGAGCCAAAAAGGCTTTTGGTTTATCTTCATTGAATTGGAGTGACCGCCTGGTCTAGGTAAGCCCTTTTATATTCTAGCTCTTGCTGTATCTGTAAGCTGAAATTTAATGTAATTATACATTTGAGAAAATCGTTTACGCCATGTTGTCGGGATATTACCCATGACGTAGGTATATGCATGTTTCTCTCCCGTTCTAGGAATTATATCTTCACAAACGCTTGTTATACCGGAGTATATCGTTGAACCAAATAAAAAGTAGAATACGATATCCAGAATTGATTTGTTCAGGACCCTGCTTTTTCCCATCTTATTTTAAGGTACCTACAGTAGATGAGGGATCGTATAGATTATAATACATTTATTTATTTTAAAATCACAAATACAATATGTTATATAATAATGAATGATTAAATTTTACATTGAAAGAATGAGTGTAGCTTGTACATTTGTATTTCTGTTTCTGTATTCAGAGATTGATGACGTTATTCTTCTGCAGCTTGTAATTTTTCCCCTTTTTCAGTGAAGTGACGTCTATAGCTACCCTGTGAGGAAGACTGTGATCTGCTTGAAGCTTAAATATGATATTTTTCACAATCCTGTGCAGATTCAATAGAACATGTGTTCATTGAGAATGAGATTGGGCGACGTCAACACCATCATATTTGTGCTGATGAGACCATTAACAGGCTTATTGTAGAAGCTGATTTCCAAAAAATGTATAGTTATAGCTAAATCATATGCATGTAGGTACCTGATGATGATGTTATTCAAGAAAGTGTACCAATCAGGTAGGTGTAGCGGTATAAGAAGTAATAAAACGGGTTCAGCCATTTTTTCAGGAATCTTGAACTCAGAGATGTATGTTTATCAACATTATTTTTATGTAGTTTTATTTCAGGTCTTCATTCAAATCTAACTATGTTGAAGAACCTTTTGAAAACAACGAAATTGAAATGCTAATTCGCAACCCAACCTGAATATATCTGTTGGAATTAATTTTCTTTATTACAGAGGTGATCTACAGTTTATTTGGTAATAATTTGGCTGAAGAGGATAAAAGAGCTCTCAATATTATTCAAAAGAAAAATGTATTATCTGAATTACAGTTTCTAGGTTGGTGTTTATTTATTTGTATCTAATAATAAAGATATGCATATTTATCAGGTTGATGACTGTGAATGAATGAACTTGTATTGTCAAAAATTCAAATAATGTGGTATTGAAATCAATCATAAAAGAAGAAAATCAATCAAGATTTTATTTTCCAGATCTGATCTAGGAACAACCTGGATAGAAAATCACACCAGTAATCAGTAGGTGTAATTTTTTTCTCAAACACCCAAGGATAGACGTCATGGACACCTTTCAGACCCATAATCATAACAATAAAGATGATTTTCAACCAATGATGGACCTGTAGACTATGAATTCCTCATTGGACTTGAGAATGGATATGATGGACACCCTGTAACACTGTTAATGTATGAGTGAACAAATTTTTTTATCTACAAATCAATAATTATTCCATTAATTTTCGATTTGGAACTGCTGGTTGCTGATATATCAAACTTTTGTTGACTGTTGGTATTTTTGGAATCGACAGCTTCACTTGTTTGTTTTTGCAGTTTTCTTATTTAAGCTTTACCAACTTTCTGCCAAAGCTTCTGCAAAACCTCCTCCTAGAAAGGTGCGGGAAGGGGGTGGGTGGATGGGGAAGGGGAAGGTGGGGAGGGGGTCGGGGAGGGTGGTGGGGGGGGGTTGCGGGGACCGGGGCGTAGGGGCTGCGGGACTGCGGGGCCGGGGTGGCGGGGTCGGGGTGGGGCGGCGACAGCGGCGGCGGTGGTGACGGCGGCGGTGGTGGCGGCGGGGCCCCGGCCCCGCAGCCCCCTGCCCCGTCGCTCCCGCCCTCACAATCTACATTCACTATATCCTCCTCTTACCCCCCCCCCCCCCTCCTCCCGCTCTTCCTCACCACCCAACCACACTCCCTTACCGCACCCATCCAATGGAGGGAATCGGGTGCGGGAAAGGGTGTAAGCGGCGGAGGGGAAGGGGAAAGGGAAGGGGGGTTGGGGAGGATGGTGGGTGTGGGTTAGGGGGCAGGGGGCGGCGGGGTGAGGGCTGCGGGGCCGGGGCGTCGCCGTCGCCACCGCTGCCGTCACCACCGCCACCGCTGTCGCCACCCCACCCAGACCCCGCCCTATCCCGGCCCCGCAGCCCCGCAGTCCCGCCGCCCCGATTCCCGCAACCCGCCCCCACCACCCTCACCGCCCCCATCCCCACGCCCCTCCCCACTGCTCACTCTCTTCTCGCGCCTTTCGAATAGAGGAGGAGGTGGAAAGCAGGAGAGAAGGAAGAAGATCAGCGAGGAGAAGAGGAAGCAGAAGAGAAGGAGGAAGATTGATGATTTGCAATTTTATTAAAATTTTTAACAAATTTGGACTATACTGGCGCCACCTCTTGGATGTCCGTACCTGTACCGCAGAGTTTCTTTCTAGTCCAAGTGATTACAGGAACCTGTAACTGAAATTTGGTTCAATATAACAAAATTATTCCAGTTCCCAGTTCAATGCATAGATGGCGTAACGAGTTACAATTCCAAATTTTTGAAGTCTTATAAATTTTTAACGTATTTCAAGATCATTTACAGAAAGAGGGAGATTCGATGTATTTAAAAAAATGTAGAAACAGGTATTACCCATTGATAGTTTTGAATAAATCGCTATCAAAGTGAAGTGAGGTTAGGATTTTGCATTATTATTGTATTTATTCTCTATTATTTCATATCACAATCCTGATATGAAATAAGAATGAAAAGTATGTAAATCAAGATATGGTTACTAGACATAACAGAGGTATTGTTATATCATTATTTGTTGCAGATTGAGGAAAGATATAAAGATAAAGACAAGGTTGATGCTGTCAGCAGAGATTTTCCTTTTAATGATGTGATGAGACATTTGATTGCAACATAGATTTGGGAAATCTACAGGTATAATTTACATTTGTATAAATCCTGTTGCCTTTTAAGTGTCAACAAACAGATCTGAAGCAAATAATGATCAAAATATCTCTTTAATGAATGAATGAATCTTCATATACATACTATAATAAAAATGTGTTATAGGTGCAGTACATCAGTCTCTCAGTATCTTTTGGAGGATCTTTCTCTCTCAGCCCCAGCCATATAACTGATTAGATGTATCAGCCTCTACAATTCCCACATGAAATTAACACAAAGAACAAATATACTTTATACCAGAGATGACTTCATTATAGAGTGGTGAATGGTGATGATATTTTCACTAACTAGGTATGTATAGATAGAAGTGAATATTAATATAGTCTCATCATTCTAAGGTAACTGTAATAATTAGTAATAACTCATTCCCAATTTGTTCAAGGTTTTGCTGAATACTGCTATATTGGAACTTCCTTTGCTAACCTATGTCATTTGCTTTAATAAAATTGTTCCAATAGAAGATCTATAGCTGAAATTCCTGGAAATCAGAAGTATCTGCTGGGATAATCATGAGTCTTTTTGACAACAAGTCCTTCTTATGCTGCTATGTGATCTCGTCAAAGACGTCACAGCGTTGCCTTGTCACGAATTTGGTTATATTCACAGGTTAGATTCTTCTGTTTTTTTTTAATTTTCGTGTATGACACTGACATCAGTGACAATGACAGACAGCTGACATAAACTTTAGTACAATGCTTGTTCTACACCGAAGGGGTACATAGATGTTTTCAGAGTAGAGTAGGTGTAACTGTGATCGAGTGATCCTATGCATTTTGAATATTTTGATCGATGTTCGTTATTCTTTTATGCATAACTTCTACAAGTGTGTGTATCTATTATAAACTCATATAAAGATGGAAGACTTTTTGATGTTCCTCCTGGATAATCCACAAGAATCAATTCAATATGAAATAAGAATGAAAAGAATGTAAATCAAGATATGGTTACTAGACATAACAGGGGTATTGTTATATCATTATTTGTTGTAGTCTGTTGTAGATTGAGGAAAGATACACCTACCATGGTTTATGCTATCAGAAGAGATTTTTCTATTAATTTTGTGATGAGACATTTGATTGCAACATGGATTTGGGAAATCTACAGGTATATTTTACATTTGTATGAACCCTGTTGCCTTTTAACAGTGTCAACAAACAGATCTGAAGCAAATAATGATCAGAATATCTCTTTAATGAATGAATGAATCTTCATCTACATAGTATAATAAGAATGTGTTATAGGTGCAGTACATCAGTCCCTCAGTATCTTTTGGAGGATCTTTATCTCTCAGCCCCAGCCATAACTGATTAGATGTATCAGCCTCTACAATTCCCACATGAAATTAACAAAGAACAAATAATATACTTCATACCAGAGGTGACTTTACAATAGAGTGGTGAATGGTGATGATATTTTCACTTACTAGGTATGTATTCTTGGTATTGTATAGATAGAAGTGAATATTAATATGGTCTCATCATTCTAAGGTAACTGTAATAATTAGTAATAACTCATTCCCAATTTGTTCAAGGTTTTGCTGAATGCTGCTATATTGAAACTTCTTTTGCTAACCTATGTCAGCTGCTTTAATAAAATTGTTCCAATAGAAGATCTATAGCTGAAATTCCTGGAAATCAGTAGTATCTGCTGGGATAATCATGAGTCTTTTTGACAACAAAATTTGGTAGGTATATTGTTTTTCTATCAGTTGATGGTCAGTGAAGCTATAAATCCTTATTATGCTGCTATGTGATCCCGTCAAAGACGTCACAGCGTTGCCTTGTCACGAATTTGGTTATATTCACAGGTTAGATTCTTCTGTTTTTTTTTAATTTTCGTGTATGACACAGACATCAATGACAGACAGCTGACATAAACTTTAGTACAATGCTTGTTCTACACCGAAGGGGTACATAGATGTTTTCAGAGTAGAGTAGGTGTAACTGTGATCGAGTGATCCTATGCATTTTGAATATTTTGATCGATGTTCGTTATTTTTTTATGTATAACTTCTACAAGTGTGTGTATCTATTATAAACTCATATAAAGATGCAAGACTTTTTAATGTTCCTCCTGGATAATCCACAAGAATCAATTCAATATGAAATAAGAATGAAAAGAATGTAAATCAAGATATTGTTACTAGACATAACAGAGGTATTGTTATATCATTATTTGTTGTAGATTGAGGAAAAATATACCTACCAAGGTTTATGCTATCAGAAGAGATTTTTCTTTTAATGATGTGATGAGACATTTGATTGCAACATGGATTTGGGAAATCTACAGGTATATTTTACATTTGTGTAAATCCTGTTGCCTTTTAAGTGTCAACAAACAGATCTGAAGCAAATAATGATCAAAATATCTCTTTAATGAATGAATGAATCTTCATCTACATACTATAATAAAAATGTGTTATAGGTGCAGTACATCAGTCCCTCAGTATCTTTTGGAGGATCTTTCTCTCTCAGCCCCAGTCATAACTGATTAGATGTATCAGCCTCTACAATTCCCACATGAAATTTAACACAAAGAACAAATATACTTTATACCAGAGATGACTTCATTATAGAGTGGTGAATGGTGATGATATTTTCACTAACTAGGTATGTATAGATAGAAGTGAATATTAGTATAGTCTCATCATTCTAAGGTAACTGTTATAATAAGTAATAAATAATTCCCAATTTGTTCAAGGTTTTTCTGAATGCTGCTATATTGGAACTTCTTTTGCTAACCTATGTCAGCTGCTTTAATAAAATTGTTCCAATAGAAGATCTATAGCTGAAATTCCTGGAAATCAGAAGTATCTGCTGGGATAATCATGAGTCTTTTTGACAACCAAATTTGGTAGGTACATTGTTTTTCTATTAGTTGATGGTCAGTGAAGCTATAAATCCTTATTATGCTGCTATGTGATCCCGTCACGAATTAGGTTATATTCTCAGGTTAGATTCTTCTATTTTTTTTTAAATTTTCGTGTATGACACTGACATCAGTGACAATGACAGACAGCTGACATAAACTTTAGTACAATGCTTGTTCTACACCGAAGGGGTACATAGATGTTTTCAGAGTAGAGTAGTAGTATGAACATAATAAGCGTCACTTTTTGACCTACAAATGATTTGTTTTTCATACCAACTTTCAATTTTTGAATGAAACACTCTGTATATTATTGCATTTCTGAAATCTGCAAAATTTTCTGAATCCAATGATATCAAATAAGTGACATTTTAAACGTCAAAATTTTCAATATTTTTATTTTCTTTTAGTTGAAATTTCCATTGTATTTATCGCACATTTTATTACCAGCTATGAATAAATTTCTTATTGGCAGTACTAATATGGTTCCATTTGAAAAAAATGAGTTTCAACTCAAAATCGACTACGATGAACTTTATTTGCTCATGAAAAACGCAATTCAGTATTTTTGACGGGATTTAGATTTTTCTAGCATTAGACGGATCAATTGGAATAAATCGGAACCATCATGCCACACCTAAATGGAAAACTAAAAATTGAATTTTAAAAAATTTTCACGTTTGAAATGTCACTTATGTGGTATCATTGGATCCAGAAAATTATGCAGATTTCAAAAATGTAATAATATTGTGTTCCATTTAAAAATCGAAAGTTGGATCACTTCCGGCGAAACCGGAAAAAAAATCATTTGTAGGTCAAAAAGTGACACTTATGATGTTCATAGCATGTCCATAGGGTGTACCATATGATCCTGCTGTTACACCCGGTATAGAAAAATTTCTGAAAAAAATCAATTTTGTATACGATTGAAGCTATTATGCCCCCTAGCGGTGGACGTATCGAGATAAAAAATATTTCCAGCAATTTTTCTTGGCCGATTTCCCTTGAAGGATTTTTCCCCCAAACTTCCACGACTGTTAGTTAGGTACTGAGATACAGTCCCTCGTTACCCTTACTGAATCACCCGGTTATCGTTGAGTGATTCATACGTTTTTTAGTAGATGATATAAGATGGTATAAAACGGAATTGTATTAGTCAGTCTACGTTCAACCTGCGAATAATAAAAGTGTCTGATCTAGTCATAGATTGAAGGAGTGGTGTGTTTTCGTTTACAAATTTCTACATTTTGTTCATTGTGCATAACATCTTTATGTAGAAGTATTTTGGATTTTTGGATGAAGAAATAGGTATTTGCATTTTTTATTTGAAAGATTTAAGAGTGAGTTCCTGAGTTCCACTTGAGATCAATGCGAACAAGGAAACTAAAACCAAAAGATATAGGCAATGATTAAGTAACTGATCTTGTCAGGTTGAAAAAATAACGGTTTCTCACGGGTTGTTCTGTGTGTGTATTATTTCTTATTTAATTTCCAAATTCATTTAATTTAGTTTAGTTAGTGTTTGGTTAAATGACCAGCGAATGTACAGCGCTCTGTTTTGATTTTCTATTTTCTCCAAATCCACCACTTGACGTCGTTCGATGTTGCAGCGTTCTTGTAGATTTAATAAGTATGCTTGAACCGCTATTAACTAGAGGGCGTGAGTATGACCGTTTTTGAATTTACTACGTTTTTTTTTTTTGAGTGTGTAAATGCGATAACACGCTCACAAAAACTATAGCACTCGATTTTTATCGCGAAATTGGGAAGGATAAGAGGTTTTTACGAAAGACATGCGAAATTGATGAACGCCGTGTTTCCACTTTGTGAAATACATTTTTCTTAGAGCCAAAAAGGCTTTTGGTTTATCTTCATTGAATTGGAGTGACCGCCTGGTCTAGGTAAGCCCTTTTATATTCTAGCTTTTGCTGTATCTGTAAGCTGAAATTTAATGTAATTATACATTTGAGAAAATCGTTTACGCCATGTTGTCGGGATATTACCCATGACGTAGGTATATGCATGTTTCTCTCCCGTTCTAGGAATTATATCTTCACAAACGCTTGTTATACCGGAGTATATCGTTGAACCAAATAAAAAGTAGAATACGATATCCAGAATTGATTTGTTCAGGACCCTTTTTCCCCTCTTATTTTAAGGTACCTACAGTAGATGAGGGATCGTATAGATTATAATACATTTATTTATTTTAAAATCACAAATACAATATGTTATATAATAATGAATGATTAAATTTTACATTGAAAGAATGAGTGTAGCTTGTACATTTGTATTTCTGTTTCTGTATTCAGAGATTGACGTTATTCTTCTGCAGCTTGTAATTTTTCCCCTTTTTCAGTGAAGTGACGTCTATAGCTACCCTGTGAGGAAGACTGTGATCTGCTTGAAGCTTAAATATGATATTTTTCACAATCCTGTGCAGATTCAATAGAACATGTGTTCATTGAGAATGAGATTGGGCGACGTCAACACCATCATATTTGTGCTGATGAGACCATTAACAGGCTTATTGTAGAAGCTGATTTCCAAAAAAATATATAGTTATAGCTAAATCATATGCATGTAGGTACCTGATGATGATGTTATTCAAGAAAGTGTACCAATCAGGTAGGTGTAGCGGTATAAGAAGTAATAAAACGGGTTCAGCCATTTTTTCAGGAATCTTGAACTCAGAGATGTATGTTTATCAACATTATTTTTATGTAGTTTTATTTCAGGTCTTCATTCAAATCTAACTATGTTGAAGAACCTTTTGAAAACAACGAAATTGAAATGCTAATTCGCAACCCAACCTCAATATATCTGTTGGAATTAATTTTCTTTATTACAGAGGTGATCTACAGTTTATTTGGTAATAATTTGGCTGAAGAGGATAAAAGAGCTCTCAATATTCTTCAAAAGAAAAATGTATTATCTGAATTACAGTTTCTAGGTTGGTGTTTATTTATTTGTATCTAATAATAAAGATATGCATATTTATCAGGTTGATGACTGTGAATGAATGCACTTGTATTGTCAAAAATTCGAATAATGTGGTATTGAAATCAATCATAAAAGAAGAAAATCAATCAAGATTTTATTTTCCAGATCTGATCTAGGAACAACCTGGATAGAAAATCACACCAGTAATCAGTAGGTGTAATTTTTTTCTCAAACACCCAAGGATAGACGTCATGGACACCTTTCAGATCCATAATCATAACAAAGATGATTTTCAACCAATGATGGACCTGTAGACTATGAATTCCTCATTGGACTTGAGAATGGATATGATGGACACCCTGTAACACTGTTAATGTATGAGTGAACAAATTTTTTTATCTACAAATCAATAATTATTCCATTAATTTTCGATTTGGAACTGCTGGTTGCTGATATATCAAACTTTTGTTGACTGTTGGTATTTTTGGAATCGACAGCTTCACTTGTTTGTTTTTGCAGTTTTCTTATTTAAGCTTTACCAACTTTCTGCCAAAGCTTCTGCAAAACCTCCTCCTAGAAAGGTGCGGGAAGGGGGTGGGTGGATGGGGAAGGGGAAGGTGGGGAGGGGGTCGGGGAGGGTGGTGGGGGGGGGTTGCGGGGACCGGGGCGTAGGGGCTGCGGGACTGCGGGGCCGGGGTGGCGGGGTCGGGGTGGGGCGGCGACAGCGGCGGCGGTGGTGACGGCGGCGGTGGTGGCGGCGGGGCCCCGGCCCCGCAGCCCCCTGCCCCGTCGCTCCCGCCCTCACAATCTACATTCACTATATCCTCCTCTTACCCCCCCCCCCCTCCTCCCGCTCTTCCTCACCACCCAACCACACTCCCTTACCGCACCCATCCAATGGAGGGAATCGGGTGCGGGAAAGGGTGTAAGCGGCGGAGGGGAAGGGGAAAGGGAAGGGGGGTTGGGGAGGATGGTGGGTGTGGGTTAGGGGGCAGGGGGCGGCGGGGTGAGGGCTGCGGGGCCGGGGCGTCGCCGTCGCCACCGCTGCCGTCACCACCGCCACCGCTGTCGCCACCCCACCCAGACCCCGCCCTATCCCGGCCCCGCAGCCCCGCAGTCCCGCCGCCCCGATTCCCGCAACCCGCCCCCACCACCCTCACCGCCCCCATCCCCACGCCCCTCCCCACTGCTCACTCTCTTCTCGCGCCTTTCGAATAGAGGAGGAGGTGGAAAGCAGGAGAGAAGGAAGAAGATCAGCGAGGAGAAGAGGAAGCAGAAGAGAAGGAGGAAGATTGATGATTTGCAATTTTATTAAAATTTTTAACAAATTTGGACTATACTGGCGCCACCTCTTGGATGTCCGTACCTGTACCGCAGAGTTTCTTTCTAGTCCAAGTGATTACAGGAACCTGTAACTGAAATTTGGTTCAATATAACAAAATTATTCCAGTTCCCAATTCAATGCATAGATGGCGTAACGAGTTACAATTCCAAAATTTTTGAAGTCTTATAAATTTTTAACGTATTTCAAGATCATTTACAGAAAGAGGGAGATTCGATGTATTTAAAAAAATGTAGAAACAGGTATTACCCATTGTTAGTTTTGAATAAATCGCTATCAAAGTGAAGTGAGGTTAGGATTTTGCATTATTATTGTATTTATTCTCTATTATTTCATATCACAATCCTGATATGAAATAAGAATGAAAAGTATGTAAATCAAGATATGGTTACTAGACATAACAGAGGTATTGTTATATCATTATTTGTTGCAGATTGAGGAAAGATATATAGATAAAGACAAGGTTGATGCTATCAGAAGAGATTTTTCTTTTAATGATGTGATGAGACATTTGATTGCAACATGGATTTGGGGAATCTACAGGTATATTTTACATTTGTATGAATCCTGTTGCCTGTTAACAGTGTCAACGAACAGATCTGAAGCAAATAATGATCAGAATATCTCTTTAATGAATGAATGAATCTTCATCTACATACTATAATAAGAATGTGTTATAGGTGCAGTACATCAGTCCTTCAGTATCTTTTGGAGGATCTTTCTCTCTGAGCCCCAGCCATAACTGATTAGATGTATCAGCCTCTACAATTCCCACATGAAATTAACACAAAGAACAAATATACTTTATACCAGAGATGACTTTACAATAGAGTGGTGAATGGTGATGATATTTTCACTTACTAAGTATGTATTCTAGGTATTGTATAGATAGAAGTGAATATTAATATAGTCTCATCATTCTAAGGTAACTGTTATAATTAGTAATAACTCATTCCCAATTTGTTCAAGGTTTTGCTGTATGCTGCTATATTGGAACTTCTTTTGCTAACCTATGTCGGCTGCTTTAAAAAATTGTTCCAATAGAAGGTCTATAGCTGAAATTCCTGGAAATCAGAAGTATCTGCTGGGATAATCATGAGTCTTTTTGACAACAAAATTTGGTAGGTACATTGTTTTTCTATCAGTTGATGGTCAGTGAAGCTATAAATCCTTATTATGCTGCTATGTGATCCCGTTAAAGACGTCACAGCGTTGCCTTGTAAGGCCATCTTTTGACGACATCACATAACCCTCTTGCAGTTTATACACATACAGATCTCGTCTAATCCTAGTAATTACAGAAACCTGTAATGCATACAGTTTCCTTCTAGTTCAAGTGATTACAGGAACCTATAACTTAGATTTGGTTCAATATAACAAAATAGATGGCTGATATTCCAGTTCTCAGTTCAATGCATAGATGGCGAAACGGGTTACGATTCCAAATTTTCCAGCAAATTTTTGAAGTCTTATAAATATTTAACGTATTTCAAGATCATTTACAGAAAGAGGGAGGTTCGATGTATCTAAAAAAATATAGAAACAGGTATTAACCATTGATAGTTTTGATTAAATCGCTATCAAAGTGAAGTGAGGTTAGAATTTTGCATTATTATTGTATTTATTCTCTATTATTTTATATCACAATGCTGAAATGAAATAAGAATGAAAAGAATGTAAATCAAGATATGGTTACTAGACATAACAGAGGTATTGTTATATCATTATTTGTTGTAGATTGAGGAAAGATATACCTACTTAGGTTTATGCTATCAGAAGAGATTTTTCTTTTAATGATGTGATGAGACATTTGATTGCAACATGGATTTGGGGAATCTACAGGTATATTTTACATTTGTATGAATCCTGTTGCCTTTTAACAGTGTCAACAAACAGATATGAAGCAACAGTTTCTTACATTTTTGGAGCCAGAAGACTATCTCAATAAATATTCTAAAAGGGAATGAATTTTTTTAAAAGATACCTCTCTGGCTGCTACTTGAATTTTTGATCCCAGAAAATAGTATTTGTTCAAAACATTTCACAACTGAAGAAGACAATGGTAAATAAATCAAGTAAGAAATATATCTTGTGACTAAAATCCTAATATTGGTATTTTTATAGGTTCACCATTGAGGCTCACACAAAGTGTGCAATCACAAAGAATTTGTCCAGACTGGCATCACAAATATCAAACAATGAGAAATAAGTAGTTGTGATTTACATCACCATTAAAAATTATCAATTCTTTTAGAAACAATTTCTTGAAGAAAAAGAGGTGAACCAATGCAGACAAAAAGGGGATTTAATGAGGATTACATGAATTTGATTCAAGTGGAAATGATAGAACTGAATATATTGAAATAATTTTCAATCACAAATCACATTGGAGTCTTGTTAATATTGTTGTGTATAGGTCCTTTCAGTCCTATACTGGGGGTTGTAGATCAGTGGTTCAAATTCACTCAATCCAAAAATACATGTAATCTAACATATACATCGAATATAAGAAATATATCAACTTACCTTAAACTATAGATTCCTATTACAGGGGCCATCTCCCAACACCTCACACAACAATCTCAACTGTACTCAGAGCTCAAGAGTGAATCCCCAATTGCTCTCATCTGTCTATTGAAGAGACTTCTCAAAACCAAAGTCTGTTTATTATGTGTCGGCAGTATCAACTATAACTAGCATTGGCCTAGTTATGTCAAGGTAATGTTTATTCCTACTGACCCATAATCCAAAGAGAATATTAAAATAATTAAACAATCATATTTATTGAAACATAATTTGGAATAGGTAATTCTCCATATCCTTTATGAAATGGAATTTGGAAAATATATTCACAACAATATATTTTTAAAATCAGCAAAACTGTGTTCTTATCTTTATGTAGAATAAAAATTTCTGATACTTCCCTGTTCCTTAACCATTTTTGAAGTAAGCATTGCAAGTAAGCTCATCATTACATTTCATATAGTTAAAACTGAAAAAATATAAACTGGAAGACTTCCAACTTATTCTACTTAAAATTCAGCAAAGAATTTTGATAATGTGTACTGTCTAATTGATGATTGAACACATATTCATAATAACTTCAAAATAATAGAGGCCTACCTCTTGTTTTGGAATGATTTATTATTAATTCTTACAGTACATTATAGATGAGTATATAAATGATTCATAGTTACATCCAGCATTTTTTATAGTGAAAAATGGAAAAGCCATAAATTGGATAACAATTTTAGAAAGAGAAATTAGTCTATCCAATTAGAATATCAAACATAGTTTGAAATGAATGTCTGGTAGACTACGAGCAGAAAACAACTACTTTCCTGGTAAATACCACGCAGAACATTGAATTATATCTGCTCGTAATCCATGCAACGATTCACACTGTGAATGCAGATCGCAAATGTTTCTTTCTTCCTAAGACGTGACAAATTCACATCAGGACAGGCACGCCTAACAACCTACAGACCGGTTTCGGGCTTATTGGCCCTCATCAGTGCAGGGTAGTTATCCGAGTAGAGACCGTAAGATCTCCACTCGAAGCGTTGCCTGTCCCAATGCACCTTCGTCGCGTTTATTTGACCGCACTGAGCCGCGTTCCAACAGACAATTGGAAGTGGCGACACCATGCGGCAGAAGAAAGAAACACTCCAGAACTAAATCTCCCAAATCACAGAACTTGGAAGTGGCTTATAGCTCGACTAAGCTAATAAATGAAAAATGGAAAAGCCATAAATTGGACAACAATTTTAGAAAGAGAAATTAGTCTATCCAATTAGAATATCAAACATAGTTTGAAATGAATGGCTGTTTCACCATCCTATATCCACCTTGGATGATGGACACAAAATATTCTTCATTATTTGCACTTCAGACCAGTTAGCAGCGAAGGTCATGAAAGGTATGATGGAAGTGTCAACAGAAATAATGAATATGAAATTGAATTTTACTCACAATAAAGAGTTCTACACCTTTGAACTGTTCCTCAAATCCCAATCATCTCCATATGTACATCTATTAAAAACTATTTCAATGAAATTCAAGTCATCCTTGTATCACGTATAATCTTGGGTTATGTTGAAATAGTAGTCGAAATAAATATGAAATTTATGAAAAGTACACAAAATATATGCTCTATTCGGTTATTGAAGCAGTAAATCGTTTTTTTTTCATCTAAAAAAATCACTGGTGAAATGTTCAGCCCTGTAGCCAAAGCTTTCATATATGAACCCTGGTACACAGAAAACGTAGTAAAAGTTTCAAGGACGCATGGTGAATTGGTGAATAATTCCGCGCAGTCAAGTGCCTTCTCTGTGACCTTACTGTACTCTGTGGTCGAATCGTTCTTTTTGATTGCAGATTTTTAAGGAGGCACATCGTTGAATTGGAGTGCTTCTTTTTTGCTTTTCTTGGACAACGCTTTGTGAGGTGAGATGTTGAATTTACTAAATACAATATAAAAATGTCATATTAATTATGGATTATTGAAATTTTACGATTTTTCTGCTTACTTTCGGTATATGATTCAGGAATCTTGAGCATGTTGAAAGCACGCCATTTTATTTTAATCTGGATCATCTATAGTAATCGTTAAATATAATCGATTGATTTTATCTCAGTTGTGATCAACTATTTGGTTAAAAATACAGAGATATCGTATTTTATGTGATATTTTATTTTTTCTCTTTTTCGATTATCGGCATCTTGTGTGATTATTTTTAGTACTGAAGCCTAAGAAATTTCCATTTCACTGCTTTTCTTTTATACTTCGTAGGTAAATATAGCAGATATACTTCTGAGATATTCTCTGATGTTGGAGAATAGACCTTGAGCAGAATTATGTGAGTGACTATTTCTGAGGGACTGAAACCCACTTGTAAGGAACAGGAAGC
The DNA here is from genome assembly GCA_029955515.1 of Chrysomela aeneicollis. NCBI lineage: Eukaryota > Metazoa > Arthropoda > Insecta > Coleoptera > Chrysomelidae > Chrysomela > Chrysomela aeneicollis. The sequence continues at coordinate 26,788 of JARUHQ010000019.1, read as the reverse complement.
TAAATATTGGTAACCAGGATTATCGAAGAATTTGAGCTCAGGTGAGTGATTGTTATATTCAGTTGAATAAATCAGATAGTGCATAAACCTCAACTGTGCTTTCCTTTCTTTTCTGTACATAAGTCATAAGAATGTTGACCAACTTTTATCTCTTATGGCTTAAAACTTAAAAAAGATCATATTTTTTTTCAATTTTGTGACGGTTTTTTATAGGTTATTGTCTGTGATTGTGTTGTTTATTCAAACTTATATCAGAATCATTAGATTATAAAAAGAAAAAAATGGATATTGATGACTGAAATTGTAAAGTTACCACTAACACAACCACATAAATAGACCAATGGGAGATGTTACCATAATTCCTGCATAAATGGTCATTTTTTCTTTAGGTCTTATATCTTATTACTAAAAACTTACTTGACACTTTTGACTTAAAATTGCTGCATAAATCCACCATAGTCAGCAAGAGATTATTTCAGAATAAAACTTTGAATACCTACCATTTTCATAAATATTACTTTCCTGATCAAATTTCATAATTATATCTGATTTTCTTTATCCCTGGAATGAACATTATTATTAAAAATCTGAATCTATGGAATAATTTGCATCTAAATATTACTTTTTATCGTTAATTGAGGAATTTATGAGATTGTGGTTATCCAAAGGTTCAATATATGTCTTCTCTCTTCTGCTGTAAAATTGTCTTTTCAGGAACACCTGATCCTATTAACTACGAGGAGTATCCAAGAGTCACTGAAGTAGTCGAATCAACTTTCCTTTGCTGAGGCCTGATTCCTGCAAGACAGTCCTGACCTAATATCGAAAGGACCACTGAACCAATTGAGAGGGTGCTAGAACTAGGTGCATTAAATCATCAGGAGGAATATGACTGAGTAAGTGAGCTCTCAAAAAATCTGTCTTTAGTTTGTGAAACATTTTCATTTATATCCCTCAATCACAGATCACAAGTTAACTTTATTGTTCATTTATTTCCATTAAATTAATTAATTTCAACAATTTCATATATTTCTGATTATTTTTCTTGTTTTGAGAAAACACCACCACAGTGAGAATTTCTTTGCTATAGAAAAACATATCTTTTCCCTTAATTTTTTTTGCACCTTTTATTTTGAAAGATTGTGGCGCTCACTATTTCCCTTTAGTATCTTGTTTTTTTCAAACAACCCTCCTGAGCAGCCCAAAGTCGAGAGCAAATTAAGATATACAAACTCTTTTATATAATTTTAACATAATATATGAAAAGTAGTTTACACATTGAATTATTTAGCTCTGAAAGATTCCATTACCTTCCAAGGGTTAAGTGGAAGAACATTTTCCATGATGCATTGCAGACAATGAACTTTGCCCTTTATTTCTTGATAACTGAATACAGTATATTGTTATTCTTTTTTTATTTCTTGAAATAATAAAGACGATATTATTATTAAATATGTGGTGGTGCTCTCTTATAGAAAATTCTATCTGGTGAAAATACTTGCTGATTTATCTCATATTATATTTGATTTGTTTTCTGGCTATTTGAAAGTCCATGGTTTTGTTTATGAACTATACTGAGTGTAAAAGGATCATGGTACACCCCTCTTATCTCCGTTAGTTTTGGAGGTAATTGATTGAAATTTGGGATATGCCATGAATATAATAAGCAACACTTTTTGACCTACAAATGATTTGTGATACCAACAATACGATACCGAAAGTGAGAAACAAGCCTATATTTCTGGTTTATCATATACAGGATGAAAGATATGAGTCCTCTCTTTTCTTACTCAGAACTCAAATTAGTAATCCAATCTAAAAAAATGACAATTCTTAAATTATTTATTGAAATCTTCAGTTCCATTGGATTGGAAAAAATAAATAATTTGTGCAATTACTTTAAACGGGGTAAATACAGAAATATCATCATATTAGAGATATCTTAAAAATCTATTAACATAAAATTATAGATGCAGAAACACAACAGGGAAGAGGTGATGATGGCAAGAGGTCCCTTACCTAATAGACTTATCCCCGAAGTACCTGGGTAAATAACAAAGAAGGAAGGACACTAGTTGAGTTTTGGACGGAAATGTCTGCTGCTTGAAAATGGACCGAGGAGCAGAAGCAAAGAACTTTTGAATAACATCAACTGGTAGGTGTTCTCTCAATTATTTGTCATCTTTTCAATTGTAAACTGAAACGCGACCATTTAGGCAGCTCTTTATCACGATCAATCACGTTTTCATTCTTAATTCTTTTTCTGGCGCCATCTGTGAGAGTTTCGTCAAGGCGTGGTCCGGATTCATGTAGGGCGCTGCGCTCAACTCTGCGGTGTAAGATCTAGGCCACCCGTATTACACGTACGAGGATGTTGGGGTGCATAAGTGTTTGGGGCACTATATAAATAAAAAAAAAACTCGGAACCGAAAAAACCCTGAGATAATCGTTTCATTGCAAAACACAGTTCTAGTTTCGATAATTATTTGGATCTACCAATCTGAATTCTTTTTTGATGTCATTGCCATATATTTTCAAAGATTTTTCTATACTATTTATTTTCTATTCTAATTATTCATTTTCTATTCATAAGATCTAGAATATGAGATGTATCAAAATGAAATTTGGTATAGGTGAATGGCACGTGAAGTATATTGTAACGTTTTTTGATTTTTGAGACAATTCTGGATCAGAATTTCGAAAAGTTTTCGAGACTACTTCATTTATTTGGATTCACTTTTAATATTGCATCTAGGTGACCATGATCGGACGTAAACTAATCTGAAGACCTCAGGTGATGTCAGAAAATTACAATGGGAAAGTTTTAGTGACTAGTATGATAGATAGGAATTAGACAAGTTGGCAAAATTACATTTTCGTGTCTATTAGTTTTCAAATGGCAACCATTTTTTGATGATAAGCACTTTTCGAAAAAAAGATTTTTTGACGAATATAACGATACTAATTTATTTGCGATTGGATTGAAAATAAGCACATAAATTAAATATTACTAAGGAAAATACTGTATAATAATTTATCAACTTTTGTCAAGTGTGCCATGAATCATAAGTTATTTATACTTTCATTGTAGTGAGAATTGTCTCAGAAATGAAATAATGTTACAATATACAGGGTGTTCCATTTAAAAATTCAAAACCGTAGCCATTTTTGGGGTTACCGGAAAGTGAAAGAAATTTGAAAACTTATTTTAATGTTTCTTTCTAGGAATAGTCGAAATTCATGTAATCACAAAGTATGGGTTCAAGAACAATGTTTTCACTTTTCAGTGAGATGACGTCTATACCCTATAATGGAACACTGTGATATACCTGGAGCTTAAATATGGATAATGTTTATCACAAGCCTGTGCAGATTCAATAACTGGCTGAAGATGGAAGTTATAAACAGGTATTCATTGTAATGGGAGGCTGATTTCCAGGTGAGTGAATAGAAATAGCTGAATCTTCCTAATGTTGGTTAGCAAATTCTTCATGCAATATTGTTATCAAGATATATGTATATTTTTTTTTCTCTTCCTTTGAGTTGTTATTTGAGTTAAACGCTCATATCTCGTATTCTAATTGTACCGGGTGATTCAGTAAGGAACAGTCGTAGAAGTTTGGGGAAAAAATTCTTCAGGGGAAATCGACCTGGGAATATTTTTCAAATTGATACGTCCACCGCTAGGGGGCGTAATAGTTTCGATGGTACAAACCGAAATTTTCCTATATAAGTTCAGAAATAAAAACTCACGTTATTGCCAACATAATGGTCCATCTTTTCGATAAATAAAGTTTCATTTTAGGACGTAAAATGAAGGTGAGATCCTAAACTTTTTGGAATGTAAATGAAGTTTGACTTGACGGAATTTTGCTAACAAGACATGGTTCAAGAAAGAAAGGATTGGTGAATAGGATAAAAAACCATCCATGCCATTCTGGTTCTTACCGCCCTCGCTAGAGGGCGTATTTTGTGAGGTTAATCGTTTTTTCAATTTTTCTCCGGAATCTCATATGCATCGGCAGTCGAGTTTTTTCCCCAAACTCGTTATCCTTACTGAATCACCCGGTACAGCGTGCAAACGGTGGGCGTTGAATTCGTCATTACTTGTACTTTCATCCATCGAGCTCTTGTGGAAAAAACCTGTCCGATGCCTCAGAAAGAAGGTATTGACGTCTAAAGTCGGGTATACTCCCCAAAATTCTGTTTACGTCACGGTTTGTGGGCGGAGCTCTGTTTTGAGTGATCTGACGTCAAAAGTACCTAACTAAAAAGAAAACCAACGTAATTTCTAGTATTTTGAAGAAAAAAACATTGTGATTTCTGGGTGACCAATCCATCCTCAAAATTACCCTTGTCTCTTCCGGCGTGAGTCTCTTCCTGATATATATATACAAGATATAATTATACAAGTGAATGATGCATGTGCTTCATTGAATCATCTATTAAGGGTAGATTTTACCCACAAACAAGTTTGCTACAATTTTGTTTTTTTTTTACGTGGTTTCCCCGAGAGGCCTATTCCACGGTTTCTTCTTGTTGTTGTATTTTGGGTGTTGTGTGTGTGTGTCTTGTGTATGAGTATTTCGTCATCGTCGCTTTATTCGTGTACTTCGTCAATCGTCATCGTTGGTAATGTCTTCGATTTCAACTATTTCGAGTAATTCGCTCGCTTCTCTTTTCCTTGATGTTCTGGGTAATGGTATACCATTGTTGGGTAGTCGTAATCGTCTTTGTCGTCTTCTGGAATGTCATCTACGTGTTGCGTAACGTTGGTGCATTTCAACCGTGGAATAATAGTCTTCTCGGGAAAACCACGTAAAAAAAACGTGCAGTGGAAAAGAGATGAATGGAAATGAAATAAATATAAAATTGTACCAAACATGTTGAGTCGTTATTTTTTCACTTAAAATCTTACCTGAATAGACCAATTAACCTCAATATTGACGTGGAAACGTTTTAATAGCTATTTATGTACCAAGTGCGTTATATAGATCCTAACGCCCGGAGGGTAACATATGAATGTTGCCCGATGGGCGTTAGGATCTAGTAACGCTCGTGGTGCATACAAGATTTTATTTTTCACGAAAAAATTATCTTAAACGACGTTGTTTACTTCATAAATTTTTTCTCATAGTATTTACTGCGTTCTGGTCGGCAACTGAGCACAAGTGAGCTTCTATATGCAGTTTCCATGGAAATATTGAAGGCTTGCCAAGGGTTGTTCATTTAATTGAACTACAGAAAAAAACATTTAGCGGGCGTTATGATTCATAATGCCCTCCATAACGCCCCGGGCGTTATGGGTCTGATGTTAATAGCAACCGTTGCCAAGGTATTATAAAGCAGTAACGATCAAGTGAAAAATAAAAGCTTCAATGAAGCACATGCATCATTCGCTTGCATGATTATATCTTGGAATGAAGATACTTCATGACGCGCGACAGCGGCGAAGCGCGAGGCGCGCCTTTAGGAGCCTTTTGAGACTCTCGCCGGAAGAGACAAGGGTAATTTTGAGGATGGATTGGTCAGCCAGGAATCATCCTATCACGACGTTTTTCATTTCAAAATACTAGAAATTACGTTGGCTTTCAATGTTATGTGAGGTATACTCGACTTTAGACGTCAATACCTTCCTTTTGACGCATCGGACGAGTTTTTTCCACAAGAGCTCGATGGTTGAAAGTACAAGTAATGACGAATCCAACGACCTCCGTTTGCACGCTGTACAATAATTAGAACGCGATATAAATGTTGAATCACTCTATATACTGATTCAGGGAGATATTGATGAAGGGGATGCTATGGGTTTTTGTTGATTTGGGATGGTATTTTGTCTTCGGGAAGATATTGAATTTGATGAACGAGAATTATATTGTTGAATATCATTTCTTGTATTCTGTCGTTAATACCCAAAACAGCTTAGCCAGCCGACATTGAAAGATGCTATGTCTATAATGTAGAACCCCATCTTTCATTACATGATTACATGATGAAATTTATTTCACCAATGCATCATAAGAAATATACAAGAAGGAATTACTACTCTGAGATGTTCTATTGACCAGTGACCTGCCCAATCTTTTTTTCCTTATACTTTGATATTATCAATGCCCTTTCAGAATATTCAATAAAAACTTATGATTTTCAGATCCACTACTGCTTCATGTTATAAATTCACTTTTTCCTTAAAAAACCTCAGATGAAAATATAGCCAATTCCTCCAATCAGTTGTCAAATATATTTAATTCGCAGTAAATTTTCAAGGTCATTTGGTAACATTCCCGCCTTTCTCTGAGTCAACTCTGGTTAGTATAACCTATACTTTGTGATTCCGCTACGCGATTCGGCACCGTCATTACCGAAATCCAGCAAATTCAGCATCAAGTTCAACTAACATTATATTATATATTATATTAATTTTGACCTCACCTTTTGCACAGCAAATTTTTTTTTATTTCTATTCCATTTTTTATTCAAAGTTTTGCTCTTTACGTTACCGATGTACGGACTTGCCCCACTCAAACACATGTTACTCCATTTTCCCCACAAATATTTGTCCATTATTCTTTAAAAAAATGTACCTACCCACTCTCCCTGTCCCGCTGTATATTTTTAAACTAAACTTAAGCCACACTGCTAAGCTAAGCTCGAACTAAAACCATAATACATTATCAAGATTCTCGCTGAAGTCATCATCTCAGGTTAATCCAAAGCTGCACCGAGCCTACTTATTCTTGCGGCAACCCATCCGAGACACACTTCTTTGTCGTCACTTATTATTCAAGCAACATTGATTAACCATTTTCAATTCCATTCTATATTGTAAACATTTCAGTTCAGTAATAAAATTGTTATCGAGTGATATAACAAATATATATATAAAACCCTAATAATCTAAAGGCATTTTTTTGCGAGAAACTGTTTTGAAATTATTTGAAACACTCCATTTTCTTGAACCATTTGTGACGTCACAATTTGGTTCAAAACGTTTTGAAAGCGTCTTTTGGACCGTTTCAATCATGTTTCAATATGGCGAACTGTCATCTGAGGTTAAATAACTATGACACGTGACGTTTTGAAACGTTGCATTTTTTCGGCTTATAAAATGATGACGTAGACGTATAAACTATTTTAAAACGGTCTTTGAAACTGGTTCGTCGCAAAAAAAATGCCTTAAGGCAGATAAGTAACCCTAACAAGATGTGCATGTCAATGTTGTAGATTGGCAACATATTTATCATGATGCCGTTGGTTCTGTGGCGTCACTGGTCACTGACGTCCATGGTTGCAGACTGGTTCAACCACTGAACTGTCCTGACTTCACTTCACCGAACTCCGACGAAAACGCTGCCTTGAAAGCTGTCCTACGTCACGTGAAGCGCTCGGACCAAGATAGGATTCGGCCTCATTCTCTCCTCATCCTCGATTCGAGTCAGACGCTCGAGCACACGCGCCATTCTTGTCATGTAGTCTGTTATGCTGTTATGTCGTTCTTATCAATAAACAACTGTTTTGTTTTAATTATTTCCTTAGCCTACATCGATTATTAATGAACATAGAGTACACAATCTTTATAATTCCAATAGAGAGAACATGCCATGTTCCAAGTCAGAATATTCTTCCTTTTTCTTCATCCGTATGTCTTTCGTCATTTGTATTCAAGTGTCAAGAAGCCACATCAGAATCTTTATCAAAATAATGTTGTTGATTGAAGATTATATCTCCATCTATATAAATGAACCAACCAGACGGATACGAAATGAAAGCTTATAATAAGTTTGTATGAACTATCTACTAGGAAAAGCAAAATATTCAGATCCATTCATTAAGAATCCTATGTAAATGTATATCATACCAGCAGAGACTAAAACTGATCAAGTGATCTTGAAGAGAACATTCATTCCATATCAGCAGTAAGAAATTTGCATATGCTGTCAACACTGAAAAATACTATACCCATGTAATACGTGTACAATCTAAACTACGCAACACTAATTACGTCGCACCCCGAAATTTTGCTTCTGTTGAAATTTGAATAACTTTTTTCTAATTTGAACAATTCGAATTCTGTTCGCGCTGTTCGCTAGCTCAGTCCTTCAGCTATAATCTCGTACTTTTTCGTTACATGAGGTTTTTTTCATAAAATTGCTACAGGATGTTTTTTGGAACTCTGCAAAATTTCGAAATTTTAAAAAGGATCCCAAATGAAGGAAAACAGTTTTTTTTCAACTTTAACAGCAGAGGCATGAAGATTATCTCATTACCTTTGGCCATTTCCAAAATTGTCCTCTTATCACTTTTATTTACAGAGTGACCTCAAAAAATCAATTTTTTGGTTTTGCAGTCATAACTTATTTCCTCTTCAACCGATTTTCAAAATCTCAGGATCATTTTGAAGCTGAAGCATTAGATGAATAGACATGAAGATTAGAATTGACTTAAAATAAATATTAAAGATCAATGGTTTCTGCAAAGGTGATCCAAATCTAAATCACCCTCGAAATCCCGATTAAAAAAAAATATTCGAAACGTTGTTTGATCGAAACGAAAATATCACCACCAACAAGACTGAAAAAAACTTTTTGACCTCCTCCCCCCCCCCCAAAAATTTTTTTTGCGGGTAAAATTTATGTTGGTCAAACGGTTAGATATATCGGTAAACATATTTCACCTGACCCCCACATCGGGATCGAAGATTTTAAGAAAAATAAATTCTTTCACCCCCCTTCCCCCCTTGGGGTACTTTGGGTACGGATGAAGGGGAAGGAGATTTTTGTGATTTTTTTACATATTATTCTCGTGTGTTTCGTACAAAACTACTAAGAATCGCCCAAACTCGGGTACTCCAATTATCATAATTTGATGTACAGGGCGAAAAAAAGTTATTTTTCAGAATCGAGACACGCGGTACCCATAGCTGTGTTAAGCGGAAAAAGTTGATCAAAGAGATAAAAAAAATTGTTTCATAGGCGTACGTATAAAATTTTTTTGAGGGTCTGAAAAATTAAATTCTTTGAAAAAATCAAAAACATGATGGAAGACTTTGTATAGGGGGTGAGAAGGTTACCCTGAAATTTTGTTGTATTCAGAATTTTTTTTATTTTTAAATTTTTTTATGTAGTCTTACATCTTCAGAAAAGAAATACCTACGAATAGTTTTTTCTGTCCTGATCTTTATTTTCACAATAACGTAATTTTCAACCTGTCTTTTCAGTCACTCATTATGATTCTTGTTACGTTGGTTACGGACCATGTATTTTTTTGGGCTGATTTTTTTTCTACAACATGGCGTTTCAGTTCGGTTTTCTCACGCACAATTTTTGACTACTGAAAAAAAAAATATCTGGATGTATCCAGAATGAAAGATCCTTCCGAAAACAAGTTGATTTTCATTTAATTCTCCTCCCAGTCGGGATTTACAGAGTGTTTCAGATTTGGGTCACCTTTGAGGAAACCCTCGATCTTGAATGTTCATCTTGGGTTATTTCTGATCTTTAAATCCTCTCATATGAGGTTTCAGCTTCAAAATGAGCCTGAGATTTTGAAAATCGGTTGATGAGGAACAAAGTTATGACTGCAAAACCAAAAAATTGATTTTTTGAGATCACTCTGTAAAGAAAACTGATAAGAAGACAATTTTGGAAATGGCCGAAGGTAATGAGATCATCTTCATGCCTCCGCTGTTAAAATTGAAAAAAAAATGTTTTTCTTCATTTGGGATCCTTTTGAAAATTTTGAAATTTTGCACAGTTTCAAAAAACACCTTGTAGCAATTTTATGAAAAAAACCTCATGTAACAAAAAAGTACGAGATTATAGCTGAAGGACTGAGCTAGCGAACAGCGCAAACAGAATACAAATTGTTCAAAGAAGAAAAAAGTTATTAAAATTTAAACAGGGGCAAAATTTCGGGGTGCGACGTAATTAGTGTTGCGTAGTTTATATAAATTAACTGATTAACAAGAATTAAAAAAGTCAATGAAGTTTGAATACAAAAACATATTACAATAACACCAATGACAGCTTGTTAGAGCAGAAATATTTGCAACGATAATTCTAATCAAATAGAATTTTTTAATCTGAATTTTTTGAACTTTCACATGAACGTCATTCCCTCATTTCTTTCAGTATGTCATTCATCGAATCGATAAAGAATCTTTCGCCTACATCAGCTTTTATTGAGAACAAACCTAACCTAACTTTGTTTAAATTTAAGTTACTAAATATCCGACTGCTATATATTTGATTATAAAATCGTATGTAAAACATGCACTCTGAATTCAAATGCAGATTCGTTATCTAGAATAAAACTAAACCCTGAAACATTTGAACAAACAAAGCTGATTAACCTACTGAAACCACCCGATAATAATCACATTCATTATCAAAAGAAGTTCTTGTTTTTTCTTATAACCAGAAAAAAATTTCAATACAAAACTTATCTTATCTCTAAACTTATAAAATTACTAATGTAAAAATACCAGTCAATGAACTATTACATATTATGAAAACAACAGTCACACAGAATTTATTAATTACTGTGAAATTTGTAAAAGAGCAAAATATGCTCTTAAAAGTCCATCAATACCTTTTCAATTGATTCATATCGACTCATTCTCTTTCAATGAATTTCGTCAAGCTTTTTACGAAAGAATTCTATAACGAAACTAAAAGAATTGTTAAACCTACAAAAAATCAAAGTCCGTTTCACAACCCCAGACTCAAAACGAAAAGATTGATACCCCTTCAACTGAAGACTCTATTGCTGATCCAACCCCAAAAATAATTGCTAGTCAACAAGTATTCATAAATGAAATCAACTTGAACGTCAAATTAATTGAAAGTTATCGTAAAAACAAAATGTTTCCATAATATAAAAAATTCAACAAAAAATTCTTAAAGACGTCAATATTCAAATATCTCTTCCGAAACAACTAATTGGACAAAACTAATAATCAAGAAAAGATTTCCGAAAACGAAGCATACACAGAGCACATTTCAGATCAGTTTGAAAAATACACAGTTTATTCGAATCTGAAAAATTAACAAATCTTCTTGAATGCCAACATATTCGTACCATTTTTAGACAACCTGGAAAATGCAATTAGTTTTGCCAAAATTCATATTGTTCACCCCGACATATTACCTTACGAAATTTGAGAAATACTGTCTGAACTAAGATACCATAATGACACTAGAATAAATCCCAACGTCAACCACCATTCTTAGTACTCTATTATTAACCCCGGCCACCCCGCCCACCTCACCCCCACCCCACCCGCCCCCGCCCACCCCGCCTCACCTCCCCACACCGCCCCCGCCACCCACACCGCCCCACACCGCCCCACACCGCCCCCGCCACCCACACCGCCCCACACCGCCCCCGCCACCCACACCGCCCCCGCCCACCCACACCGCCCCACACCGCCCACCACGCCCCCGCCCCACCTCCCCCCGCACGCCCACCCACCCCGCCCCCGCCCACCCACCCCGCCCCCGCCCACCCATACCGCCCCCGCCCACCCCTCCCTACACCGCCCTCGCCCACCCACACCGCCCCACCCACCCCGCCCACCCACCCCGCCCCCGCCCACACACACCGCCCCCGCCCACCCCTCCCTACACCGCCCTCGCCCACCCACACCGCCCTCGCCCACCCACACCGCCCCACCCACCCCGCCCACCCCGCCCACACCGCCCCCGCCCACACCGCCCCCGCCCACCCACACCGCCCCCGCCCGCACCACCCCCACCCACCCACACCGCCCCCGCCCACCCCGCTCCTCCCCGCACCGCCTCCGCCCACCCAGCCCCGCCCACCCCGCCCACGCCCCCGCACGCCCACCCCGCCCTCGCCCACCCCGCCCCATCCCTCCCCACCTCCCGCCCCATCCCTCCCCACCTCCCGCCCCGCCCCTCCCCACCTCCCCCCACCCACCCACACCGCCCCCGCCCACCCACACCGACCCCGCCCGCACCGCCCCGCGAAGCCAGCCAGACCATGAGCCCTGAGTCGCTCGAAGATAAGCCTCAGGTGGTCAAGATGTTCTTCTAATGAGTTAGAATATACGATGATATCGTCCAGATAAACCTTGCAAAAGCGATCAGTGTAACCTGCTAGGACCGAAGAGGTCAGGTTCTGAAACGCAGCTGGTCCGTTTTTCAAGTCAAAGGCTAGGACACGAAACTCATAGACTGTCCCATCGGGTCCACCGAAGGCAGTGTACTTCCGGCTTTCCGGACTGAGTAGTACTTGCCAGAACCCGTTTCGAAGATCGAGAGTCGTGAATATGGAGGCCTTCCCCATTTCACGAACCGTCTCCTGAATCGGAGGTAGATGCGGAGCTTCAGGTATAATCAACTTGTTGATTTCCCTGTAGTCTACGCAGAACCTCAACTTGCCGTTTTTCTTGGGGATCAGAACCACCGGACTACAATACGGCGAGTTACTTTGATTGATAACTCCCGCCTCTAACAACTTGTCTATCTCATCGTGAATTAACTTCTTCCTCACGTCAGACATTTTATTATAACGATTCTGTCTAAAGGGACGCTCATGGTGCACCTTAATGTCTGCGTATTCCTGTACTATAGGTAATACAGCTGACTGTGTCTCCTTAGAGAACTGTGTTGGCTCAAAGCTCAACTGTGAAGAAGCTTTCGACAAAGGCCTTTTTTTACAACCATTGAAAAACACGGTCTGACGTGGCATGAACCCAAAGTAGATGCACTTACGAAACAAATCTAAGATAGCATGGTTATGAGATAGCCAGGGAATCCCTAATATCAACTCTTCTTGTAGATTTGACACAACTGTCGCATCTACCCATGTTGATCTACTATCGACGAAGCATTCGAATCGGACATTTCCCAAACTAAACGAAGTTGAATTTTGACAACCTAGGACGACGACTGTCCCAGGGCAATCCAGATTGGAACAGTCCACATCCGGAATTACGTCAGGTCTAACGAAACTTTCAGAAGCACCCGTGTCGATCAGTGATTTAGAGAAGCCAAAGTCCGGTCCTCATAACAACACGAAGAAGGAAACTTCTTATTCTGAATGGAGGAATGGGTTTGTGTTGAACTGCACCCATGCCGTGGCTGAGAGTTGGACAACGTTTCGACAAGCCCATCCTCAGAAACTAAAGCCGAGACCACAACATCCTGAGTAGTTGATGAATTATACTCGCTACAATCCTCCAATGACTTGTGCGAGTGAAGATTTTTCTTTTCGTCGATAGGGACACAAACTTTCACTCTCCTGGATTTCACAGGCATTCTCCTACTTACTTTCTTCCTCATTCGTGAACTAGCATGCCGAAAAGAATTCCAACTATCCATTTTCACTGCATCATTCATCTCCACACACATTTCATTTTCACAAGACGAAGACAGGTTTGGCTGTACGACACTGACCTCCGAGAAATCAGGTTCAGCCTCAACAAAAATTTCTTCCTCGTCCTCAGGACGGCATCTTTCCAAATTGGATTCAGAAATACAATGGAAAGGGCAATTATCAAGCATTCCGGAATCACTCATTCTACAAAAGAAGCTAGAATCTGAACAAACTGATTCGCCGGCGGAACCTACGACAATAACGTTTACATTTTCCACACACTCTGGGGATGTAGAAACCCCAACACAACCCGACGGCGAATCAGGTCTCGAGGAAGCAAGCCTAGCTTCGAGAGCTGAATCGCCCCTGGATTCGTTTCCCGAATCCATTCGCGTTCTTCTGGCATTAGATTTCTTTTTATTTGGCCCCTTTTTAGAGGACGCCGCTGGTGGTGCAGAAACCACCTGGTTTAATTGAGCAGGCTGTCTAGGAGGGCCCCTAGAGGTTACCTGCCCCCGCCTGGTCCTCCACACGCCTCGGCTCAATAGCTAACCGGGGGGTGTTGGGGGGAAGTTCCCTACGCCCCTGGTTATTCCCTCTACTAGTCTGGGGGTTCTTGGAATAACTCCCACCAGAATGCCCGCCTGCATTCTGTTCCTTAATCGCCGGACGTGGTGCACCGTTTTGAATACGGGGCACGCCACTGAACTGCCCAAAATTCCCGCCTGAATTCCGGGATTGACTAACATCACCTGTGGTCTTCCCTGAGATCACTGACAATTTGTGTAAGTTCCTCGAAATGTTCCTGCCCCTCAGGAAACATCGGAATTCGGATTTGAGACGTTCGATACATAATTTGACTAATTGCTTTTCGGTATACTCTGGCGCAATCCTGCGCGCCAATGCACACTTTTCAGCAATGAAAGATTCGGGAGAACTAGGGCCAACATGATTATTTCCAAGGAATCGTTTCATTAAAACTTCCTCAGAATCGAATCTCTGCAAAAGACGATTGCAGAAATAATCCCAAACCAATAGACTATCACCATAAAAGGAATTGTACCAACTACGGGCATCACCCTGTAATTGTTTTTTTACAATATTTGGCCACTTAGTTTCTGAAATCCGGAGTTCGGAAACACAAAGATCCAAAATGAGTCTCGGACATTCGGAATCACGTCCTGAGTATTCGGGTAATTCGAGCTTCCTGTTAGCGGAAGCCAGCGCACGAAGCGCATCGCCACCTCGAGCATTGGATCTGAATCCACTCGACAGGAAGGCCGCGAAGGTTCGAAACGAACTCTCTCGCGAGGGCGAGGATCAGAATCCTCTGATGGACGCCATTGCCTTTGATTGTTACCGGAAAGCAAAAACGGATGTGCAATTGGGACACCCTGTACCAAAGAGGGTTCAGGGTTGGGAACGTCCCTGAGGCCGGATGATTCCAGGAAACCCCTACTCCGAATACCGTCAGTCAAGTCAGGAACTCCGACATTCCTTTCCTCAACCCGGGGTTCAGAAATAGGGCCACCCTGTATAAATTTGGGCCTCGTGAACTGACCACCCTGTATATGGGAGTCAGGGAAACCTCTATCCCGAAAGCCGTAAGTTGAATCCGGAACTCTAACATTCCTGTCATCAACCCGGGTGACAGGATTTTGGACATCCTGTATACTCCCAATTGGGGGTTGTTGTTCAAAAATTCTTCCCTGATACTCGTTTCTAGAAACGAGAATAAAAAATCTGTCATTAAATTGATGGGTTCGTCGGCTATTCATAGCCGAAGACACAGGATTCCTAAATTTCCCTGTTTCATCAATCGTGATAAAGTTTTTAGAAAATGATGGACGTTCCAATTGTCGACTATAAACTATCGACGTACGGAGACGATCCCGATAAAGTTTTGGCGTGTCCACTTTTGAAAATCGTGGCACCACGCGGTTTGAAAAAGAACGACGAGGCAACACCCGATCTTCGCTATGTGATATAGACGAAGAATTCACCACCTTTTCAACAATAATCTGTCTCGGCACGCTTACACCTAGAGGTCGTAACACCGAGCGAGACGATGTAGCCGGATAGGCTAGCAAAGTGTTGCTGTACCCATCACCTGAAACTTGCGAAAATTGCATATTGTTTTCGGGGTATTGTTCTCGCAAATCCCCGCTTTGGCTGCCTAATTCTATTACTGAAGGATCTGGGCGACCCTCCAAGATCTCAAGTGTGAGACGTGAGATCGGCAATCCAAAGAATAGCAGAATCGCGAGTCGCTATGCAATGCAACGTAAAGGTGCTCGAATTAAAATGCGGTCTGCTGCCGATCGACGGATCGGCCTCCGCTTTTATTAATTAGGCTCCGCCTCAAAACGGCGTCTACTGTAAGCGCTCGCCCTCCTGGCACTGATGGAACTCGACAGTGAAGTCGTCCATAGTGGCAGGAACGCCCCACAGTACAGAAGACAAGGCTCGGATTTAATAGACACCCTAATTAAATTCCTATCGCCACACTAAAACTTTAGTCTACGATAGCTGACCGAAAAACGGGACGACCTAGATCGACGGCGTTGCGCCACAGTCGCCGTCCCGAAACCTAAATCCCTAGCTATGTAGGCAGAAGGCCTCCCTCCCTACAGAGAGCTAATCAAGGTAAGTAGTAAACGAATCGCGACCGAACGGGTGTGCCCTCAGGTCACACGGGCTACGCGTTTAACGTCCCCAAGGCCCAGTGCAACGTTCCCCCGTAGGGTACTAGTATAGGTTATGCGGTGGGTAGACGGTCCGGCACTTTCCCGGGAAAGCGGCGGAGGCACGACGGAAGGGTGGTGGTGCCACAGCCAGGCTCAGCTGTGGAGGCTACTGATAAAAAATGTCTTTGGACACCACCACCTCTGGAGCTCTTCAGTGCTTAAGGGGACTGGGACAGGCACCCAGTGCTTATGCACAACAACCCTTTTGATCCCTCGTATAGAGGTGGATGTAAACGAATTCGTTAGCAACAATTTAGTGTTGCTAACTTGATTATTATTAGGTTTGCTTCCAAAACCCTAGTTCTAAATATCCAAAATTTGCTTTTTATAAGCTTTATAATGCAATACAATATCGCTTCCAGCGATATTTCAATAATAAAATCGATTCAAGCTGAAAAAGAAGTACGCGAGCCAAAATTCGGATACCGAAGTAACCGTATCTAAGTATAGCAAGCGAGTGATGCTCCCGAAAAAGCCTCCCGCAGCTTTATACAGTATCTCAATAATACTATTATTCCTCTAAACTCCTCCCCTTTAGATTCCTGCACTCTCATTGGTTGCAGCCGCGTGCGTATCCGCGGGACCGAGTGTCATGGAATCGGCTCTGGGGTACTTCTACCTTCTCTGGAAGTTGCCCTTCCAAGGTGGGACAACTAACAAAGAGCCGCCCTGCTCTATAGGTTGGAGCGTTTTGACCTGCCTAACTTCTCGGTGCCAGGTTTCTGCTGCAATGTAGTCCAGAAATGGACTGTTATATTCCCAAGTATATATGGGTTCAAACGAATCTATAGGACGCCTTTTGGCGTCACTAAGCTTACAAACACAAGACGGCTGTGCCGAAGATCTCAAAACTAACTTGAGGATTAGTCCAAGCATGAAAAAGGAAAAACTTTGGATCGACAAGTCGCGTGGACTGTGCCCAGCGAGCGAGTGATAAAGCATCAGCAAAATCGCCGATCTTTATACCTTTTGAGAGCGTTGGCCCTCGGCGACGAAGTCCACTAGGTCTCCTTCCTCCGTGAACATTGCTTCTGCCGGGCGCTCCTCCATAGGTTGGGTCGTACCAGGTGATTAATGTCGTAGTTTTAAGTAACCTGTTGTCCCTATCGACAAACAATAAAAATTTATGTCCTACTTAGCTAACCGAAAAGGCAGGGTGGAGTTGGCCACGTTGGGGTTGCCCCGCAATCACCACCCTGAAACCTAGGTCCCTAGCTGATAAGGCTGAAGGCCCCTGAAGATAGCTGCCAAGATTAACAACGACCGCGTCCGAACGTGTGCCCCCGCAGGTTGCACGTATCGCGACCCCCACAAAGCCCAGTGCAACGTTCACCTCGTAAGGCTACTAATATAGGTAATGCGATGGGGGGTAGTCTGGCAACTTCCCCGGGGAAGCCGGCAGAGGAACGAATCGGGGGTGGTAGTGCTACGGCCAGGCTCAACCGTAGTGGCTACTGTAATGTCTTTGGACACTACCACCTCTGGATCTCTTCTTTTCTTGGAGCTTTGTTGCAGGTATACACCAGCGATTCCTTACTGAAATGTCTCGAAAGAGACAGCTCGGAATCGACGGGGGTGTGTGAACGAATTCTATGAGGAACCTCTTTTTGTCGCCAAAGAGGTTAGCAGGTTTAAAATGGGCTGTGCTGTAGATCGTGTATTTATTTATCAAGATTGATCAGGCTAAAAAATAATCTCAGGCCCTTTAAAGTTCGAAGAACGAAAAGGTTCAGAACCGAAAGGTGCAGAATGAACCGCGGGCCGCGAATTAATAGTATCAACGGGGCTCTCCGCGAGTTCTCTGCGAAACGCCGCCCACCGAATTGCGGGTCGCGCATTGGCTCGCGCGCGCTCGGGTTTTCGCGACTGTTCTCCTCGAGACGCCGCCTACTTGACTTCGCTATTTTTAATGATTTTTTATGCTTAATAGCCTGATCGATGACAAGGCGCTCGCGCCAGCGAGAGTCCTAGATACACACAATTGCCGTTTTACGCTAACTGCGTAGTAGACGACGGTTATTATGTAAATAATGATCGAAGAACGAACGAACTGAGTAATAAAGGCACTCATGGCCATTCTACGAGGCTAGGAGGTCTTACGTATTTGAGTGAAGCTCTAGTACATGAAATATGATATTATTCGTTAAATTTGGAAGAATTTATGATGGTTTTAATTTAGAAAAGTGGCTTTTTGATGTGAAAAAGCGCATTCTATGACATTCCGACTGAAATACCGAACCATCGACAGCGACGACAGCTACTATTGGATTGAAGCGGCGGCGGTAGACCGGAGTCACCGCGAGAACTTGAGAGTCGCTCCGCCAACTTTGGCCGGCCGAGCGCTCGATGCACCTTTCGATCCCGGAGGCTTCGATGTTCAGTATGCAGCAGCAGCCGCTTAGATGTAAGTTAGCTTTTGCCTACAAGTATTTGCCAATTCTTCGGAATTGAATTTTTGTTTTGTTGTTTGTTTGTTGTTTGCAGATACTTGTATTTGTTTAACTTTGTAGGATTTTTGAGTGTTTAACCATACTTCTTCTTTTTAGCATTGTAACAGTTGCCTAGCAAGTGGCTATTACTATTGTATTTTTGTTTGGATGTTTGTAAGAGAAAATAAAGAAAATAGTTGTTGTCACAACTAGCCAGCAAGGAACGCAAAGCAAAGTATCGAGTACAGCGATCCCTTAAATCCCCATGCACGAAAAATAACGAAAATAGTCAAGAATACGCGGAGAATACCGTGCAATTGGCGGTAGCCAATGAGCGCGCTGGAATCTAGTGCTTTGCCTTGCAGCACTTGTTGGCGACAAAATAAGTCGCCATAGAATTCGTTTGATCATTGTAATGATCAGATAGTCGTTTTCACGACTACTATACTACAATAAGAGCTGAATAAGCTGAGTTCCTGGTAGCCGTTGCTCTAGTATCTGCCTGATACTTGAAGGGCTGTTTTATTTTAGCAAAGAAAAGTTATTTGCTGAGAGGATAATTGGGAAGGACAAACCCTGAGATGAGAAACATGGATTTTTACCAAGTCCGTACATACCCCAATCTATCACAGAATTTGTTATAGGTTTTGCTTCCAAATATAGGAAATAATGCTAGAATTGATATTCAATTACGTAAATATGATTATCTTAAACCCTAGGCATTGATACAAATCAATAATCCATTCGCATAACTGATTGTCACCGGTTGAGCCCCTCAGCAATATAAAATAATAATAAAGACCCTTGGAGATGTTCCCAGAGAACGAGAAGAGCCCTGCCCGAGCACGAGAAACGTCTTGGCGGGCCACAGTCCGCTAGAATAGCGGAGAACAGAGCGGGCCAATGAGAGCGCTCCAATTCAGTGGGCGGCGTTTCATGGAGAACCGCTAAACGGATAAATATCCGAGCGCGCGGTGATCGTGTATCACTTGTGCGCTGGGCAGTCCCCACGCCACTTGTTGATTAAGAAACATCGTGGAATATTGCTTTCGGTGCTAAACCTATTGGAATTTCTAGAGGTCTACAGCCAGGCTTGGCTTATTTACATTGTGAATCTTGTTGGCGACAAAATAAGTCGCCATAGAATTCGTTCCCGCATTGAAGCGTAGAAAACAGTTGTTTTTACAACTAAACATTTGAGAGGAGACTAGTTGCTGTTGCCTGAGGCCTGCCTGATATCTCAGGCCCCTTTTTATTTTTTAGGTACGAAGAATCGTAGAGCCGAGCACATATATATAAAATCCCTGTATCCGCTAGGAGAGTAGTCGAGTTTCAAGAATTCCAGTGCTTGAAATGGATGACTTCCATTGGGTTTCAAACAGCAGCGAATTGCTGTATCGTTAGCATTGTTCCTGGTTAATTCGAGGCACTCTCACGGATTTTGGATAACGAATTTTAGCCTGCGAGAAGCGATTCTTTCATTTAGAAGGTTGATCTCGATCTATAACAGCCCAGGTTAAGGAGTCGAAAGGTCGCCCAGATCTTTCGCCTATAGAATTCGTACAATACAAGCACTTAGGTGCATAATCCTCCAAATACCCACCTACCAAATAAATATCCTTATTCCTACCTTTTTCTATTTTGCAAGTAAGAAGAGCTCCAGAGGTGGTAGTGTCCAAAGACATTTTATCAGTAGCCTCCACAGCTGAGCCTGGCTGTGGCACTACCACCCCTTCGTCGTGCCTCCGCCGCTTTCCCGGGAAAGTGCCGGACCGTCTACCCACCGCATAACCTATACTAGTACCCTACGGGGGAACGTTGCACTGGGCCTTGGGGACGTTAAACGCGTAGCCCGTGTGACCTGAGGGCACACCCGTTCGGTCGCGACTCGTTTACAGCTTACCTCTTGATTAGCTCTCTGTAGGGAGGCCTTCTGCCTACATAGCTAGGGATTTAGGTTTCGGGACGGCGACTGTGGCGCAACGCCGTCGATCTAGGTCGTCCCGTTTTTCGGTCAGCTATCGTAGACTAAAGTTTTAGTATGGCGATAGGAATTTAATTAGGGTGTCTATTAAATCCGAGCCTTGTCTTCTGTACTGTGGGGCGTTCCTGCTAGGACAAAACGGTTAGCTAATTATTGAGTTTGTCGTATAGAATCGCACAAAGCCCCGCGTTCACTTCGACACTCGCGAATTACCCTGAATTTCCCTGTTTCGTTGCATTCATATTATCTTCTTGGAGGTTTTGGGTTGAGTAGCCGGAGTTTTACCAACCATAGTACTCGTTTAGAATTCGTGTACTATGGCTTCCCGTAAAACAGAAGACCCCAAACCATCACATGGCGCCCAACGCTTTTTAGGCACGGAAATGCCTACTTCCCACGAAGCTCCCACGCCGCCGTTCGTGACCCGCATATTTTCAGGGCACGTACCCGGCGAGAGCCCGATCTACGTTCCGCAGAATGAATTTAGGACCTCGGCCACGCCGATCGATCCTATTGTTGGCAATCTTCGTTCTCACGAAATGAGAAATATGATTCACGAGTATTCCAATACTATGAAATTTCTCATTGCCTCTTACAATGAACAAGTCAAGCTTGAAGAAGCACAGTCCCAAGCACAGTCCCCGTCAGCTGTACAAAATGTTCACTTTTCAGAACAACCAGACCAACATTATTTTCCAGAGCACGCTTGGAGCCCCGTCACACGCAATAACGACCTCCTCGAAAGAGTCGAAGTCGAGCGTAATGTTGACGGCGCGGCAAAGAGAAGCTCGGTAAATGAAACCGGTCCGGCCGACCCGACACCCGCTGGGCCATTCGCCCATTCAGACTTGTCTCTCGATGTTCATCGTGAACATCGACTTGTTAGAGAGAACGGCGCTTCGGCAAGTGCCCGTCCGACTTGTTTGGCGGGCAAGGTTAAGCGACAACCCGGCAAGGTTGGAGATAGAAACATTTCTCGATCTAGGATCGCTGCGAACTTCATGAACGATTTCGTAACTTTAGATCAGACTGGGAATGTAGATGAAATTTCTATGATCAAAGATGATCAACGAACCCCGAATTTTGATAAATATTCTGAAGCAGCGAATTCAACTTTGAGGGAATTTCGGGAATCGAAACCTGATATAAATAATATACAGGATGTCCAAATTCCTGTTTCGAATGGGATGATAAATTCCCCGTATCCCAGGAGAATACACAGGATGGTTTCCCTGAATTATTGGTACAGGGTGGAGATTCTGTTAGGTCTAAAAATCTACAGGGTGACCCTCATTCCGAAGCCCGAACCGAGAGACCGGTGCCCGGTTTTCAGAATTCGAGGAACCCAGGATTGTCCGACCTTCAGGATGATACCCGGGTATGTTTTGACATACAGGGTGTTCCAGATTCTAGTCCCTCCCCGTTTTTGTCTTCGGGTGATAATAAGAGACAATGGCGCCCGTCGGAGTCGAGAATTCCTCCGAACCGCGAGATTGATCAATTCGACAACTCGCACACTTCGCGTCGAGCGGATTTAGATCCGGTGCTCGAGGTGGCCTCTGCGCTTAGTGCGCTAGCCGCTAACAATGCGAAGTTCGACCTTCCCGAATTTTCAGGTGCTGAATTATTCCTTAACTTATGTATTTCCGAATTCCGGAAACATAGATGTTCAAAGGACAAATGGTCTAATTTGGCAAGGAAACAGTTACGGGGTGAGGCCCGTAATTGGTATATTTCTTCTTTCGGGGAAAATATTTTAGAATGGGAATATTTCTGCAATAGGCTATTGCAGAAGTTTAATTCTAGGGCTGTTAAGGCCAGATTGATTTCTAAACTTTATGGGCAACCCCATTCAGGGGAAATACCTCTCCGGAGGCGTTTATTTTAGAAAAATGTGCTCTCGCACGTAGGGTCGCTCCATCCTTGGATGAAAGAGACCTGGTGGACTTGATAGTAAATAAATTGAAATCCGAGTTTCGTATGTTCCTGAAGGGCAGGTACATCGAAACGATTGAGGATTTATCCCAAATCGTGGCAGATTTGAAGGAGGACCAGTCCTCGTTGGTAGGCGTATTCGGGGTCGAGCCCAGTCGAGCTCCCCCACGACAATTTCAAATCCGGGATTCAGGAGGGAATCCTGGAAGTTCCAGTGGCGTACCCCGTTTTTCCAACGGAGGGCCACAATCTGGGAATAGGGACCGGAATACAGGCGGGTATTCCGGAGGGAATTTTCCAAAGAATTCCCAGGATAGCAGGAACAAGGATCAGGGGCGTAGGGAACTTCCCCCTGCCCCCCAAAGACTCGCAATCGAGCCGAGGCAGCAGGAAGTCCAGAGGCCGGAAGCCCCTAGGGGACCTCCAAGGCAGCCTGCTCGATTGAATCAATTAGTGGTTTCTGAACCACAAGCGGCTTCTTCCAAGAAGAAGTCGAGAAGTAGAAAGAAGAACCCTAAGGTACGGGATGACCGGGATTCGGGAAACGAATCCAGGGACGGCTCGGCAAGAGGGCCGAACCGTCCCTAGAGCAACTCGAGGGTGAAGTTCGGCTTGACTCATCAAAGCTCGGTTCGCCGTCGGATTGCGACAGTATACCTGAGGATGCAAGTATGTTCGAAACTCTTGAAGGTTCCGGCGAATCTTTGTTCTTATTTCTAAATGAAGGTGAAAATGATTCGGGAGTGAGTGATATTGATTCATCTTCTGACAGTTCTGACTGTTATGAAGGTTTCGAAGATGTTGTGATCGAGGTTGAGCCTGATTATTTCCCAATCAGTGATACTCATAAATCCTCTCAAATTCTTGAAAGTATGAATGAATTGAATGATGAAACAAATGTGGACATGACAGTTGCGGCACCATTGGCTAATGGTATAGATAGCATTCCTGAATGTGAGTCTGCGGTGTGCGGTCCAGTGGCGTGCGATCAAGTGGGTTCAGCTACTGATGACGAGGAGTCTGACCTCAGGTCTAGGAAGGTCGAAGAGATTTTTTTTTCTGAGCTGAAGGCGTTTTATCTCAGCTTGGATGGCGTTCCTGAGGTCAGTAGCGTAGGGAAGGGTTCTAATAATTTCAAAACGACGATTTTGGAGGATGCCAAGGAATTAGACACGGTCCCAGAGGTTCCTGCTGTTTTTGATATTCCCGAGGTGGCTAATTTCGTAGGAGTTTTTACAGAAAATGGTCTTTGGAAGACGGAATTCGTAAATGACTTGGTTCTTGGAGATTGATGTTTGAAACCAGATACTGTCGGAGTTTCCAGCGATTTTGAGGAAATCGTTGAGGTCAACGAAGTAGTTCCCTATGTTTATCGTTCAGAAAAAGAGGGCGTGGCTTATGCCCCCTCTGATAAGGTTTTGCCCACAGATGCTGCTAGACATGCGAGACTGCGTAAGAGGATGGATGCTAGAAGGAAATTGCCGAATGGTTTCAGGTGTGTGCATGTTAGTCCCCCCCCCCAAATCTTGACGATCAAGGCCCAAGTTCTCGCGAGTCATCGGAGGATCGCGAGAAATACTGTACATCGGAGGAATGGGTTAGGTTAGGTTAGGTTAGGTTAGGTTAGGTTAGGTTAGGTTAGGTTAGGTTAGGTTAGGTTAGGTTAGGTTAGGTTAGGTTAGGTTAGGTTAGGTTAGGTTAGGTTAGGTTAGGTTAGGTTAGGTTAGGTTAGGTTAGGTTAGGTTAGGTTAGGTTAGGTTAGGTTAGGTTAGGTTAGGTTAGGTTAGGTTAGGTTAGGTTAGGTTAGGTTAGGTTAGGTTAGGTTAGGTTAGGTTAGGTTAGGTTAGGTTAGGTTAGGTTAGGTTAGGTTAGGTTAGGTTAGGTTAGGTTAGGTTAGGTTAGGTTAGGTTAGGTTAGGTTAGGTTAGGTTAGGTTAGGTTAGGTTAGGTTAGGTTAGGTTAGGTTAGGTTAGGTTAGGTTAGGTTAGGTTAGGTTAGGTTAGGTTAGGTTAGGTTAGGTTAGGTTAGGTTAGGTTAGGTTAGGTTAGGTTAGGTTAGGTTAGGTTAGGTTAGGTTAGGTTAGGTTAGGTTAGGTTAGGTTAGGTTAGGTTAGGTTAGGTTAGGTTAGGTTAGGTTAGGTTAGGTTAGGTTAGGTTAGGTTAGGTTAGGTTAGGTTAGGTTAGGTTAGGTTAGGTTAGGTTAGGTTAGGTTAGGTTAGGTTAGGTTAGGTTAGGTTAGGTTAGGTTAGGTTAGGTTAGGTTAGGTTAGGTTAGGTTAGGTTAGGTTAGGTTAGGTTAGGTTAGGTTAGGTTAGGTTAGGTTAGGTTAGGTTAGGTTAGGTTAGGTTAGGTTAGGTTAGGTTAGGTTAGGTTAGGTTAGGTTAGGTTAGGTTAGGTTAGGTTAGGTTAGGTTAGGTTAGGTTAGGTTAGGTTAGGTTAGGTTAGGTTAGGTTAGGTTAGGTTAGGTTAGGTTAGGTTAGGTTAGGTTAGGTTAGGTTAGGTTAGGTTAGGTTAGGTTAGGTTAGGTTAGGTTAGGTTAGGTTAGGTTAGGTTAGGTTAGGTTAGGTTAGGTTAGGTTAGGTTAGGTTAGGTTAGGTTAGGTTAGGTTAGGTTAGGTTAGGTTAGGTTAGGTTAGGTTAGGTTAGGTTAGGTTAGGTTAGGTTAGGTTAGGTTAGGTTAGGTTAGGTTAGGTTAGGTTAGGTTAGGTTAGGTTAGGTTAGGTTAGGTTAGGTTAGGTTAGGTTAGGTTAGGTTAGGTTAGGTTAGGTTAGGTTAGGTTAGGTTAGGTTAGGTTAGGTTAGGTTAGGTTAGGTTAGGTTAGGTTAGGTTAGGTTAGGTTAGGTTAGGTTAGGTTAGGTTAGGTTAGGTTAGGTTAGGTTAGGTTAGGTTAGGTTAGGTTAGGTTAGGTTAGGTTAGGTTAGGTTAGGTTAGGTTAGGTTAGGTTAGGTTAGGTTAGGTTAGGTTAGGTTAGGTTAGGTTAGGTTAGGTTAGGTTAGGTTAGGTTAGGTTAGGTTAGGTTAGGTTAGGTTAGGTTAGGTTAGGTTAGGTTAGGTTAGGTTAGGTTAGGTTAGGTTAGGTTAGGTTAGGTTAGGTTAGGTTAGGTTAGGTTAGGTTAGGTTAGGTTAGGTTAGGTTAGGTTAGGTTAGGTTAGGTTAGGTTAGGTTAGGTTAGGTTAGGTTAGGTTAGGTTAGGTTAGGTTAGGTTAGGTTAGGTTAGGTTAGGTTAGGTTAGGTTAGGTTAGGTTAGGTTAGGTTAGGTTAGGTTAGGTTAGGTTAGGTTAGGTTAGGTTAGGTTAGGTTAGGTTAGGTTAGGTTAGGTTAGGTTAGGTTAGGTTAGGTTAGGTTAGGTTAGGTTAGGTTAGGTTAGGTTAGGTTAGGTTAGGTTAGGTTAGGTTAGGTTAGGTTAGGTTAGGTTAGGTTAGGTTAGGTTAGGTTAGGTTAGGTTAGGTTAGGTTAGGTTAGGTTAGGTTAGGTTAGGTTAGGTTAGGTTAGGTTAGGTTAGGTTAGGTTAGGTTAGGTTAGGTTAGGTTAGGTTAGGTTAGGTTAGGTTAGGTTAGGTTAGGTTAGGTTAGGTTAGGTTAGGTTAGGTTAGGTTAGGTTAGGTTAGGTTAGGTTAGGTTAGGTTAGGTTAGGTTAGGTTAGGTTAGGTTAGGTTAGGTTAGGTTAGGTTAGGTTAGGTTAGGTTAGGTTAGGTTAGGTTAGGTTAGGTTAGGTTAGGTTAGGTTAGGTTAGGTTAGGTTAGGTTAGGTTAGGTTAGGTTAGGTTAGGTTAGGTTAGGTTAGGTTAGGTTAGGTTAGGTTAGGTTAGGTTAGGTTAGGTTAGGTTAGGTTAGGTTAGGTTAGGTTAGGTTAGGTTAGGTTAGGTTAGGTTAGGTTAGGTTAGGTTAGGTTAGGTTAGGTTAGGTTAGGTTAGGTTAGGTTAGGTTAGGTTAGGTTAGGTTAGGTTAGGTTAGGTTAGGTTAGGTTAGGTTAGGTTAGGTTAGGTTAGGTTAGGTTAGGTTAGGTTAGGTTAGGTTAGGTTAGGTTAGGTTAGGTTAGGTTAGGTTAGGTTAGGTTAGGTTAGGTTAGGTTAGGTTAGGTTAGGTTAGGTTAGGTTAGGTTAGGTTAGGTTAGGTTAGGTTAGGTTAGGTTAGGTTAGGTTAGGTTAGGTTAGGTTAGGTTAGGTTAGGTTAGGTTAGGTTAGGTTAGGTTAGGTTAGGTTAGGTTAGGTTAGGTTAGGTTAGGTTAGGTTAGGTTAGGTTAGGTTAGGTTAGGTTAGGTTAGGTTAGGTTAGGTTAGGTTAGGTTAGGTTAGGTTAGGTTAGGTTAGGTTAGGTTAGGTTAGGTTAGGTTAGGTTAGGTTAGGTTAGGTTAGGTTAG